>JAKTOZ010000002.1:0-535302 GCA_030557345.1 Petasospora maritima
ATCACCTTCCTTCCAAAGTCCACACCTTCTTCAAGCCCCTGAAGAAGACCCCTGACCCCCACACCTGACTCTGAACATGGACGAAAAGGAGAAAGTCAAGACCGTGGTGTCCTCGTTGGACGCCGTGGACTCGAAAGGCTACGCCAAAGACGGCACCAGCGCTGAGGTCATCAGCTACGTCGATGCTCACGAGGAGATCGGAACCCCACAGTGGGACGAGGAGAGTGCCAGACTCTACTACTCCTCACTTGACCCAGAGTGTCTCGCCTACTTCCTGGAGAAGACTGGTCACGGTGTCACGTTGGACGACAAGGACCACTTGACCCCAGATCTCTTGTACTTGCTGGACAAGCTCATGAACATGTCTGATGAGAGAACCATCGAGGTCTTCAAGAAGACTCTGGACGACTTTTATGAGGATCCCAACTTCTCTACTGAGGACTGGAACTTGATGAGCCAGGTTGTTGACGGTGAATTGGACTTCTACAACGACCCAATGGTCAACTTCAAAGCCAGAGTCACTTCCACTTTGATCGTCTACCACTCCCCTTACCCTGAGGTCCGTTCCGTCACTGATGTCTTCAACAACCCAGAAGAGCCATGTGAGACTATCAGATCCTACGTCATTGCCATCATCTGGTTGATCGTTGCCTCCGGTGTCAATGAATTCTTCTCCCACAGACAGCCATCTATCAAGTTGTCTTCCTCTGTTGTCTCCATCCTGATGTATCCATGTGGTAAAGCTTGGGAATTCGTGATGCCAAACGTCATGGTCCCATGGTTCGGTGGTAAGATCCCATTGAACCCAGGTCCTTACTCGTACAAAGAGCAGATGTTCGCCACGTTGATGGCATCCGTTTCCAGTACTGCTGTCTACGTCTCTTACAACATTGTCACCCAGAAGATGTTCTACAAGCAAGACTGGTTGACTTTTGGTTTCCAGTTCACTCTTACAATCTCCACCCAATGTCTCGGTCTGTCCTTTGCTGGTTTGATGAGAAAGTTTGTCATCTACCCAGTCAGAACTATGTGGCCTACCGAGTTGCCTGTCTTGGCTTTGAACAGAGCCTTGTTGAGACCAGAGAGAAAAGAGTTGATCCACGGCTGGAAGATCTCCAAGTACAACTTCTTCTGGGCAGCGTTTGCTGGTATGTTTGTCTACTTCTGGATCCCAGATTACTTGTTCAACGCCCTTTCATACTTCAACTGGATGAACTGGATCGCTCCAAACAACTTCAACTTGGCCGTTGTCACTGGTTCCAACTACGGTTTAGGATTCAACCCTATCCCAACTTTCGACTGGAATATTATCAGTTATCCTTTCTACCCATTGGCCACTCCAATCCACACCGTGTTGAACGAATACGCTGGTGCCCTCTTCGGTTTCTTCATCATCCTTGGTGTGTTCTACTCCAACGTCAAATGGACCGGATACCTCCCTATCAACTCCAATGCCATTTTCACAAACACTGGTGAGTCCTTTGACGTCACAGAGATCTTGACTGATGGACTGATGGACAATGACAAATACCAAGCCTACTCCCCACCTTTCTACTCCGCTGCCAACTTGGTCCTATACGGTTCCTTCTTTGCCGTTTACCCATTGACTTTCATCTACAACACTTTCAAGGAATGGACGACCATCATGAGAGCTTTCAAGATGATCCAGGAGAACTTCATGGACATGATTCACAACTTCACTTTGAAGAGATTGCTTACTGAGGACACGGAGGATTACGCCAAGTTCGACGATGCCCACTCCAGGATGATGTCTAAGTACAAAGAGGTGCCAGACTGGTACTACGTTGTGATCTTGGTCTTGTCCTTTGCATTGGCCATCATCTGTGTTAAAGTCTTCCCAGACACCAAGACTCCAGTGTGGGGTTTGTTCTTTGTTGTTGGTATCAACTTCGTCTTCTTGATCCCATTCACAGTCTTGTATGCCGTCACCGGTGCTCAGTTGGGTCTTAACGTCCTTGTTGAGTTGATTGTCGGTTACGCCTTGAACGGTAACGGTACTGCTTTGATGACATTGAAGGCTTACGGTTACAACATTGATGGCCAGGCCGATTCGTTCATCTCCTCCATGAAGGTTGGTCACTACGCTAAGATCCCACCAAGAGCCGTGTTCAGAGCCCAGCTCATGGGTGTTGTCATTCAGGCATTCACTTTCCTTGGTGTTGTCAACTGGTCCATGTCCAACATTGAGGACTTCTGTGACACTACTCAGGCTCAGAAGTTCACGTGTCCAAGTGAGCGAACCTACTACTCTGCCTCTGTCTTCTGGGGTGTTATTGGTCCAAAGATTGTCTTCTCCGGTATCTATCCAGCCATGCAGTACTGTTTCCTCGCTGGTTTCCTCGCAGCTTTGGCCTTCATCGCCATTAAGGTCTTCTTCGGTAAGCAAAAGTGGTACCAGACTTTCAGAATGTGGGAGCCAACCGTCTTCCTCATTGGAATCCTCAACGTCTACGCTCCATACAACTTGTCCTACATCACCCCTGGTGTCTACGTCTGTGTCGCATTCATGTGGTACATCAGAACCAGATACTTGGCTTGGTTCGAGAAGTACAACTACGTCTTGTCTGCTGGTTTGGATGCCGGTGTTGCCTTCTCCGCTGTGATCATCTTCTTTGCAGTCCAGTACCACGCTAAGACCTTGGACTGGTGGGGAAACAACGTCTCTTTCTTAGGTGTTGAGGGTGGCTATGGCCAGCAGTCCTTGTACGACATCACCCAGACCGCAAGAGGTTACTTTGGCCCAGCAAAGGGTGAGTACCCAACGGCTAACTGAGCCAGGCTGGTTCTGGCTTTAGTTCTGGGATGTGGGGGGGTCTCCCTGACACTCTCCCTCTCTCAATAATTTATATGCTTGCTTTTTAGTGATATAATTCAATTCACTCCCTTATCTATTACTCGAACCTGTAGAATGTCTATTAATAACAACATTCCCGTACATACCCGTATAGTAATTAGCGCCTATCGGTTGGCAGCCGGCGCACCGTGCACGTGATTCCCCCAGGCCCTGGAGAGCCGAGACTATAGTCCCGAGTCCCGCAAGCCCACAAATGACGACACTAGCACCGTTGATGCGCCCCACCGTCGGGCGGCAAAGGTGACAGGTCTCTCTTCTAACTCGGGGTTATCAGTCGAACGGCAACTCTCCAAAACTAACCGACTGATACCGAAAGGCGATATACCGAAGGTGCCGTTGGCTGTCTCTTCTCCCTTTGCAGGGACGGCTCCCGGTTGTGTGGAGATATGGGAAGCTGGTGATCACTGATAGCTGGTTCCCCCTGAGTTTCTGTGGGGTATATAACGGACCCGCTGTGCTGTCTTTCTTGCCGGTTCTCTGTGTGGTTGTCTACATCACTCAGCCAGATGAAGGAGGAAAAGGACGGCAAGATTGCGGCAGTGAGCTCAGGCTCAGACGGGTTCAAGGACGGGCTCAAGGACGGCAGCCAGGTCAAGGAGGTCGGCTCCCACGAGCTCATATCCATCCAGGATCCGGACTTCGGCACACCACAGTGGGACGAGGAGAGAGCACGTGCTTACTACGACTCTCTCAGCCCAGAGTCTCTCGAGTACCTCTTGGAGAAGACAGGTCACGGTCACACGTTGGACGACAAGGACCACTTGACGCCAGACATGCTCTACTTGCTGGACAAGTTGATCTCCATGACCGACGAGAGAGCCATGGAGATCATGCAGAAGGCCATCTACGACCATGAAAAGGACATCAACTTCCCGACAGAGGACTGGAAGTTCATCAACCAGGTGAAAGACGGCCAAGTGGACTTCTACAACGATCCATTCATCAACTTCAAGGCCCGTTTGTGTGCTGTGTTGTTCTACTACCACTCTCCATACCCTGAGGTGCGCTCTGTGACCGATGTCTTTGACGATGAAGAACCTTGTGAGACCATCAGAATCTACGTTATCTCCATTGTTTGGGTCATCATCGCCTCCGGTGTCAACGAGTTCTTCTCCCACAGACAGCCTTCCATCAAGTTGTACTCCTCTGTCATCTCCATCTTGATGTACCCATGTGGTAAAGCTTGGGAGTATGTGATGCCAAACGTTATGGTGCCATGGTTTGGTGGTAAGATCCCTTTGAACCCAGGTCCTTACTCGTACAAAGAGCAAAGTTTTGGAACACTGTTCACTGCTGTGTCTGGTACTGCTGTCTACGTCTCTTTTAACATTGTCACTCAAAAGGTCTTCTATGGACAGGACTGGTTGTCATTTGGTTACCAGGTGACCCTTGCCCTGTCTACCCAATTCCTTGGTCTGTCCTTTGCTGGTATCTTGAGAAAGTTTGTTATCTACCCAGAGAGGGCCATGTGGCCTACCCAATTGCCAACGTTGGCTTTGAACAGAGCGTTGCTGAGACCTGAGAGAAAAGAGTTGATCCACGGTTGGAAGATCTCCAAGTACAACTTCTTCTGGATTGCGTTTGGTGGTATGTTTGCCTACTTCTGGTTACCAAACTACTTGTTTACCGCCTTGTCCACGTTCAATTGGATGACATGGATTGCACCAAACAACTTCAACTTGGCCATTGTCACTGGTACGAACTATGGTCTTGGTTTGAACCCAATCACTACGTTTGACTGGAACGTCATCACATATGTCTTCAAGCCATTGGCTACTCCTTTGAACACTGCATTGAACATGTATGCTGGTACATTCTTGGGCTTCTTCATCATCATTGGCCTTTACTATTCCAATACCAAGCATACTTCTTATCTCCCAATCAACTCCAATGCAATCTTCACAAACACTGGTGGGTCCTTCGAAGTGAAGAACATCTTGACTAATGGGCTCATGGATCTGGAGAAGTATCAGGCTTATTCACCACCATTCTACACTGCTGCTAACTTGGTCATCTACGGTTCTTTCTTCTTGATCTATCCATTGGCATTTGTCTTCAACTCTTTCAAAGAGTGGAGAACCATCTGGGCCGCATTCAAGATGATGCATTCCAACATTGTGGAGACCTTCCATAACTTCACTATCAAGAAGTTCTTCCATGAGGAAGGTAGGGACTATTCCAAATTTGACGATGCTCATTCAAGAATGATGATGAAGTATAAAGAGGTTCCTGATTGGTATTACGTTGTCATCTTGATCGTCTCATTTGCATTGGCTATTGCCTGTGTTGAAGGTTACCCTGAGACCAAAACACCAGTGTGGGGTTTGTTCTTTGTTGTTGGTATCAACTTCGTCTTTTTGATTCCATTCACCGTCTTGGTTGCTGTCACTGGTGCTCAGTTGGGTCTCAATGTCCTTGTTGAGTTGATTGTTGGTTACGCTTTGCCAGGTAATGGTAACGCTCTCATGACTTTGAAAGCGTATGGATACAACATTGATGGTCAGGCTGATAACTTCGTCTCTTCTATGAAGATTGGACATTACGCCAGACTTCCACCAAGATCTGTGTTCAGGGCCCAGTTGTTTGGTACGTTGATCCAAGTGTTCACCTTCCTTGGTGTGGTCAACTGGTCGATGTCCAACATTGATGGTTTCTGTGATACAACTCAGCCTCAGAAGTTCACGTGTCCAAGTGAGAGAACGTTCTACTCTGCTTCTGTGTTCTGGGGTGTCATTGGTCCAAAGATTGTCTTCTCTGGTTTGTATCCAGAGATGCAGTGGTGTTTCCTCATCGGGTTCCTCGTTGCCTTGGGCTTCATTGCTATGAAGTACTTCTTCAATGGGAGATCATGGTACAACACCTTTGCCGAGTTTGAGCCAACGGTGTTCATCATCGGTATCCTCAACGTGTACGCTCCTTACAACTTGGCCTACATCACACCGGCCATCTACTTGTCTATTGTCTTCATGTGGCACATCAAGAAGAGATACGTCTCCTGGTTTGAGAAGTACAACTACGTCTTGTCTGCTGGTTTGGACGCCGGTGTTGCCTTCTCTGCCATTATCATCTTCTTCGCTGTCCAGTACCAGGCCAAGAACCTGAACTGGTGGGGCAACACTGTGTCTTACCAAGGTGTTGAAGGTGGTGAAGGCCAGGTGACGTTGAAGGACATCGCTGACACTGCCAGGGGCTACTTTGGCCCAGAAAAGGGTCACTACCCAACCACCTGAGCCTTATGTGGCTCTGTTTTTCTCTCGCTACTAAAACGCCATTGCTATAATATAGCTCACTTCAATTCTGTGCCGTTTATCTCGTAGTTGTAGTAGAAAGTCTTAATAATAAAGTAGAAGAGAAAAGTGTGGCTCGCTATGTTCCTGGCCAGTCTCGCCATTCCAAGACTCATGCGTCTTGGGACTCACTTTCCAGAGACTAGGCCACGCTCCGCCAGCCCCTGCGGTCTCGCTGTTTCCTGTCAACGGCCACCTGTCAACGGATGTACAGTGAATAGACAGGGTCCAGGGAAGAAAGCAGGGGCAGACAGTGAGAGGTTGACAAGTTGGCAGTCGTGTGCCTCTCTGTTTTCTTCAGGCTTGTGAGACACAAACGCGAGGTCATGGAGTCATAAACCCAGTCTCTTTATCGGTGGGGCGTTTTACAAATGCTGGCTGCCTCGTGTGCAATCCCTACGGCGATACTGGCAATCCTGCAACCTGTGGCTCTGTTTGGGCAGATGTGTCATAGGAAAAGAACGTCCAAAGCTCTGTTTCTGCCTAAGCCTCCAGCTTATTTATACAGACACTTTCGCCCTGGTGTGTGACTCGTGAGCCTTCCACCAGGACCAAGAGGACCAGGAACCACCACACCATGAGCGACAAGGACGGCAAGCTGAGCTCCGAGTCCCTGCAGATCAAGGAAGTGGGCTCCGTCTCCAACAACTTCGGAGCTCCTGAGTGGGACGAGGAGAAGGCCCGTGCTTACTACGCCTCGCTGGACCACGAGTCCCATGAGTACTTCCTGGAGAAGACGGGCCACGGCCAGACACTCGACGAGAAGGACCACCTGACGCCAGATCTGCTGTACTTGCTCGACAAGCTTGTTGACGTGACGGATGAGCGAGTCGTTGAGATATTCACGAAGGCTGTTGACGACCACGACCAGGACGTGAACTTCCCTACAGATGACTGGACTTTCATCAACCAGGTCCTCGATGGCCAAGTGGACTTGTACAACGACCCAAAGACAAACTTCAGGGCCAGAGTCACCGCAACGCTCTTCTACTACCACTCCCCTTACCCGGATGTGCGCTCCATCACAGACGTGTTCAACAACCCGGAGGAGCCGTGTGAGACCATCAGATCCTACGTCATCTCCATCATCTGGGTCATCATCACAGCAGGTGTCAACGAGTTCTTCTCCCACAGACAGCCCTCCATCAGACTCTACATGCCGGTTGTCTCTGTGCTTATGTACCCTTGTGGTAAAGCCTGGGAATTCGTGATGCCAAACGTCATGGTCCCATGGTTCGGTGGTAAGAAGCTTCCCTTGAACCCAGGCCCATACTCGTACAAAGAACAGACATTTGGTGTTCTTCTTGCTGGTGTCTCCGGTACAGGTGTTTACGTCTCTTCCAACATCGTCACCCAAAAGATGTTCTACGACCAAACATGGTTGGACTTTGGCTTTCAGATCACATTGGCTCTGTCCTCCCAGTTCCTTGGTCTCTCATTTGCCGGTATCATGAGAAAATTCGTCATTTATCCAGAACGTTCCGTTTGGCCTACACAGCTGCCTACGTTGGCCTTGAACAGAGCCCTGTTGAGACCTGAAAGAAAAGAGTCCGTTCATGGCTGGAAGATCACCAGATACAACTTCTTCTGGCTCACCTTCGCTTGTATGTTCGTCTACTTCTGGTTACCAAACTACTTGTTCGGTGCATTGTCGACTTTCAACTGGATCACATGGATCGCCCCTGACAACTTCAACTTGGCCATTGTCACAGGCACCAACAAAGGTCTTGGCTTGAACCCCATCTCCACTTTCGACTGGAACGTCATCACCAATTCCATCACACCGTTGGCGACTCCTTTGAACACCGCGTTGAACATGTACGCTGGTTGCCTTGTTGGATTCTTCGTCATCATTGGTATCTATTACCAAAACATCAAACACACCGCATACCTCCCAATCAACTCCAACGGCATCTTCACCAACACAGGCGAATCCTTCGTCGTCACTGAGATTTTGACTGATGGATTGCTCGATCTGGACAAGTACCAGGCCTACTCACCACCGTTCTACTCTGCTTCCAACTTGGTCGTCTATGGCTGTTACTTCGCCATGTATCCTCTGACGTTCTTCTTCAACACGTTCAAAGAATGGAAGACCATCTGGGGTGCGTTCAAGATGATGCATTCCAATCTGTTGGAAACGGCGCATAACTTCACGTTCAAGAAGTTCTTCCAAGATGAGACTAATGACTATGCCAAGTTTGATGATCCAAACTCCAAAATGATGTCCAGATATAAGGAAGTGCCGGACTGGTACTACATCATCATCCTACTTGTCTCATTTGCACTGGCTGTTGTTTGTGTTAAAGTGTACCCGGACTCCAAGACTCCAGTGTGGGGGCTTGTCTTTGTCATTGGTATCAATTTCATCTTCCTGATTCCATTCGCTGTCCTATACGCCGTCACCGGTGCCCAATTGGGGTTGAACGTCCTTGTTGAGTTGATCATCGGTTATGCTATCCAAGGTAATGGTAATGCCCTCATGACTTTGAAAGCATTCGGATACATCATTGATGGCCAGGCTGAGAGTTTTGTCGCCACTATGAAGATTGGTCATTACGCTAAGATCCCACCAAGAGCAGTGTTCAGGGCACAGATCATTGGTGTTTTGATCCAAGTGTTCACAGTCATGGGTGTGATGAATTGGGCCATGTCGAACATTGAAGACTTCTGTGAGTCTACTCAGGCTCAGAAGTTCACTTGTCCAAGTGAGAGAACTTTCTATTCTTCTTCTGTCTTCTGGGGTGTCATTGGTCCAAAGATTGTCTTCTCTGGCTTGTATCCAGAGATGCAGTGGTGTTTCCTTGTTGGATTCCTTGCAGCCATGGTCCTTATTGCTATGAAGTACTTCTTTGGTAAGAAGTCATGGTACTCCACATTTGCTCTCTTTGAACCAACATTGTTCATCTACGGTATCTTCCACATCTATGCCCCATACAACCTATCCTACATCACACCAGCCATTTACGTTTCCATTGCCTTCATGTGGTACATCAGAAAAAGATTTGTTGCCTGGTTTGAGAAGTACAACTACGTCCTATCGGCCGGTTTGGATGCCGGTCTGGCCTTCTCCGCCGTTATCATCTTCTTTGCTGTGCAATACCATACTAAAGACGTGTCATGGTGGGGAAACAACGTCTCTTCTGAAGGTGTCGAGGGTGGTATTGGTCGTACGTCGTTAAAAGACATTTCGGAGACCGTCAGGGGATACTTTGGCCCAGAGAAAGGTCAATACCCTATGCCATAACGTTTAGAGCTTTAAAAGTATTATATAGAGCATTAATAGATTTGTGTTTCAAGTTGTCATAAGCATTGTAGTATTAAAGGCGTTTTGGGGTATATAAATATAAAAGCCGAAGATATTAGTTTAGGGCATCATCTCAAAAGCCAGAGCCAGTCTGGTATGAGAACAGACTTAGATCATCATGGCAGCGACGGCGAGGACACCGGCAACACCGGCGTTCAAGCCAGCAGCACCGTTGGCAACATCGTAGGTCTCGATGGTGGCGGTGGTGTTGTCAGCAACGGCAGAAGAAGAGGCGACAACAGAGGACTCTGGGGCAGCGGAGGAAGAGGAGGCAGAACCGGATGGGGAGAAGTCGGCAACAGAGGAGCCACTGGTGTTGATGGCCTTGAGAGCAACTGGAGTGGTACCAGCACTTCCGACAATGACGGTACCGTCGTCGTTGATGGAGAATCCCTGGGAGTCCTCGTAGGCGAGGTATCCACCGCTGATGGAGAAACCGGTGGCACCACCGTCAGCAGAGACGATGATGGAGTCGCCGGATCCAATGGAGGCGTATTCACCATTGTCGAACTTGAGCTCACCGGAGTCAGAGATAGTGGCAGTGCCAGCATCGGTGGCACCGGCCTCGAGAGTGTTGTCAGAGTTGAATCCAACAGCAGAGTTCTGCCATTGGGAGCCGGATCTGATGACGAGGAGACCGAAGGCCTCGGAGTCGGCGAGGGCAACGGCGGCGATGGAAGCGAGGGAGGCGAGTGTCAAGAACTGCATTTTGGTGTTGATTGTATACAAGAGGAGCAGTGGATGTCGGGAAAGAACAGAGGGGAGGCGCCCTGCCTTTTATACCCTTGGAATGATGACCGTTGCGGGAGTGGCTCACCGAGGTCACTGTGGCTCAACGCAAAACACCGGCCACCCTGCATCGACTTTGAGCGGCTTGACGACACCCTGCATTGGTGCTCGTCCCAATACGGAAGACTATAGGCTATATTTAGCAGGTGTGTGGGGCTCTACGTGTGTTTCTGTGTTTATGTTGTCATTTCTGGGTGTCTTGGGCCTTGGCTCACGGTGGTATGCGCGTGGTTGGCGGGGTGGTGTGTTGTGAGTTTAGGACACAGGTTCTCCGATATCGACTCGTACTGTGTACAGTGTGACTCTCGATCGGGCCAGATGATGGGCGTTCCGGGGTCGAGAAGGGCCACAACTCGCACCAATTGGGAAATGAGGGGCCTAATTGTACCTCTACACTGTACACAAGAGGGAGGTGCTTCTGACTTGAAACTTCTCCTAGTCCCAAGCTCCAATGCCCGAAACACCAATCCACCCCAGCAACTTGACAACGAAAGGAATTGGAATCTCAGGTTCAGAGATCCAGGTCCCAGGACTTCAAATTTCAATGCACATCGCCGCTTCCCCACGCGAGCGTCGTCATCGTCATCGCACCACAAAGAACACAGAACGCATGTAAACAAACCTCGCACATCCGCGGCTTTTAAGTTTTGCGGTTCCTCTTTTGTCTCTAGGTTTTAGCAGGCATGACATCCTAAATCGTCGCCTCGATCGATCTCCTCGTTCGTCTTGTTCGTCACTCTTTGGGCGTAGTATATGAGCTGTAAATATATCAGTTTTAGGCCTGCTCGTCCTCTTTGAGCCCGAACGGCATATGCGCCCGTCATTGATGTCCATCGCCTAGGCAACGCATGTGCTTTGTTTACGTTTCAGGCTTTCGGTTACTATATAGAAATCTCTATGAAGAGATCATCTACAGTCCAACCACGTGTAAGAAAGCCGTAAGAAAGTGTTAAAAAGAGACATGTTATAAGGGTATATAAATAAAAGCAGATGAGGCATCATCAAGGCGTCGTTGACACCAGCAACACCGTGGAGCGGCACATGTTGATCAATGGAGGCATAAGAGAAAGCAAAAGGATAAAGGCCAATCAACTGGGCAGAAAATGCAAAGATGCAATAGTAATACCATCACTGGGGTGGAGAGAAGTCTGGAATGGAAGAGACATTGGTCTCGATGGCCTGAAGAGTGACTGGGGTGTCACCAGTGCTGCCAACAAGAAGAGTACCATCGTCACTGATGGAGAAACCATGTGCACCATTGTAGGCAAGGTAACCAGCACTGATGGTGAAGCCAGTATCGCCCGACTCGGAAGAGGCCCCGATGGAGCCGTCGTAGAAGACGTCAGCAAAGTAACCGCCGCTCAACTGGAGCTCACCGTTGTCGTTGATGATGGCAGTTTGATAATTTGAGATGCCGGCTTTGAAGTTGGCGTCAGAAAGGCCAACATCGTAGTTTTTCCATTTGGTCGTCCCGGACGGGATGACACGGATACCAAAGGATTCCGAGTCAGCGAGGGCGACAGTGGCGATGGAGGCGAGGGAGGCGAGGGTCAAGAACTGCATTGTAAGCGTGTGTGTTGTGTGTTTATGATAGACTATACAGCCATCAAATGAAAGGTTCCAAGACAAGGATGCACCCTGCCTTTTATATTCTGTTGAGCTGTGGGGGAGCTGTTCCTGGTTTCCTATTATAACTTCTAAGATCTAAGATCTCTGTGGCTGAGTTACCGGCTACGCTGTGCATCGGATTTGAGCTTTCGGTGACTTGACGACATTCTGCACTCGTATTGTTCCTAGTTGGAGAAGGCTATAATTAGATGTTATGTGTACTGTTCTATCCAGCGGACCATTGTTTGTTTGTACCTTTTCGATCGGAGATGTACGCCAGGCTTTTCTTTTGGACCCTGGACCCTGGACCCTGGACCTTGCGGGGGAAGTCTGGAGTTCAAACATCAGGGTCTTATCTTGGTACATGACAGGTGTGTGTACGAGCGGCAGCTGTCGGTTCCGTTTCCTTTGCTAATACCGTGCTTCTTGGGCCTGGATATGGGCATTACGGCGTCCAAGTTGGCTAGGCTTGCCCCACTGAAGCCTGGGGTTCTAACTTCCAGTGATCTGTGTCCGTAACGGCCTAGACCTGGAAGTAACCCACACACCGTAAGGAGACTCTAATTGCTCCTGTTGCTGACCCCTGACTGGTCAACTCTCCGCTCTGGAGTCTGTAGCCGGGTTCCTAAAATGGATCTCGAGGCTCGAGGCTCGAGAATTCGACATGCACACTCCCGCTCTCCGCTTCCCCATAACGCATTCACATGTCAAGATCGTCGTATAGAGACAGCCTGGTGGGAAAACGTATCCACTCTTTCAGGAGCTTTCAAAGGATGAGATATTAATATTTGCACGTTGATATCAATTGCTTAAAGGCTCGAATGTTAGGCCTCCTCCTCAACTCCCCATTCCCACTTTGAAGCTCCAGGGATGTTTAAACCCCTGTATCACCCCTGAGTCGTTGCCCGGGAAACGTGTACCTTGTTTATGCTTCCAGAAGTCTTGGAACAATATTTGTACGTAAAGGCGCATAGGATACGATCGAAGTTGCTAATTTTGGAATCTGAAGTTAAAGCTTAACATATCAAGCTTCATATAAAGACGTATATACGGTAATTCAAAGTAACTAGCCGCTAATTAGATCCATGGCCCCAAAGATAAGACTCTCGATGATCGTGATGTCAAGCCCCTTGCAAACACAAACACACACCAAAAATAGTCTGCAAACACATTTACTAGTCAGCCCGCCACACAATCTCTCCAATTTCCACGTGTTCCCTCTGTGATCTCGAGGCCAATTGTGTAGGCCACACGGGGTCTTTCTTCCATGCCCATCTCTTTGAGGTCTCTTCGTCCAATTGTCCTTCAAGTTTCAGTCTGATGTACTTACCGATGTTGGGAAGGAACTTGTAACCATGTCCAGAATCACCAGTCGCCACGAATATGTTCTGAGAGCCTGGTAGTTGATCCACCAAGAAGTCACTGTTGGTGGTATCACTGATCCAGCACACTTTTGACCCACCAAGCTCATGACCAGCAAATCTTGGTAAGATCTTCTTCAACAATGTACGGACATGGGTTTCGCCTTTCACTGGGAAAGTGTCATTTGGGTTCTGTTCCTTATATCTCGGTAAAGACACCTTCTTCCCCTCGTTGTGTGGATCTTGGACGTGGTTCTTCGTGTCAGAGAACACAAGGGCGATCTTCAACTGGTGTGTATCTGCGTCTGGTGGGAAGAAGTACCCGAACTCAGCAGAGAAGAAGACTGGGATGTCCTTGTACTGTTCATATTCCTCCTCGGTCAACGTGATGTGTGTGATGAACAGCCCCATAGAGCTTATCTGGTTGTCCAAGTCAATCAAGTAACCTGTACCGGCACCAAGGGCAATGACGATCTTATCAGCAGTGTGGACGACTCCGTCTTCGGTCATGACAGAAGAACCGTCAACAATCTTCTTAGCAGAGCCTTGTTTCCCAAACACAAACTTCACACCGAGTCTCTGTGCCTCGTTGTACACTTTGACGAGAGACTTCCAAGCAACACCAAAGCCAGCCTGTGGATTGTACTTTGCGTGGATCTCACCGAACGTGTTGTCGTTGAACTGTGGTACCAACTCGCCAATTTCTTCACCAGACACCAGCGTTCTTATCCCACTGACATCCTCACCCAACGTGGCCAAGTTGTCGATTCCCTGCTGTTCAAACTTCTTACGATGTTCGTTCTCTTTAGAGCTCGGTGTCAATGTCACTCGTCCACACTCAACGTAGACATCTTTGTACAACGGATCGTCCCTCCACAAGTTCAACGCCTCAACAGCCATCTTCGAGTAGAACAAGTCCGCGTACTCAGTGCGGATGATCTTGTTGAGATCTGTAGCGGCAGACCAAGGTGATGGCACTGCGTACTTGTCGATAGCAGTCACATTGTACCCTTTGCGGGCGAGCTCTAGAGCGGTGGAAAGACCAAAGACGCCACAGCCGACGACGAGCACTGATTCTGGCATTGCGTTTATGCTCTGTATTTCTTTTACTCCTCTCAATTGACAGCTTTGTGTCTTTATGGCTCGTTTGTGTGCTTTTTGAGAGATCTGTTGATCGGGCGGAGGAATGTCCCGATAAGGAAGGTGTCCCGATAAGGAAAGTATCCCGATTGGGAAGTAATGCCGGACCTATACAGCTGATTCTCTCTCTCTTCTCCGTATTTGTACAGGTTTATCTCTATAACACAAAATGGCGTGTAATTAGCTATTAACATAATCAAGAAACCACAGAAACACATCGACATCAACGGCCAAACTTCTTCAACTCAAGGTATCTGAGTGGTGGGTATAAGATACCAGAGATACCCATCGTCAGCCACATACCCAAGTCACCACCGTATGGGCCGAATGGAGCAGCAGCTGGGCCAATGTAGTACACCTGGGCCATACCGAGTACTGCACCGGCAATACCACAGATGAAAGAGGCAGAGGCAGCCCATCCGTGTGTGATAACGCTGGAGTTGTTCCATTCATCCCAGTTGTACTTGAACTTGTGTTCTTCACCAGGGGTTGGGAACTCTTTGGTGTACAAGTGATGAGCAAAGATTCTGAATCCGAGGTCCTCTTCCAACAACATGATGAAGTACATGGAGATCCAGTAACCGATCATAGGCAAGAAGTTGGACAGGATGGTAGAGAAGTGATCACGACCAGCAATGGCACAGATGAAGTAGATGACGGTGAAGATGATAGACCAGGACCATCTTGGGACTTTCTTGAAGCCTTTACCGGCCAATTGGAAGGCAAATGCACCAGAGTACGTGTTTGCAATGGTACTGGCGATCAACGACAAGAACAACACAATGACGAGGAACTTACCAAATCCGTTCCAACGAGCAAACGCTTGAACCAAAGCACCACCGAAGCCATGGTCGGCATAAGCGGCAACGTACTCCGGGTCAGTGACACAGATGGCACTGAGCAAGTTACCAGCGACTCCAACAAACGTTGTTGGGATGATAATACCGAAGAAAGTGACAAAGAACACCTGGTATTTTGGAGTGTCTTCAGGGAAGGCAATGTAGTAATCGGCAGTGATGGCACCCCATGTGGCAGAACCGGACCATACAACGGCAAACATTGAGAGCCAGTTACCTGTCATTTCAGCATGTGGGACATCAGCGTTTGAATACACGTTGATGATGTCGTATCTATCCGACATGGAGATGTAGAGCAAGATCAGTGTGATGAAGACGGCAATGGCGTAGAACTTCTCGACTTTAAGCAAGACACCAATACCAAAGATTGAGACAACGAATGAAACCAAAGAGACGATGATGATACCGACCCAATTTGGAACTTTCTCATTGGAGACAGAAGTCAAGATCTCACCAGCCAAAACGGTGTTGACGATGGACCAACCAATACCTGCAATGACACAACCCAAGATGGAGATGAACTTGACAAACCACCAGCCAAACAAGTAACGGGCAGTGACCATCTGTCTGCAACCTGATTGTGGTCCCAGCGTGGCACAGAACCCAGAAACGGCAGCACCAAAGTAACAACCGATCAACGAACAGATCAACGACTGTTTGAACTCGAGCTCAAAGACGGTTGTCGTGAGCACGAACGAGGACATGTTGGAGATACCACCAGTCACGGAGAACCAGAACCCAAGAACGGTGAGGAACTGTGTGATCATGTTCTTGTTCTTAGCACGCTCTTCCGGTAACACTCTGTCGATACCTCTTTCTTCAACACCAAACGAGTCGAGCTTGTCGGAGATCTTCTGGAACAACGGCCATGATGAGGTGGGCTGCTTCTCAGTGGACTCTGTAGGTGTCAGCTGAGATGTTGTCTCAACGGCAAGTGCCTCTTTGTCCTCCTCAAACTCCTTGGAAGACATTTTTTGTTGTGGTTCTTCTGTTGCTGGAGTGTTTCGTATAAGGGTCCCCGCAGCGGTGTTATAAATTTTTCAGTGCCAGGCTTATCTCTGTGAACAAGGACAATTGGGCTCTTGGCAGGAGACAGGAGTATACAGCTGTGTTCTTATACGGCTGGGGTCAGAGGTCAGATCTTGTTTATCAGGGGGTATGAGGAGATAGAGAAGGAGGTGTGCCCAGTCTTTTTGTGTTGCAACTTGCAAGAGAAGAACGCCAACAGCGGGGAACGTCTGCCATCCATAGAACAACGAGCAGTCCGAGAGGCTCATCTGCCCATCGATCACCAAAAAGAGTGCCCTACAGCGGAGTCTCCCATACAAACAAGCGGATGTGCGGCGTTTCAGCAGATAGAGACTGGCATTTCTGGTGGCCGACGGCCCGCTCTCTGTGCCGACGGTCTTTGGGGACTGGGAGACTGGGATCTTCTCTGTGTCAATTGTCTTCTTCAACACTTATAACAGGTAATTGTATATTAAACCAGACAATAACACAGCTACAACCTCCACAAAATACCCCTGTCAAATCCAGCCAAGAGCAGATAACAAAGGGCTCTTGGCCGCTGAGTCTCCTTTCAAAGTCCAGGCCCAGGGTGAAAAAATTTTAGCCGTGCCCTGGTGTCGGGGTTATAAAAGCTCCGCTCTGGTGGGTTTGGGAGGTGTAAGAAGCTCTGTGGCTGTGGTAAGATTATGAGATGGTTTCACTATGTAATTCATATGATATATTGCCAATTTACTGCTATGAAACTGCTCTTTTGAGCACAGAGGTACCACAAAGATAAGCTCATCGTCGGCATTAGTCTCTGTTTGTGAGCGGTCTGGATATTGGGGACTAGGGACTAGGGTCTGGCACTGGTCTGGCTGGTGCTCTTTAGTTGGCTATAAATGCTAGTTGAAGGGGTAAAAGGAGCCTGATATTCTTGTGATACGGGATTTACCTATAAGTAAGAACCATCGTGCTACCAGTGTCTTCCTCACAATCCAAAGGTCTTCCATGGTCTCGTTTGCACCCAAGACTAGAGAGCCCCGCCCTCACATGGCCCTTTGATAACCTCCTATCCTGACCCATACAACACAGCCTCCACTCTCTGGGGTAGAAGATATGAACATCTCGATTAGCATTTCCAGTGTCCACTAGTGTCCAGTTCAAGATAACGCAGGAAGCCGAGATTTCCCTGCTTTTGTGTGGAGAAGGCTAGAGGCCTCTAGTAGCAGTCACGGCTGATCCCCGGCGGACTTATCTCTACTACGCCCGACGGTGTTATACACTACAGTGATTACAGTTTGATTGTCTAAAGTTCTGTATTTGTAACAACTGATAGAAGAATGCAAAGTTATAACGAAGAGAAAGTGCAAAGTGCTAGGAAAGTACAGGAAGGTATCAAGCGACAGGCATCTGAGCGGCACCGGCACCGAACGTTGGGGTACCACCAAGTGTACCAAAGACGTCACCCAAGTACTCATCAGTGGAATAAGCACCTTTACCGTAGACCTCGTCCCAGTTTGCCAAGATGTCATCAACAATTGGCTTACCAGCCAAGTAGATGTTCTCAACGGCAACGGCAGAACCACCTTGAGACACCTCGTTAAACCAGTAGACGGTATCGTTCTGGTACAATGGAGGAGCTCTGGCGAAATCTGAGATGGTTCTCATGATGATGACACGGGAGTAATCGACAAGACCGAACAAATGAGCTCTCATCATGGACTCCAAAGTGGCATTGTCCTCCTGGGCAGTGGAGCAGTAAGTGGCAGTACCGTTGGTCATCACTTGGGTCAAGTTACCAAAGTAGAAGGACAAGATATCACCGGACCAGTAAGTGTCAGAGGTGACAACATCACATTTGACGACGGCTGGTGCCTCATTGGCTGGAGCGTAGTCGTACAACTCTCTGAACTCAGCGTTGGCGTCGGTACCGTTGGCCAAAGTGGCAGTAGAAGCCAATTCAAAGGCCTTGTTGGCAAGGTTTGGGTTGACTCTGAAGATCTCAGTACCATACCACTCTTCTGGGAAGGCCAATGGTGAAGTGGTGTCGTATGGGAAGTAACCAGTGGTCCAGTTGTACTTTGGCAACACCTCTCTAGAGTCAATCTGGTGCTCCAAAGCCACCTGGACAGCGTACTCGGCAATGGTGACAGAACCCAAAGTGACCAAAGATGGCTCACCACCAGCGATACCGGCAACGAGGAAGTATGTCTCGCTCAAGTCGAACAATGGGGACAAGGTGACGGCGGTGACGGTGGCAGCGGCGTTGATCTCAGACTCACCGGTGATGAACTGACACACCTCGTAGTCTGCGGTACAGTGGATCCATGGGAAGAGTGGAGAGAGACCTGGCACAGTGATGTTGTGGGTAAAGTCCAAGTGGGCGTACCAAGTGGAGTCGGCCTCGTAGTCGAACATGGAAACGAGCATCACCTTTGGCTTGTGGGCCTGTGGGCTCTTGTAGAGGCCGTACTCGTTGAGAGAGCCACAGGAGGACTCGTCGGTAGCTGGGATGGCCTTCGTGGCAGTGACGGCGACGGTCTCGGTGCCTGTGATCTCGGTCGTGACGGTGGTGGAGGTCGACCAGACAGTCTCTGTGCTCTTTGTGGAGGAGTCGCACGAGGTTGTCAGCGTGGAGGTGGAGACGGCACGCTTTGCCAAGTCCTGCTTGACAGGGTTGGCGGCGGCGAGGGCGCACAGGGAGAGGAGAGAGAGCTTCATCGTGTGCAATTGGCAGTGGCTTCCAATCGATGCCTCCACACCTTGCAATTGCAACAAACGGCGATCGGCGCTGCTTTTATATCTCTTCTCGAGCAGCCGAGTCATGGGCGAAACCGACGGCTGCCGGGCTGCAAATTGGCTGATAAGCACCGTGCATGAAGAGGTCTAGAGCGTGCATCTGTGTCGGGTTACGGCGGTCCTTAGCATTGTTATGAGTGTGTTCTTTTTACAGTCATGTGCTTTGTATCTTCCAGTTTCTATTTATATAACTTAATCTTAGCATCATCATACAAAAGTTCTGACTTATTCCCAATCTAAACAAGACAACTGAGCCCCTGAGACCCCTGAGACCTCAGTCCTCAGCCGTGAGCCTCGAAAAAGCTGTCCGACAATCTCACACTTCCGAGAGACGGCAAGGTCGTGTGACACTCTCTCCAGGGTCTGTTATCGCCATCTTATTCATACATATAACTTATCCTTCTCATACCTCTCAACGTTGTTCTCTAAGGAGATGACTGAGAACACGGCTACCATGATGGGTATGGTACAATTTGGAATTGCCTTCACGACCGCGTACCAGAACCCAATCTTCATCCCGGCTTCTTCCATCACCGGGTTGCTGAACAGATACCAGGTCCAGTAGATGGAGCCATTGACACGAAGCTGGATATACAACTGAGCCAGCAACCTGACTATAAGGAGAGCCGAAGGAATCACAGCGACTGCAATTATGCTCTGGTAAATCCTCGTGATGTTTGGTGAATGTGCCGCATCCTTGGCCAATCTCCATCCGCAAGTCAGCATCTCAAGGACGATAGTTATCCAGTAGTAGTACAGGTAGTAGCTCAGAGAATTGAACTCTAAGACTCCTTCGCCACAGAATACCCTATGGTCTGCGATCTTAGAGTCGAACTCATCCGTGGAATATACATTTGAGATGTGCGACAAAGTACCATCGACGAGATATCCACATATCGGAACAGATATTACATAGACAACCGTAGTTACGAAAACATTTCGGCCCCGGGTGGATATTTCTTGTGTGGGGACTGGACGCCCTTGGACCATTAGCGGTATCCCTTTTCCTCGCTCTTTTGCCTCTCTTGCAAGGTCGTCAATATTTTCACGAAGAGTCAAAAATAAGATGCAAGTCAAAAATATCGAGAACAATGGTCTTAAGAATGAAAGTCCAAGCTGGCTTTCTATATCCCAGCTGTTAGGCCCCCCATATCTGTGAATTGATCGTTCAAACGTAAATGACTGATTCCCACCCAAGCAAGCAGAAAACACCCCCCATATCATCATTTTGATACCCCAAAAAAGTGCAAGAGCTTTCATCAAACCTTTCTGCTTCAACTTCATCTTTCTAGCTCGTAGATATATCGCACACAGTAACCACACGATTGAAGCCGTTACAAGAAGTGTGACTCATGACGTCAGATCCTCGTATGCTCTGTGAAGAATCATTGTGTTCTCTCCTTCAATCCTGAGGAATGTAAATGGTACCCTGCTTGATCTGTACTTGGCTCCATTAGCCCTCTCCTCGATACCAGTGTTTCCCATTTGATGACCTGGGCTAGGTTGGAAGTCTGAGGTTGATGATAGCAGACAATAAACACCATCTTCTTTAAGCTCTAGTTCCAGTAGCTCCATCTGACTGCTATTCGTGAAAGTGTTTATCAGCGCAAAGTCGTAGCCGATGTACTTCCCCTTGTCAGTTGGAACGCAGAGGCCACCAGCAATGAGGAGGTCGTTGCAGACAGGAGCCAGCTCGTCGTAACCATAGTAGGTTTTGAAGCTCAGAGCTGGTGGCTGTGGAAGGTCGGAGTCAAGATCATCAATGGCTCTATAAACCATCAGCGTTGTGCTGAAGTCTGAGGCGATTCTCATGGTTCCCTGTCCGACTATAGGAATACACTCGTGTTGTGTGGTTCCTGGTGTCACTGCTACCGCCAGGGCTGTAATGGTGAGCCATAAGAGGGTAAAGAGTTGCTTCCATCTCATGATGGCGGTCTCTATAGTCGGTTTGTATTTCTGTTCAGTGGATTATGTGGTGCTTTCCAGATAAACACGCTACGACTGAGAGTACGGTGATGGGTGATGAGTAGTGTGTGGTGGTGAGTGGTGAAGGATGAGCGGTTAGACCGACCGCCAGGAACCAGCGCTCGGATTCACGAGCCCTGAGGTGATACAGTCATCTTTGATAAAGACATAAACACAATTGTAACGTGTTGGATCACATACAGGTACTACAGCCTCCCAAAAATGCCTGGCAGAGAAGACTTTGGAGAAGTGAGGCCAAGTATCACGTGACTTCGCTATCAGTTTCCTATTTAGGAATTATTCCGTTTTGGGATGATTTTATATCTTACAAGTTACACACTATTTAGCGCCATTTGTAAGAGTACTGATTATACAAGAGTCTGAGAATTACTAGTCATACTCGAATGAGCTAACTAACTTCCACGTATATGATATTTGAAGCGTACCAGGGTGGCGTATACCGAAATTATACACTGGAGCCTGATATATATACTTAAGACTGGTTTAGCAACATCTCCATTTACCCAGACTTCTCTTCCTTCTCTGTCACTTCCTTCTCTGTCTCTTCCTTCTCTACCTCTTCGGACTTCTCTGCGAATATAAGCGAGAACACAGTCAATAGCAGAGGCATCGTAGAATCTGGGATTGCCTTCACCACAGCATACCAAACACCGGCCTTCATCCCAGCTTCTTCCATCACAGTATTGCTCAACATGTGCCATGTCCAGTGGATAGAATCATTGGCACAAAGCTGTATCAAGAGTTGACACAACCATTTGACAAGAATGAGACTTCCAGGAACGACAAGAGCTGCAATCATGCACTGTTGGACTCTCTTTGTTCCCTCTAGGCGTCTCAGTGTGTTCAAAGAGCACAACCAGGCACAAGAGGCTGTATTCAAGTAGACACCAACCCAGTAGACGTAGAGGTATCCGCTCAGGGCCATATCCAGCACACCTCCCAAACATACCTTCCCATAGTTAAAGTATCCACCGAACCACTGTGTTGCGCCGTTGCTGTAGTAGAACAACATGCACAAGTTCACTAAGGCACCCTGTGCTATGTAGTAGATCTCAAAGGAGTAATCATTTGGTGGTTGGTAAGCACTCATACACACATCCCACTGGAACATATCCATGCTCGTATGCCTCTCCTGTGAGATAAGGAAACCCCTGGTAGATCAAGAGCTTGGTGAGTAAAGCCAGAAGCACCCAGTAGCTGATTGAAGAAAACTTGTAGTAGATAGGTTCAAATTCCCAGTTGGAGCTATGTCGATTGAGTGATTCTTGAAAAGGTTTCTGGTTTCCACCCAGTAAAACCTGAGAACCTCCCCATAAGCAGAATTTGACACACCAGAGTAGGGCCAAAGTATTCAAGTATTTGCTGTTCTTCAACTCTTTTCCCCTGAATACCAAGTACAAGGTGACAAACAGTCCTAAAGCTGAAGATGTCACAAGGGTTGTGATCCAAGCAGCCAGACTCTCATAAGAACGGTGGATGATCCATGTGTTCTCGCCTTCGATGGTGAGATATGTCAATGGTAATCTGTCGGTTCTGTACTTGACTCCGTTGGTTTTCTCATTGATATTTCCAGAGTGGTCACCTGGCCCCGGTTGGAAGTCAGGAGTGGAGGACAACAGGCAGTAAACACCATCTCCTTCAAGTTCAACTTCCAGTGGTTGTGTTTGGTTTCCCTGTATAAAAGTGTTTAACAGCGCAAAGTCGTAGCCGATGTACTTCCCCTTATCAGCCTCCACACAAAGACTGCCGGCGATGAGGAGGTCGTTACACACCGTGACCAATTGATCGTAGCCATCGTAGCTTCTGAAGTTGAAAGCTGGTGTTTTTGGAAGTCCTGAGTCAGATGCATCGATGGCTTTGTAAACCATCACAGTTGTGTTGAAGTCAGAGGCGACCTTCATGGTTCCCTTTCCAGTGACAGGAAAACACTCATGCTGGGTGGTTCCTGGGGTAACGCGGATGGCCAGTGCCGTCATCGTGAGCCACAAAAGGCTACAGATTGGTTTCCAGTGCATTGTCCGTGTGTGGTTTCCTCTTATTTCGTTGTTGGAGTTAAGATGAGGTGGTATTTGGCCATGAGAAATATTATATGGTTGAGAGTGGTGATGAGTGGTTAGACGATGAACATGCGGAAGGCGGAAGCATTAAGGGACCATATGAGGAGCCCTAGATTGCTTACTATATGTATACTGTATCTACAAGTTCTCAATTTTAAATCCGTAATCGTTAAATAAGACCTGCTCTGTCCAGTTGTAGTTTGAACCGTCTATATGACATCACCCTCTATATCAATTTGCCTGAGCCTCTTTCATCATCTTCTCCAACTCGCTCTTGGCACCTTTCTTGAGTTGTCTCTCCATGTACAAGTCATGGTGTTCTTGGATACGTTTCTCAATTCCACCTCTGTTCAAGTATCCGAATTCGTTATCAAATGAGGTGACATCGACAATGGTGTTGATCTTCTTGCCATCAATGGCTGGAACAAAAGAGTCAGTGACGCCAATGATAACACCATCAACGTACTTGCACTGCAAGACACATAAGGACCTTTGTAGGAGATCCATTGTAGTATGCACTGGGACACCATCCTGGTAAACACCCACTAGAACGGTTCTGTACTGTTCTTTGAGCTGTCCGAGGACTTCACTGTGGAATGGGTTGAAGAGGTCAAATGTACCATGGACGTAACAACCATAGGCTTTTTGGTCAACTCTCTGTACTTCTGATAATGCACCACTGTTAGAGATGTACCAGACATCGTCATATGGAGTGGATCCATCTTCACCAGTGGCAAAGTTCTTAATCAGTTGTAAGTTCTCATGACACTTTGCATCAACGTCTTTGACATAGTGCTGTTTGAACTGTGGCTCCAGCAATCTGTTGATCAGGTCCGTTGTGCTGACACCTTCCGTTCTCTTGACCAGTATCAGTCTTCCTTGGTCCCTCACGATCCCGTAACAGTCGTTACCATTAGCATCTGTAGTGATATCGTCCCCATGGACAACGTACTTACACCCATATTCATCCATCCACTTCGGCTGTGTGACGTATGGGGCGTTGATGATGGTGCGTGTGGACCACTTGTTCGCCTCCACGGCCATCTCTCTTTCCTTCAAGTTCATCACCGTGGGGCCCTTGTTGGCAGTGATCTCTTCATCCGAGTGGACACCAATGTACAGCTCTTTGCCGTGTTGGCGGGCCTGGAAAATGGCGTTTGCGTGGCCGTGATGGAAGAAGTCGAAGCAGCCGTCGATCCAGATCCGGAAGTCGTCCAGTGCCATCTTTGTCTGTGTCTTGAGCCGTCTATTGCTTTGGAAGTGTAAACAAAGAGAGAAACACGTTGTGACTCGGCCAAATGCGGACGCTTTTGCGGGTAACACCCAGACACCACCAGCATGTGATCCTCTAGATTGTTGGTTTGTGGTGTTAATAGAAGCTATATTGGAGATAGAGCCACATGAATTAAATAGTCATATTCTTTGGTATCTGATTAATATACTCATCTCTTTATCTCATACTTCTCCCTTACTAAATCTCTCGTAATACCACAGAACATGCTCTATAGGCTATCTAAGTACTGCCCCTACCACTTTTCCGCGAATTATCCGCGATCTCGTTTTATAAACAAACACTCTCAACTGCTCTTCAACTGCAACAACTGCAACAACTTTGTGGAAAACAGCGCTAAACAACCAGGAAAAAGGGCAATGGACTACTACGACTCCGAGCCAATTCACTGTTGTTTCTCTGAGTTTCAGAATTTACTCAGCGGCCGGTTCCACATCGCCGTTGATGCTCCAAAAGCCGTCAATCGAACACCTGTTGTGGTTGCACCACGTTTGAAAGTGTGCTTTCATACCGAGAATCTATGCTGTGATGTGTGCTATTTGAACTCTTTTCTACTAACACTATGAGCAGATCAACTACATAATCACACTCAACGACGCTTTCTTGCCTTCTGAGGACCCACGCGTCGAGGCGTTGATGAACAGTTACTCAGCCAGTGCACTCTGGGACTCTCTTCAATACACCGTTGAAATGAAGTATTCCTCATTCCACACATTTGAGGCTCATTTACAGGACAAAGTGCTTAATGAGTCCGTTTTGACCAAGTTTGACAGCAACATTATTGATTGTGACGCTTTGACCCATTTGCAGTACTTGACTGTTCATTTACACTACTATACACTTGAATTCCAACACGATCAGTTCATCCGGGAGGTCAACTACGTCCATTACAACTTCTTGCTTTGTCATTGGGAACACATGATGCCGTTGGTGTTCAGCATCCCAGCACGGAAGATGTTTGCCAAAAACTACCAACACGCTGGCAGTGTCTCTTACTCATTGACCAATGGACCAAAGATCATGATCAAGTTGTTGAGAATTGTCGACAACAGTGGTGAGTCCGTGTGTAAGGAGTTGGCTGTGCTGTCAAAGACAAAGGCCAAGAGGGTCAGATTGCTGAAGGCGTTGGAGAAAGACGGTGTCAAGGTGGCCTTCCCTATTCAGTTCTTTGTGTGATCGAGTACTACTACTTTACATTAACAATGAATAAATAATGCAATCTCTATAATATGTAGCTCTATATATGATTACTTGTCCTCAAACTCCTCAAAGAACCGGTCCAGAGCTCCCAAGATGTCTTTATGGTGGTTGATCATGATGTTCTGGTGTGTTGCGTTCAAGAAGGTTTCGACTCTGGCATTGGGGAAGAGTGTGTTGATTGCCTTGATTCCCTGGTCATCAATGAAGTCTGACTTGCCTGCTTTTATGAATAGTGCTGGTGTATCAACAGCATCCTGGGCCTCATAGTGAGGAAACTCACCTAGCTCTTCCAACGATCTTTCATTGAGGAACTTCAGCGGCATCTTGCAGTGTGGGAATTTCTTCTTGAAAGCAATGTTGTTCAGGATGTACAGTGCCAATGGGACGCTTCCTCCAACGAGCTTCACGGTGTGTTTCTTGAGATCCGCCATCATCTCCGTATAACTTGTGTACTTTCCATGGTTCTCATGAGACCACTTGTCAGCCTCTTTCAACGCATCAACATAAGTCATAAACTCTGGTCCAATCGGCTTCGTTATCGGAGCGTTGTCGATGCAGATGAGCTTGTCAACTCTGTCTGGGTGCTTCAGAGTGTAGTTCATGGCCGTCTTTGCACCCATTGAATAGCCCACAAACGTCGCCTTGTCGATCCTGGCCGCCTTCATGAACTTCTCCAGGTCTATCGACTGCGACTCATAGTCAAACGACGGTCTGTTCAGCGATTTTCCGTGGTTTCTGGCGTCAACGGCGAAAGTGTCCCGCTTGTGGTATCTCTTGTAGTGGTATTGGAAGTTCTTGAAGTTCTTGTTACACCCGAGAAACCCGTGGAGAAACACAATCGGCGAGTGTTTCTGCCTGGCTTTGGTGCTCCCGTGCACTGTGGCGAAAACAGGCGTGATGCAGTGCAAATTGGGCTTCGGAATGCTCATTTCTGGGTGGCTGTTGTACTGGTGGTTGTGTGTTGTTGATGGAAGCTCGGGACTTTTGTTTACTTGCCGCGAATCGATACACACAAACACAAGAGCACATCAACATCAACTCCATCAACTACAACAAGAACTACACCACATACAACCAATACAAGTACAAATGCCCCGCCAACGCCAGGCCGCCCGCAGAATCGCCAGCTTGGACGTTGCGCCCATCGACGAGGACGACCAGACAGAGCTCATCGACCTGCTCCGCCTCGAGAACATCGCCACCAACAGGCTCTTCATCAACATCTTCACATTGGTGTTCGTGCTGCCCGTCCCGCTGTTTGTGCACGTGAAATACTGCCGTCGCTCTCCGATTGACGCCTTCCTGTCGATTGCCGTTCAAGTGTCTGCCATCGTCAACGTGCGCTACCTGGCCCTCGTGGACTTCTCGTCGCTGCCCTTGTCACGGTACTACGCGCGCTGGATCAAGAGCCCCGTCGTGTTCAGCATCTTCATGAACCTGTTGGCTGTTCTTGTCACTTTCAGACGGTGGGGTTTCATCTCAGAGGCCACCAATTGGCTCTTCTTTGCCCCAATCGTCTCCAGCGTCGCATCAACACTCGTCACGTACTGGGTGCTGGGCCTAAGCAACAACATCGACGGCCTCGAACACCTCAAGTACAAGTACAAGTCTGCCTAAATTATAGTAACTACAGCTTTTTTCAACTTTAAATCACATGTATCAATCAAAAGTTATTAAATACCGTAAAAATATGTATGTGTGGGGTCCAAGAAAACAAAGCAAACCAAAAAGAGGAAACCAATAAAAAAACACAGTACTGTACAACGTCAAAGCACAATTCAATTTCGGTTCCTTGTAACAAACAAACAGGTAAATCCAAGAAAAAGGGTATCAGAAAAATAGCAAACAAGAGTAGACAAAAGACCCATATAAAAGTGGGCTTGGTATATCAACAGAAGATGGTGGCCAGTGTTATCCACTAGACAATGCAACAACAGCTTCATCAAAAAAGACTGTGCGGGAGAAAATAAAAGGTGGGGGTATAATAAAAAAGACAACAGTTAAGTGATCATTCAATGCAAAAAAAGAGACAGTGTTCTTAAGCCCAACCCAAGGAGTTCTGAGCAGCAACCGGTTTAGAGATCCTTGGAATGTAACTGTCAACTTGTGACATTTCTGATCCAACAACTGCTGAATTGGTACTGTAAGATGGCAATCTGACACCAGCACCATACTGAACGTTTTGGAAAGAATCAACAGAAGCGTTGGAAGATGTTGGCAGGATAGAGCTCTGTGCACTCTCCAATTTGACTCTCTTTCTAACGATAAAGAATCTAACACCAAGAACCAACAAAGAGATGTAGACAGTGGCACCAACAACAGATCCAATCGTGATACCAGCAACCTTGGCCTTGTTAGAACCAGTGTCTGTGGCTGCAGTGACAGTGGCAGAATAATCCATAGAACCAGAGTCAACAGCCATACCTTGAGCAGCAGCAGCGGCACTGCTACTACTAGAAGATGAATCACTAGCAGCGGCAGCAGTCAATTGTTCCAACAATCCGGTCAATGGAATAGAAGTGTCAATCAACTTGGAGAAAGCATCATAGGTAGTATCACCAGTGTTGTACAATGATGAAGAAGCATTCAACACAATCGTTTGCAAATTGCTAACATCAGCACTTGGGAAGTAAACCTCGGCAACGGTGATGATGTAGTCAACGTTTGTGGAAGTGAATGGAACCAACTGAGACACAGAAATGTTAGAGTTCTCATAGTTGAATGGAACGTTCAAAACAGTTGGCAAGTACTGGAAAATCTGAGCAGATGCCAAAGAGTTCTTAACGACAAATGGATAGTTCCAAGACTCCTTGAAACCAATGGTGATCAAAGTGTAGTCGGATGGAACAGTAGTCTCGTCATCTGGAGCAATGGCCTTTGGCAAAGAAGATGTCTCAACGGCAGCAGTTGTAGAAGCTGTTTGATCTGGCTGGGTAGTAGTAGACTCAGCAGTGACCAAAGTAGTTGGCAACCAATCTGTAGTAGACTGCTCCTGTGCTGGAGCTGGAGATGCAGTGGTAGATGGGGTCCATGTGGAAGTCACTTCAGTTTGAACAGCTGGACTTTGCGTCACCTCCGAAGTGGAAGGAGCAACTAGAGTTGTAGAACTGGTCTCAACTGGAGTCTCAACAACGACTGTAGATGATGGTGCAACTTCCGAAGTAGCCTGAGATGTTGTGGTCTGAGCAACGGTGGAAGAAGGAGCGACAACCTCCGTGGTACTGGCAGCTGGAGCAGTAGAACTGGTAGCTGGAGTGGAGGAAGTGGCAGAAACAACTGGAGCCGTAGAAGTAGTAGTCTCAGCTGGAGCAATAGAAGTAGAGGACTGCACAACTGGAGCAATAGAAGTAGACGACTGTACGACTGGAGTCGATGAAGTGGTAGACTGCAATACTGGAGTAGTGGAAGTGGTAGACTCAAGAACTGGACTAGCAGAAGTTGTAGACTGAAGCACTGGACTGGCAGAGGTTGTCGACTGAAGCACTGGACTGGCAGAGGTTGTCGACTCAACAATCGGTGTTGGGGATGAAGTAGTTGTCTCAGAAGTGGAAGACAACAAAGCAACAGATGGAGTAACCAGAGCAGCAGACGATGTGGTTGGTGATGAAGTGGTGATTGGAGTGACGGAACTCAAGACAGCAGTATCTGAGGTAACAACTGGAGTGACACTTGTAGTTGATGGTTCAGGAACACTCGAAAGGATCGAAGTTGGTTCAACTGAAGAAGTCAAAGGTGTCAATGGAGTTGTTGTGGAGTCTGTTGGTACAACAATGGATGGTGTAACAATAGATGCAGATGTTGTCTCAGTGGCCTCATCATCTGTGGTAGATGAAAGAACTGGAGTTGCTGTAGTAGAGCCCCAGAAATTCGTCGTGCCTTCAGAAGTAGTAGTTGCTGAAGAGAGAGTTGGGGTCACTGACAAGTCAGTCGTGGTTGCAATGGAAGAAGATGTGGTGGTTGGTGTAGTGACCACTGGAGCACTCATGGTAGAGGCGGTTGGAACAACGTATGGGTTGGTTGTTGCTGTGTCACTTGAAGCACCAGAAGACACAACTGGACTGGATGTGGTCACTGGACTGGAGGTAGCGGCACCTGGACCGGACGCAGTCGTTGGACTGGATGTGGCCGTTGGACTCGAGGTTGTGCTGATAGAACTTGTCGAGCTGGTAGAGCTAGTAGTACTGACATCAGTCCAAGTTGGAGACAAAGTAGATGGGGCAACGACAGTTGGAGAAGAAGTAGTAGTATCCTCATCATCATCGGTGGTGGCAACAGAAGCAATTGAAGATGAGGTTGTACCAGTGGTCGTGTCAGTGGTCTCAGCAGCAGAAGTTTCAGCAACAGAAGCCTCAGGTGTTGTAGTGGCATCAACATCAGCTGGTGCAGATGAGGAACTCCAGTAGTTGGTGGTGGTCTCATCGGTAGTGCTGTCTGGAGAAGTGGTGGTACCAGTAGAAGTACCAGTGGTATCGGTGGTGTCTGTGGTGTCTGTGGTGTCTGTAGTGGAGGCACTACTGGACGTTGTAGTCGTTGGAGCAGCAGAAGCACCCGGTGCAACAGCTGAAACAGGACTGCTAGTGGTAGTGGTATCTGTTGTTGTATCCTGACTGAGAGAAGACATCGAAGCAGTAGCAACCACGAAAGAGCCTGATGTAGTCTCAGTGTCGTCATCTGTTGTTGAAGTCTCAGCATCGTCGTCTGTTGTTGTAGTCTCAGCATCGTCGTCTGTTGTTGTAGTCTCAGCATCAGTGGTGTTAGATGTTGGAGAAGGCGTTGTAGTAGAGGCCGTTGTAGTTGGCGATGATGTAGTTGTTTGGGCTGCAGTGGTGGATGACTCTGGTGTAGTAGTAGTAGAGTCAGTGTCCGTTGTAGAAGACTGGGTAGCTGTAGTAGTAGCACTTGTCAGCGTGTTTTCTGTTGTTGGTGAAGTTGTAGTTTCTTCATCTTCTGTTTCAGTTGACTCTGTCGGCTGCGGAGTTGTGGAAGATTCAACGGTAGTCTGTGTGTCGTCATCCGTGGTATCTGTGAGAGAAGACATGGTTGGGAGAACGACAAGCGGCGATGAGCTTGAGGAAGCCAGTGTAGTGGTATCCCAAGTGTTGGTGGTAGTTCCATTGTAAGCAGCGACAGTTTCAGCAGCGTCTCTCTTCAAGAGATTAGCAATATTGAAGTTAAAGGGCAGTGCGACTGCAATCTGTGCCAGCGCCAGTGTATTGAGGATTCTCATGGTGGTATACGTTCGAGTGGATCTCTTTCAAGACAAGGGTATAAGTTTGTGTGTGTGAAGTGAAACGTGTGGTTCAGGTGATGAGAAAGTCCAAGATAGAGATATCGAACAGTGGTATAGCAGTAATAGCTGTTGGCAAGGAGACGTGTGAACCGAAGAGAAGAAAAGAGAGACTAGAGTGAGTTGGGGGCTTCTTTCCGGGTGGCGTGGGGCCTTGTGTCGATGTCTTGCTTTGGGCGGCTAGATGACCGGGGTGTATTCGGTCTCAGGAAAGGCCTGAACGTGTGTGTGCGACACCAGTTGGATGGGCCTGGAGGGGTGGATCGGGTGCCTGGTAAACGATTGAACGATGGCAGGGCAGCTGGGGGAGTGGGTGTGGTGCCTCTTCTTGCTCTGGACGAGTGACAAGTGACAGGTGTAACCGCTGAGATCTGGCCAGACAGGGAGTGCTGTTGTTAGGCGCTTGACTGGGCCTGGGGACGGGCGGTTTGGCAGAGGTGGCGAGTGGCTGTGTGTTCAGCGCGCTGTGAGCTGCTGGGATGGGTGGGCGAGCGAGTGGAGGTGTTGGTTCAAGAGTTGAAGAAGCCCACTTTTGTTTTGATGTTTGGGGAGTTGCAAACATGCGAAAATCCTAGCAAATTCCGCCGTGTGCGGAATGGAATGTGCGCCTTTTTCTTTTTGGCGCGGCCGCGTCAGTGGCTTTGAGGCAAGCATGTTTCGCATTCAAATTGCCTGAATAGGAAAGGCGCGCTTCCTGAAACCCCTGTACCTGTTACCTGATTGGGGCAACTGCGCCAGTAGTGCCCCATACGGGTGCTGAGGTCACCGTAGCAACCAGGCGCTAAACTCTGTTCATGCCGTAACAGAGGAGAATTGTTCCTCTTGTTTGTTGTCTGTACATTCAGCCTCGACAGGAAAGAAGCTTCACGTATGAACAATAAACTTACGTCCATCGTCCACCGGTCTATCATTATGGAGTGTTCATGTGGCAAAGCCCTGGAAATCTGGAGTGATCTCGCTTTCCTGGTGGCCGCTATCTTTTGCCGAGCTTCGATCGGCCCTTCGGAATCGTCGCTCAACGTAGTCCCTATAGCGAGATCTGCACGGGATCTAGAAATCTGGAACATTTTCCTCCTGCCGGGATCATCAACAAGGATCAATTTCTCGCATCAGGTCATGACTGTCCTGTTCTCTGGCAGCACACTGGTGAACAGTGACAATAGCTCGTGGTCACCGGAGTCTGGACTCTCGAGTCTCGACTGTATGTCCTGGCTGCGTCTGGCTAGATTCAGATCCTCCAAATTCCGATTCTCTTGACGCGTCACCCGGTACATAGATTGTCTTTCCGAATCAAGGAATTGTTTTAGCGCCCATTTTTGGCAGGGGGATCCGCGAATTCGCCTTTTCGTCCTTTTCGTCCTTTTTGCTGCGTATATATGCGCATGCTAGCAATGAAACCGCAAATGCTAAACCTTGAATTCCCCTTTTAGGATGAATGGCGAAAGATGTTGCGATTTTTTCTGCGTATTTCATGCGGATCAATGCCAGGGCACCATAACCAACTTTGCAAAGAAATTGCAAAAAAAACGACCTCGGTGAGGGTCGAACTCACGATCTCGCGATTAACAGTCGCGCGCCTTAACCAACTTGGCCACGAAGTCGAATTCTATGGGACCTGAGGGCTTCGCATTTCCCGCGTGAAGCTTATCAAGTCCTAATTGGGCAATCTTCCCGAATAGGGAGTAAATTTGAGATCCTTCGAACTTCTCTATTCAAGGCCGTACACTCTATCATCTCGTGGTTTAAATTGTTTAAAGAGCAGAATAACCACTGTAAAGTGCAACAATCACATTCTATTGCCCATTTTCATCATTTCGCTATCGATAGACGTCTCCACTCTCCTCCGACAATATCCCCTGAAGGCTGTCCGCGATCCGCCTTCTCTCGAAAGCCACTGCTCCGACTTTGACCGTTTTGGGAATATCAAGCGCTCCATCTCCAAAATGAGGTGCCACAATGACACCTTCATAGCAAAATGTACTCGTCACGAAGAGGTAAAATCGTCGGTACAGTCCGACCAATATAAGCTTGGCCCTCCGCCCATGTCGGACCCCTCCGCCCACTGAGTTTACAGTCCGACAAGACCCTGAAGGACCCTTTCTTTCTCCTGTTGAAGATGAGTTTCGAGAAGGAGTCCGTACAGGACACAGAGAAGAAGGTACTCTCGCAGACGACCTCCATCTCCGAGTCTACCGATGATTTCATTCTCAACCACGACCAGTCTGAGCCGTACATTGACATTACGGTGCACCTCGATGAGGCTGAAAGACAGCGGAGATCCACTTGGTGGTTCAAGACTTGTATGTTCTTCTGGGACTCCATGGATAAGCATCCAAAAGAACGTGCCTTCCTTTTCAAATTGGACTTCTTTCTCTTGACTTCTTGCTGTACTGGATACTTCATCAAGCAGTTGAACCAGACAAACGTTGGAACTGCTTATGTTAACGGTATGAAGGAGTACTACGATATGAGTGGTAATGACTACAACGTCATGACGACACTGTGGACCGTTGGATATATCATTGGACAAATCCCTTCAAACTTGATTTTGCATAGAGTCTCGGCTCGTTATTACCTCGCTGGACTTGAAATCAGTTGGGCCATTTTGACTCTGTTGTGTATCACTCCAAAGAGTATCAACGGTATGTGGGCTTTGAGATTCTTGATTGGACTTTTGGAAAGTGGATACTTCCCAGCTGTTGAGTATTTGTTGGGAAGTTGGTACACGAAAGAGGAGATTTCCAAGCGTTCTGCTTTCTTTGGCTGTTCAGGTTTCGCATCTGGTCTTGTCAGTGGTCCTCTTCAACAGGCCATTTTGAACTCTTCATTTGCCAACAAACACCTCCAGCCTTTCCAATGGATGTTCGTCATTGACACCATCATCTCCGCTCCTATTGGTGTCTACACACTGTTTGTGAGTCCAAACACCCCGAGTACCTCCAAGGCCTTCTACTTCACCCCAGAGGACAAGCTCATCGCACTGGAAAGACGTCGTCGTGAAGGTGCACAGTTGAACACGAGAGAGCCTTACACTTTGAAGAAAATCATTTCGTTCTTCAACACATGGCACATCTGGGTCTTCCCGATTGTTTTCCTCTGTTATCAGAATGCTTACCAGGTCAACACTTCTTTGGTTTTCCAGCTATGGCTTAAGAGTGATCTCAAGTTGAGCTCATACTACTACAACACTTATCCTACCATTGTGACAGGTGTGGGTATTGCCTTTGGTATGGTTGGTGCCTATACCAATGACTTCTTTGGTGGTCAATTGAACGCACACATGCTTTACTTGGTGTTTGTCATGGTGATATTCGGTGCCTCTATCAATGCCGTGTATGACGTTTCCAAAGGTCTTCATTACGCTGCTTATTTCATCCAGGCAGTTCCGTTACTTGGATTGGCACAACCGATGGTTTTCTCATGGGTCAACAGACTTCTCCATCATGACGATATGAAGAGAAACTTTGTCGTTGTGGTGACGAACACGATTACTTACGTTACCAGTGCCTGGGTTCCAATGTTCACATTCAATCAGGATGACGCTCCACGGTTCCATAAAGGTTTCATCTTCACTGCTTGTCTTGGTGGTTTGGGAATCATTATGAACTCAGTCGCTCTGTGGTTTACCTTGAGGGATAAGAAGAGGACTGCAGTTGTTGAAGACCATAATGACGAGGACGATAAGGTCGAAGTTGTTTGATTTAGGTATGTGTTATAGATAAAGGAACAGTAATAGAGATCATAGAAGTAATAAAACAATAAAGAAGACATATAAAACATAAAACAAAATCATAAAAAGCATCCATAAGACACGTCGTCCTCTATATGGTTATCAGTTACCAAAGTTGTAAGGAGTAGTCCCATCTCCATTCTGACTTCCATTCTCACTTTGCAAAAACGTATTCATAGAAGCCAAGTTTGTAAAAGAGATGTTATTCGTAAAGTTTTGGAAATCAAACTCTGGTAAGTTCAAGTGGAAATCAGTTGGTAATCCATCACTCGTTGTATCAGATTTAGAACTCAACATTTCGTTTTTGGGTTGATGAGCTGGGAATAACTCTGCTGGATCAAACTCTGAAGGTCCATTCTGTGGTAATGTGTTTGTGAAGAGGTACAGATCTGGGAACTCCAATTGGTTTGCTTGTTGAACCCCTTGTTGTTGCTGTTGTGTCGATTGTAGTGGTCCATTGTATCCAACAGGTCCTTGTGATTGAGGCATAGGCTGGTTCAAACCTGGCGTTATTGCTGGAGTCTGTGCTTGGGATGCACCTGGTGTGTTGAAATCAACAAACCCTTGAGCACTTGGAGTCCCAAAAGACGGAGTGAATGGGACAGGGGTACCAGCAGCGGATGGGAACATTGGAGTTGGAGCACCATTTGTCTGAGTGCCACTTGCAGTTGCTTTTCTAACCATACCATTGACCAAACGTTCTCTCAATTTGGAATCCTCAGCAAAGCGTTGTAAGCCATGATGAATCAATACAGCAACCAAATATGTCTTACCAATTTCTTTCAAAGCCTTATGACAAATCTCATAACAAATTTTGGCAGTTTTGGAGATGGAAGCGTTATTTGAATCCATATGACAAATGAATGTCAATGAAGCAGTGAAGAAGACTGGGATTGTTAAAGCATGACAATATTTGATATCATTTGATTTCAACAGTTTGGAAGCAATATCAGCAATGATTCTGGAAGCCTTGAAGACAATACCTTCTGAGGGGTACTGTTTGCCATCAACGGTTCTAACCATGTTGGATCTATGAACCAAACAAACAGCAGAGTAGTAATACAAGTTCATGATGTTGACGGACAATGGCAAGTGTTGATGTGGTTGGTATTGTAACTGTGGTGGTAAATGAGATCTCCAATTACTCATAATCATATCACAATGGGTCATGATCAATTTTTCTCTGTTTCTTTTGGTCTTCTCGGCACGGACACTGTACTGTTCTTGTAATACGATGGACATGATTTCACTGAGTCTGATCATATGGATGAATGATTCGGCATCGTGTGGGGCCAAGTCCGAGGTGAAGTCATTAGGGGTAAGCATTGGAACGTCACAATCTTCCAAATGAATGACACGAGGTCTTCCAAAGGCAACGGAACAAGAGATATCACGGATGTATAAGTTCCACCAAATGATTGAACTTACTCGTATCTCCTCCGGGGAGAAATTGCCACCAGTTTTGTGCATGTCTCTGTGGAATCCAAATCCTTGAGCAGCGGTGATTGCGATTCTTGTCCAGTAGAAAGAGTTACCCAAGATGTCATCGATACCTTCCCAGAACCTTGAGAATAAAATCAGAGATTGAACGATTGGGATGGGGTCTTTTTCATAGTTTGCCTCGTACAGAGCTTTTGCTCTTTGGTAGAAAGTGGCACTTGTCAAGTAATTGGAACCATTTGAATCAAATATCAACTCGTTATCCGAGACTCTTGAAGCGGCAAGGAAGATGGATTGCAAGAGAAGTAAAGACGCGGTACCGGTCTCATACTGTTTCATGAACATGTTACGATCAACAATGGGTTCAATGGGGTAAATGTGTTCAAAGAAAGTCTTCACCAGGTCATCACATAGCTGTTTCTCAGGTAATAGGAAAGCACCTCTCAACCGCAAGATCTCCATTTGCACGGTGTCAAGGCCAACACGAGTCTGATCAATGCTGTTCTTCAATGCTGGTGGAACGTAGTCTTGCAATTGGACATGGGTGTCCTTGTCCTTGTCAACTGCGAGAAGCACAGCAGTTGATGCTCTTCCGTGGAAAGAGAGCGTTGAGAAGTGCTGTTTGGCGAGTTTCTGGTTGTCAATTGACGCTGAGCGGGCCGAGATGGCTGCTAATGGCTCATTGCGGCGCTTGTTCGACGTGTTTGAGATGGCGACTGGTTGTTGCTGCTGTTGATGTGGTTGGTGTGGTTGATGTGGTTGATTCTGCTGTTGGTGCAGGTGTTGCTGCTGTTGCTGTGGCGTTGACGAGTCCTGTGTCGATGGCGTGGAGGCACTGTCGATGGTCTGTGGCAACGGCGTGTCGCTCTCCTTCTTGTGGCGGGCGTTCTTTCTCTCCTTGGGCTCTGGGAAACGGCAGTCACAGCCAAAGGTCAGGCAGTTTGTGCACGGGATGTGGATCGTGGCGTCGCAGCGGACCTTCCGTGAGTGGCACACCTCGCACGCCCTGGACGAGCGGTTTCGCTTGTACTTGACCGAGTACTTCTTGGGCGGCTCCTCGTCTTTCATGGTGCAAGCAAACAAAGGTGAACAAGGGTACGCAAACAATGGGCGGCTGTCGTATACGCAGGGATCTGTGAGGGCCGATGTACCAAGTGCTTGTTTCTGGGCGCAGGTGTCACTGGTGCACGCTGATAAGTTATAACTCGGCTGATCAACCCAACAACTGAGGCCTCTGTCCAACAATTGCCAAAGTTGCCGAAGCGCCTTTTAAAAGGGCGCCCTTGCCGCTGTGCGGGATTCGGATGGGCCCGGCTCGAATTTCATGCCGCGGCACAAAGTTTGGGGATTTTCGCGGATTTTCGCGGCCAGAAAGTGGGGACTAGTGGGCACTGGGCACACCCGGACACCACTGGAAGTTCTACCGAACAGCAGAGCTAACAGATCAGAGATGGGCGGCTAATTGTATACGAAAAGGTAAACACCAAAAGGTAAACAAACAGAATGGGTGTCACGTGGAAGGAGATCGCGGCGTGCGGAGCCTCGCTAGCCGCCGTGCTGTACGTGCTGAAGCTTTACAGAGAGGAGGAGCTTACACGGCTGCCGCCGCCCGTTGTTGGTGTCGAGGGGCTCGTTGGTAACACACCACTGGTGCTTGTGAAGAGTCTGTCGGGGTTCACGGGCAACAACGTGTACGCCAAGCTGGAGTACCTGAACCCCGGCGGCTCGGCCAAGGACCGTGTGGCGCTGGCCATCATCAAGGACAAGGAAGAGCAGGGCCTCTTATCGCCCGGTGACTGCATCTTCGAAGGAACCTCTGGCTCCACTGGCATCTCGATCGGAACAATGGCCAACTCGCTCGGTTACAAGGCCGAGATCCACCTGCCAGACGACACGTCGCCGGACAAACTGGCGCTCTTTGGAACACTGGGAGTCGGCTTGAAGAAGGTCAAACCAGCGTCGATCGTGGACCCGGACCAGTACGTCAACTCTGCCAAAAGTGCCAGTGAAAAGCTCACGAATGACGAGTCTACACCGCAGAAAGGTGTGTTTGCTGACCAGTTCGAGAACGAGTCCAATTGGAAAGTGCACTACAACACAACGGGACCGGAGATCTATAAACAGCTGAAAGGCCATGTCGACTACTTTGTCACTGGTTGTGGCACTGGTGGTACAATCGCTGGTGTGTGTCGGTACTTGAAAGAACACGTTCCACACGTTGTCACTGTTCTCGCTGACCCGCAGGGAAGTGGCTTCTACAACAGAATCAAGTACGGTGTTATGTACACCAATGAGGAGAAGGAAGGAACACGGCGTCGTCACCAAGTTGATACTCTTGTGGAAGGTATTGGCTTGAACAGAATCACACAGAACTTCAGCAAAGGCGAGGATTACATCGATGATTCCATCAAGGTCACAGATGAACAGGCTATCAAGATGGCTAAATACTTGAGTGTTCACGATGGGTTGTTTGTTGGTTCTTCAAGTGCCATCAACGCTGTCGCTGTTGTCAAATTGTGCAAACAGACAGGAATTAAGAACAGGAACATTGTCTTTATAAGTTGTGATTCAGGTACGAGACATCTGAGTAAGTTCTGGAAATACGCTATTGAGGTGGATACCGGTGTAACGTTGGAGGATATTCTATAGATAATTCAATAAGTGCTCTTTTGTGTAATCCCGGGGTCTTTTGTGTAACGTAGGCAACAACAACAAAAAAAAAAAAAAAACATCTCCATCAACAAAACCATAAACCTTTACACATACACCTATAAAGACATACAGTAAACAGGGCCCCATACAACGATGCCACCAGCGGATATGCTTACGACTCTGCCTACAATCCACCTTTCGCAGTGCAAAATCCCAACACTGAACAACTTCCTCACCGACAAAACACCAACACTGGCAAATGGCATTGGCGCAGTGCCCATCAACAAATCGCAAATATCACAGGTGAACAACGTCATCATCCAACAAGTCCAGCATGAGAAAGATGCAGATGACGACGAGGAGATGGAGGATGTTTATATATTGCTCCATTATCTGGATTTGAAGTCGTTCAGTTCTAAAAAGTTGAACGATCAGTTGAACCAGGTGTCGATATTGGGGTTTGGTGATGTTAGCAATGAAGTCATTGAAAAAATCTTGATTGAAGTGGTTGAAGTCGGGTTCAAGTGGAGTTATGTCGAGGAAGTTGGTTTGAAAGTTGTGTTTATCCGTCTGATGGATGATTTGAAGAAGAATTGTCAAGGGATACAGAAGTTGTTACAATTGGACGGTGTTGAAGTTCAGAAGATGAAGTTGAAAGTCAGCGTTGAGCAGAACACTAAACAATTGGTACAAGATACATTGAGTAATTCTACATCCATTGACAAGGAATCCACAGTCAACAAGATCGTCAAAGTCCTGGACAAGAGTAAGACTACAAAGAGTTCCAAACACAAGGACATGGACTATATCATTGATGAGAGTGAGTTGAAAGACATCCCAGAAGAGGCTTTACCACAGTTACGCAAAGATATCAAGGAGTTCAGACTCAAGGCATTGGAGAATGAAAAGAGGAAAAGAGAGAAAGAGGTATTGGAAGAGAAGAAGCGTGCGAAGTTCCAACTTAGGAAACTGTTTGAGAAGTTCAGAAATGAGTCTTCTAACGCTATGGATGTGGAAGATGACAATGAAGATGACGACGAGGAAGATGATGGATTGACAGATGAACAGTATGAAGAGGCTCAGAGCAAGAAGGAACAACAGGAGATGTTGAAGAAATTTGCCATTAAGCTTGCCATTGTCCATAACGACGAGAAGAAGAACGTTGAGCTGGTTAACGACTTGACAGAGTTGAAGATGTATGAATCTGCATTGGATAAGACCATGAAAGAGGAGTATCAGCTTGGTAAGTTCAGACCATCAGGGAGAAACAAAGAGAGAGAACTGGAAGCTGATGAGAGAGATAGACAAGAAGAGTCCAAGGAGGAGACTAAACAGGAAGAGGTTGTTGTCCCACTGAAGATGAGTATGCCGTCGTCTGATACGCTGGCTATTGATGACGACCAATTGGACGACATCCTCACAAAGATCAAACCGAAGATCAACACTTACATCGAGGAGCTTATGGGTGTTGAAGACGACGAGATGGCCGACTACATTGCCTCGATCGTTAAAGACGAGAGAAGCAAACTCAAGTTGCTGGAAGAACTGCAAGAGCCAATGGGAGACGAGGCTAAGGACCTGGCTGAAAAAGTGTGGGCGGACGTTGTTTCCCTTTTATAAGTAACAAAGTGTTGATCCGCGCGAACACAAAACACAAACGCGTAGTTATAAACAAAGACATCAACAACAAAGCAACGGGACGACAAAAAGAGTAAACAAACGCGGCAATGTCGACGCCTTCTTCTCCGTTGAGAAGGTCTCCGCGCAAGAAGACACGTGATTTGCTGGGCTCGCCGTCCTCCAGAACCCGCAGTGCACTGGGCAGCGATGTGATGCCCTCGTCGCAGGCCAGTGCTCAACTGGCACACATCACTGGTGGGTTTGCCGCTTTTCCGTCTTCGCCGACGCGTTTGCCGTGGGACCAGCAGGCCTCGACACCGGACTGGTACCAGCTGATGGTCCCGGAGCTGCCCGAGGAAGAGCCAGAGGACGAGGAGTACCACCCGGAGGAAGAGGAGGACGAAGAGTACGATGAAGACCCGGGCACGGTGGCTGAAGAGTGGGAGTTCGACTTGGAAGAGTTGCTGAAAGACGCTCAGCAGGAGATTGTGCTGCCGTTGCAAGAGGATGACGACGACGATACGGAGTACGAGCCTGACGAAGAAGAAGAGGAGGAGGATGTCCACGGCTATGATGATGATGAAGATGACGTTGTGTTTGATCCTTCAGAGTTTGACTTGGAGGAGTTGTTAAGAGATGCTCAGCTCGATGTTCCCATACTGCCCAAGCCATTGACTGCGTTGATGGAAGACCTTGAGAGTGATGATGAGGACTATAATCCCGGGTCTGGTGGCATTGAAGAAGACGATGATGAAGAAGAAGAAGAGGAGGAGGAAGATACTGGCACATACGACCCATTGGACTTTGACATCAAGGCACTGCTAAGGGACGCACAACAAGAACTGATGAATCCATACACGCCACAAGCACAAGAGAGAATGGAACAGGAGATGATACAGGCCTCAGCTATCTCCAAGTTGTCGCCCATTGTGGCCAAGAGGATGTCTATGGTGGAGAGACCATTGTCTTCTCCACTAAGAAGACAACATGAGCCTATTCAAGAGGCTTTCACACAGATACAGCCACAACCACAAACACTACAACCACCCGCAGAGTTACAACGTCAACATCAACAACTGGAGTCAACCACCACTGACGAATCCTTATCCGTCAAAGACCTTCTTTCCATCAGAAGAGATCAAATAACACTACAGAAAGAACAAAGGAGACGCCAACAACTATCACAATTACCCATTTGGGCCAGTCGTGAGAACAAGGATCATGGACATGTGTCAATGGTCATGAACAACAGTAGGCCAAATGTGTCATCTCCAGCTTTCCAATACACCAAGATGCCAGTTCGATTTGACTTCTCGGTTCCAACACAGCAGAAGAACGTTGCCAGAAACATCAACACCGCCCCACACAACGCTGGCACCACTACAAAAGACATTGGCATTCAAGAAAACTGTGAGCATTGTGACAGAGTATTCAGAGGTCCCAAGGCATCAACGCATAAACAACAGCACATCAAGAGAATCCATCCAGATAACTACGTGAGGAAGAAAGGCGGTAAACGAGTACCACCACAGAGAATGATCCGGTTTGTCAATTCAACCACAAAGACTGCAAAGACTACAGATAAGTCTTCATCATGATATGTTTAATGTACACACGGTTATGTATAGGCTTTCTTAATCTTGCTCAGCAATAGCCACCAATCTCTCGTCGATCTCCTCTGGCGTGAGTGTGAAGAACTTGTCTTCTACAGCGACACCAATCTCAATGTCATTCTTTCTGAAGTCGGTACTGAGGGTGTTACTGAGTGTGATGATGGCGAACTCCACCACTTCCTTCCAATCACCTTCAACACCCTTCTTCTTGTACTTCTTCTCCAATGCCGTGGTGAGCTCTTGCTGCTTTGGGCCCGTAGCGTTAGCCTTGGAACCGATGAAGTAACCAGCTGGATCACACTTGTAGAGCATTGGGCCAAACTCGTCGTCAACGGCACAGAAAGTGAGAGCAACGCCCAATGGTCTCATGTAGGCTCTCTGTGTGTAGATCTGGGCCAAGTTGGCCATTCTCTTGGCCAGGGCGTCAACAGGCATGTCGTAACCGTTCTTGTACTTGAACTCAGCAGCCTCAGAACGGGCCCTGAGAGCCTGGTTACGCGCATCAGCGATGGAGCCGGTGGCGACAAGACCGATCTTTGGTGTCACCTGGAACATGTACGAGACGGTGGCCGGGTCGAGCAGCTTGTCTGGCACTTTCTTCTGTGAGATTAGCACAACGGAGTCCTTCCCTGTGACACCCATGGCGTTGATGTTGGCCGAGTTGATGGCCTTGAAGGCGTACTCCACCTGGTAGAGACGGCCCTCAGGCGAGAAGATGGTGATGTGTCTGTCGAAGCCTGCTGCGCCGGACATTTTGCTCTGGAATTGTGTGGAATTGGGGTGCTCTGTACGTGTTTTGCCACTGTCTGTACGTGCTTTGTTGGAGTCGTGAAGTTGACGCCACTGAGATCGCGCTGTGGGCGGGTAACCCTATGTGTCTGAATGCGGAAATAAGCGCGTATCATAACAACTCATACAACATACAACATACAACAGTAAACAACTAAACAATTAGCCGCCCATCTTCCACTCCATCACCACAACAATACAGCAGGACATCAGGACACAAACATGACCAGCGACACGTTCGACACAGACGCGAAGACACAGCGGCTGCAGCCGAAGTACACGCAGAACTTCTCCGCCTCGTACCAGCCGCGTGTCTCGTACCACTACAACCCCAAGGTGTCCAACTACCACTATGGAGTCCGCCACCCGATGAAGCCGTTCCGACTGATGCTGACGGACCACCTCGTCATCGCGTACAAGCTGTACGAGAAGATGGACATCTACATGCCGAGGGCCGCGTCGCGAGAGGAGATGGAGGAGTTCCACTCAGAGGACTACATCGACTTCCTCAACCGAGTGACGCCCGACAACACGACGAAGTTCCAGCAGCAGATGAAGCAGTTCAACATTGGAGATGATTGTCCGGTGTTTGACGGTGTCTACGACTACAGCGCCTTGTACACCGGTGCCTCTCTGGACGCCACGCAGAAGCTGATCTCTGGTGCCTCAGACATCGCCATCAACTGGTCTGGAGGTCTCCACCACGCTAAGAAGTTTGAGCCCTCGGGGTTCTGCTACGTCAATGACATCGTGCTGTCGATAATGGACCTGCTGAGGTATCACCCGCGTGTTCTATACATCGACATTGACCTCCATCACGGTGACGGTGTCCAAGAGGCCTTTTACAACTCTGACAGGGTCATGACGGTGAGTTTCCACAAGTATAATGGACTGTTCTTCCCCGGGACTGGTGACTTGGAAGAGACTGGTGTCGGCCAAGGTAAGCATTATTCTTTGAACGTACCGTTGAACGATGGTATTGACGATGAGAGTTATATCCGTCTGTTCAAGAGCATTATGGAACCGTTGATCGCAAGTTTCAAGCCATCGGCGATTGTACAACAATGTGGTGCTGATTCCCTTGGAGGTGATAGACTTGGTTGTTTCAACTTGAACATCAAAGCCCACGGTGAGTGTGTTAAGTTCATTAAGAGTTTCGGACTGCCAATGTTGGTTCTTGGAGGCGGTGGTTACACACCAAGAAACGTCTCTCGACTATGGTGTTATGAAACGAGTATCATGACCGATTCTACACTGGATTCTAAACTCCCGGATGAGTTGCCTTTCAAGAACTTCTTCAACCCAGACTATTCATTACATCCAAACCTGGGTGACAAATTGGACAATAAGAACTCAAGGAGATACCTCGAGAACGTTCGTATAAAGGCATTGGAACATCTAAGGTTCTTGAATGGTGCTCCAAGTGTTCAAATGAATGAGATCCCACCAGATTTCCGCAAATTGACTGCTGAAGAAGAGGAAGAGCTGAATGAGTTGAACAATGAAGAGAGATCAATGATAGATGCTAAAGATGAGGCTAGAGCTGGGGAGTTGGTGGATTAGAGAAACCATACTTTATAATGACAATTTAATGAGCTCAACACTTGCCCTCCCGGGGGGCCCTGGGGGTCCATGGGGCCGTCTCCCATCACTCCACTACGGCGCGCTTCGCTGCCTGTAGAAACATCGATTCCATAATAAACCATAATAAATAATACAACCCTATGCAAACGGCATAACTTCAACGTCATCAATGCCAGTACCTTCCCAACAGCTCTGTACTCTTTTGAAACTTGTCTTTGCACTTTGAACACCGCCATTGATCAACGATTGGAAATAACCGGTGACAATGTCTTTATGTTCCTGTTCAATGGCGTTCATACCACAGCAGAGCATCGGGCCTTGTAACATCAACAAACGAGAGTCAGATGAGTCAATGATAAGGCCAGTCTCATTGAAGAAGAAACATAGATCAAGCATCTCAAACACGAGGCTTTGACATAATGGATGCGTCTTGTCCAGGCCATAGAACTCATTATGGACTTGTAAGAGTAAAGCATCCACGTGCAGTTGATGAATCAAGTCAAACCATGAATAGACATCATCACCAACAAATCCATAACAACTCCAAGGTAGTATAATCCTCTCTTCCAGTCCTTGATACTCCGGGTGTGCCGGGTTTTCTTGTTCAATCTTAACATCAACACTTGCAACTTGAAACTCTTTAGCAGAATGGATCAAACTCATCAAGAACAAGATATCCTTATTGCTAATCTCATTTACTCCTCTCAACTTGATGAACTCACGATACATGACAATGGCCTCTGTGCTGTATCCCAAAAAGACATTATACCCATTTGCCAATAACAGCCCAACTTCAACACCTTGAGAACTGTTCTCCCCATACAGTCCCACATCCAACAGTTGATCCAATTCATGTGCTTTACCAGTGCCGACGCTTCTCAACCCAGCCAAGATCTCAATAGCTGCAAACCAACTCTTGGCCAATAACAGACTCGGAGTCGTGTTGTAGAACCGTATGTACTTCATGAACAGGTCTTTTGCACCTCTAAGATGGGCTCTCCAATTGCCAGAACTTGAGTCTGAACCGAGTAACAAGATGGTCAATATCAGCGGCTCAATGTTACTTAAGATCTTTGTTGGGTCTTGGAAAACACTCGACAGATTCTTCAGACACGTCGATATATATCTTGACTTCTCCTCATACTTAGCAGATAGACTCAGCATGGCAGCCAAGAGGTATGGAGAGTTCTTAGCGTGTAGCAGAAGGATCTCATTGAGGAGTTGTTGTTCCAAGGGCATAAGCCACGCGGATATCTTGTCGTAAAACAGTTCCAAATGCGACTTATGTGGTTCTGACAGATTGAAAGAATCCAAGACGTCCTGTTTCTTGACATAAGCGGACCCAGTCAGATCTATCAAGAAGTCATCAAGCTCTGGGTGGATAGATTCAATGATGTCATGGGCCAACGAAGAGGCCTCGTTGATGATGTTGAGACGACGATCCTCGGGTGGTGAGATCTGTGACAAAGGCTGTGTAAGGATTCTGTGGTTGTTTGTGTGAGACGTATCATCAGGCTCGTCGTGCGGATGTCTCTTTGTTGTGGGTAGCGGTGTGTGGCTGAAGTCGATCACGTTGAAGAAAGCAGAGGTGTCAATTGGCGATGTTCTTGCCCTTTTGGAAGCCTTTGGTGGTGAAACGGTGTTAACACTTTCTCCATTAGACACAACTTGATGAGCAACAAGATTCCTCGAGTCGCTGAACTTGATCGATTTCATGTAGACACAAGTCTTGCCGAGGTGCGAGCACTGCCAACACTCCGGCTTCCCCTCGTCGCACTTCAGCTTCCGTCTTTTGCACTCCTTGCACCCGTCTCTCGAGTACTGTCTCTTCTTGATCGCCTTGTTGACCATTTGTCTGTACAGTTCAAAAGAGTCAAAGAGTAAGCACGTAAAGAGACCCCAGCTTTTGTCCATAAAAAGGGCGATGGATGGTGGGTGTGTTGCGCGAACCATTTCAATTTATATTTTTTTCTTTTTTAATTATTTTTTATTTTATTTTTTCTAATTCCCAGCGGCTAACGAAAATGCAAAGGGAAGCCGGAATCACACGACGCAGCAACTACAAAGGATCCTCCAGCGCATTGCAGCTCCACAACGACAAGTCGTACAGCTTAGCGGACTCCACCGTTGGAATCACCACACACGGTTCACCCACCTGTCCAATTAGCGTGTGATCCGCCCTGTTCAATTCACCCACAGCAACAAACACAGCTTAATCACCAATGTCCACCCCATCAACACAGACAAAGAAGGAGGAGACGAAGTACGTCTACCGCGAGGCGCCATTGTACGCCAAGTTGGGCTTCGACTTCATCGTCTGGGTCCTCTCCGTCTCCTTCGCCTGCTTCTTCAGAGAGATCCGTCCAAGAGGCGCCTTCCGTATCCCAAAGACCGGCGCCACCATCTTCGTTGCCGCTCCACACCACAACCAGTTCGTCGATGCCGGAATCCTCGTGGGCCAGGTCCAGAAGGAGGCTGACAGACGTGTCTCGTTCTTGATCGCTGAGAAGTCCATGAGTGTGCGCGGTGTCGGTGAAATGGCAACGTTGGCACTGGCGATCCCAGTCAAGAGAGCCCAGGATAACTTGAAGACCGCCTCCGGTGAGATCTCTTTGGATCCACAGGACTCTTTCCGTTTGATTGGCCACGGCACTAAATTCACACAGGAGGCCCAGATCAAGGGCTTGATTGGTCTTCCTCGCTCAAAGGGAAACACTGAGATTGCAGAGATTGTCAGTGACACGGAGATCATCCTCAAGAGAGAATTCAAGAAGAATGCCATGGAGATTCTCAAGAACAAGTCCTCTTACAAGGTCGCCGCCAAGATCAACCAGAGAGACGTTTATGAAAAAGTGTTTGCCCATTTGGCTCACGGCGAATGCATCGGTATCTTCCCAGAAGGTGGTTCCCATGACCGTACCGATCTCTTACCATTGAAAGCCGGTGTCGCCATCATGGCATTGGGCGCCATGCAACAGCATCCAGGAACCGATGTCAAGATCGTTCCATGTGGTATGAACTACTTCCACGCTCACAAGTTCAGATCTCGTGCAGTTGTCGAATTTGGTCATCCAATCACCATCCCTAAAGAGCTCGTTGATATGTACGCTGATCCAAAGACCTCTAAAGAAGCCATTCAAAGAGTCTTGGATATTTGTGAAACTGGTTTGAGAGCTGTTACTGTCACATGTCCAGATTATGAGACTTTGATGGTGGTTCAAGCCGCTAGAAGAATGTACACCCATGGAAAGACACTACCTATCCCATTGATTGTCGAGATTAACAGAAGATTGGTCATTGGTTACCAACACTACAAAGATCATCCAACAATCATCCGTCTTCGTGAAAAGATTCTCAACTATAACCAACAATTGAGAGACTTCCATTTACCAGATCATGACGTTGAAGGTGCTAAAGTCGATTACATCAGAAACACTGGACTTGTCATTTACAGAGCTTTGAAATTGGCCTTGATGGTCATTTTGGCTCTTCCTGGTGTTTTACTATTCACTCCAGTGTTTGTTGCTGGTAAAGCATATTCAAACAAGAAGAGACGTGAAGCATTGGCCGGTTCTGCAGTTAAGATTAAAGCTAATGACGTTGTTGCCACTTGGAAAGTGTTGATTGGTATGGGTCTTGCTCCACTGTTGTACATTTTCTACTCATGTGTTGGATTATACTACTTCAGAGACACAAATATCAACAAGTTCATTTTGTTCTGGGGTATTTACATTGCAAGTGCTCTTGTCACTTATTCTGCTTTGACATTTGGTGACACTGGTATGGATTTGCTGAAATCAATCAGACCGTTGTATCTTTCTTTGGTTTCTCCAGATGCGTTGTTACATCTCAAAGCAACAAGAAGAGAACTAAAAGAAGAGATCATTGAAACCATCAACGAATTGGGACCTGAGTTGTTCCCAGACTTTGATCATTTGAAGACTCAACAGTTTGATGAGGCATTGGAAGACAAGAAGACTGAAGAACTCAGAAGAAGAAGACGTGAAAGAAAGAGAAGACAGAAAAGAGCTGAAGAATCTGATACTTCAGATGCTGAATCGATATCTAATGCCTCTTTGTTTGGATCTTCTTCAGATGCTGAGAGTGAATTCTCCGAGACTTCTGTTGATTCTGCAAATGAAGCTGAGTATTCAAGTGGTATTTCATCTAAAGTTGTTGGTGCCTTGAGAGAGAGAAGACAGATTGAGGATTCAGACGATGAATAATCCTCTTTCGCCATTATCACATTCATTAATTCATTCAATCACTCATTTCAATACATTTCAAGCGGATATTTTACTATTTTACTTTTATTTTTTGACATTTGGTTTTTGATCATTTTGATACGACGACGTTCTTTACTTCCCATTTTTGTCACTGGATGTGTGTGATATGGAACATTGTACTACTAGTACCTATAGGTTGTATTTTAATCATACGAGAAGTTCTTTTAACAAATAACAATAGCGAATAGATTTTTTTATAAAGTTTTATAAAGTTGATGAACAGATGCTTCTATCAAAGAAACCAATTCTTCCATATCTTCTGTTCCTCGTTTTTGACACATCCCCCCTGTTTTATTCAAGCCTCAAATGGCTCCAACTCTGGACGCTTCTGGATTCTCTTCTTCATACCAGAAGCAGCCTGTTTCTCAAAAGTTGTAGCATCTTTCAAGTCACGACCAGCGTTATCCAAGTCCTTAACCTTATAGATACGAACCATCCAGTTTTCAGAAGTGAACACTTCTTCAACAACGTTCAAATCTGGTTCTTCTGGGATGATTTGGTTACGAACTCTGTCAACGGCAGGTCTTCCCATCTTTTGATGCAATTCAACAAACTTGTGATAAGTCATCTTGTAAAGCAATGAGTTCTTCATGGTTTCAGTGGCATCCTTATCCACTTTGTATTCACCCTTTTCTGTGAAGAAGTTTCTCTCTTTAACTTCATCTGGCCAAATACCTTCAGCGATACGAATCATCCACAGGAACTTGTTGATATCATCACCAGAGTAACCCAGGAATCCACCAAAGATGATCAACACGTAATCAACATCGTGCTGTTTCAAAATCTGATAAGAAACCTCCTCGGAAGAACACATGGCTTTACCAACAGTTGCGATATGTGTGTTGTTCCAAGTGTTGTTATCAACAAGAGTGGTACGATCAGCCATACCACCAATCTGATAACCGTAATCCCACCATGCCATGACTTTAGCATCCTCGGCAGTGTTCATACGTAACCAGTAGTAAGCCTCACGATAATCGTCAATCAATGTTGGAGAACCATCAGCGGCTCTGGATGACAGGACAACAGATGGAGAAGAATAAGCATTGGAAGTGACCCAAGTACAGTGGAAGACAAACAAGTAGAGGTAGAAGATGAAAGTACCAATGACTGAGAACCTTGAAATGAGGTCCAACAATGAGACTTGACCATCAGCCTTCTTGGCCTTTTGTTCAGCATCGTCCTTTGTCTCTTTAAGTTCTTCAACGTAAGCGGAGAAGTCCAAGTAGATGTCAAACAATTTAGAGATGGCAACGGCGGCAGAGACACAGATGATTGGAGTCAAAGTCAGCATCAAACGAACCATGACACCGGCAAAGTAAGAACAAAGGACAGAGTAAGCAATGACAAACACGTGCTCGTCTTTCAAGTCCTGGAAGAGCAAGTAAATACCAGCTGGGAACAACCAGATCAAGAACTGTGTGTCAAAGAAGAAAGCTGGCCATGCGGTTGGCTGATGCTCAGAAACAGAGGCAATGATCGGGATGTGGATTTTGGCATAGTTAGTGTCCCACAATGAGTAGAAACGACCAGTCCATGGGGCAATCAAGCCAGCGTAAGTGAGACCAACCAAAGCGGCAATACCTAGGAAGATCATCAAGACAACGGAAACGGCCAAGACAGACTTGAATTGAGTAGATGGGACGTTTGAACGGATGTAGTCACCGAAAGCGACGACTTGGATCAAACCAAAGACGCCAAGAGCGGCCATGTGGTCATTGGAACGGATTGGCAGGAACCCAACGAATGGGATCTGCATTGAGGCCAAGGTTCCAATTGCGTACCATGTGGTGTAAGCGGTGTAGAGCTTATGGTTGTAACGACCCATGAGAATCAAGATGAACACGTGAAGTGGGATCAAGTTTGTGATGAAGACGTAACCACCCCAAGCGGAGACCATGTAGAAGTAGAATCCAGCGGCCCAGGCGGCCCAGAAGACAGAACCCTCTTTAGAAGCCTTGATCCAGAGGTAGAAGGCGGCCATGAGCAGTGTGATGGCAATGGCCTCGTTATCGTAAGAGCCGGCAACGGATCTCGAGATGTAACCTGGGGCAATGCCCATGAAGACGGCAGCGAGCAAACCGGCGGACTTGTCCTTGATCTCCGCGGTGAAGAGGTATGTGCAGTAGGCGGTGACACCTGAGAAAGCCGGGGCGAGCATGACACAGATGTTTCTGATGTCGATGGGGAGGCCAATCTTTCTGAGCGCGTGCCAGATGGTGCCCGAGGTGACCATGAGGCCCGGGTAGAGCGTACCGCCTGTGACTCTGCCGAGCGGGTACCACGTTCTGTCGTCGAACCAGTTCAAGAATTCGTAATAAGAATGAGAGACGAGGTACTTGGTGGCGCGGAAGTTGAACCACGGGTCGAACTCGTGGATGATGGACTCGAAGCGGATCACCGAGAAGAGACGCGACGACACGGCGGCACACGCAATCGACACGAGAATCAGCGCCCTGAGCACGAACTTGACGTTTGCGAGCGTCGTCTTTGAGACCTCGTATGCCATTGTGTTGTGTGTGTGTGGTGTTTGGGTGTGTGGCGGTGGAGAAGTGTGGTGTGTTGATGGCTTCTGGTGCACGTTCAACTTCGCTTCACTTGAACACGTCGCGACTAGGCTGATGCGGGTGGTGGTGTCCGGGTGTTTACTTCATATGAATTCCGTACTGGTCACGTGCTGATAGCCGAGTTCCGGCCCGAAGTCCGAGGCAAGCGCGGGCTCGTTCGACGATTGGAATTTTAGCCCAGTTTGGCCCGGGGAAGTTCTACCAACCAGTGGGAGTCACAGGCGGCTAAATTGGTACACTTGGACTGTTCTGAAGGCATTTGTTGGTATTTTCAACACAGCAACAGCACAACTCGAGTTCTGTGCCGAAAACACCCCGCACCAGCAATGAGTCACGAGCACAAAGCCAATGGCGAGCAGGGCGAAGTCAGCGCCACGGAGCCTCAGAACAACATCGCCGGCCAGCAGAACATCCGCCACGACAGCGCAGACCACATTCCACAGGCGCCCATTGACCAGTTCGTTCCACTTCAGCCCATCGACAACGAAATCACCTTCCAAAAGCGCACCGTCCCCAAGCAGCGCACCCAAAGTGTCCAGAGCGTACTATCGAGTGTCTCCCTCAAGAGCTTTGTCCACCAGAAACAGCTCCAACAGCAGCAGCAGCAGAACCAGCAAACCCAGAAACAGCAGCAACAGCAACAGCAAGACCAGCAAAACCAACAGCAGGGAACACAAGCACAGTTCATAAGTGCAAAGACACACATCCAGGCCCCTGCCACCGCTGCCTCCTCGAAGAGAAGAGCTTCATTCGAGATTGGTCAAAGACTGCCGTTCCACAAAGACAACAAAGATGAAGGAGAAGGTGAGAACGCCGTTGTCAGTGACGATGAGGCCACTCAACAAGAAGAACAAAAGAGACTCACCACAGATGCTCTCAAAAGACTCAGCTCCTTTGGTAAGTTCACCCCAGCAGAGGTTGACATGACGATACCCACCAAAAGAGCAGATGAAGACGACATTATATTGGCTGGTGTCCAGGAGAAAATCGATACAAACATCCCATTCAGATCCGCATCGGCATCACAGATACAGACGATGCGTCCTCTTTCTGCTCAATCTTCTCGTGTCTTGACTCGCAACGTTTCAAACCTCTCGCCGGTTCAACACTCTGATATCGATATAGAGACGAATCTAAATGGCTCATCAGCACACCCACACGTCAATCCAAATGACTACATTGGTCCTCCAGCATCTGTTTCCAACACTGCATCTCCAAAACCCAAAATGCATATCACTTTACCACAAACAAATGACATCCAATCAACCTGTATGGTTCCAACACCAAGTTCAAACAGCAGTCTCGATAACACGAATTTGAAAACGATCAGTGATCCAAAGAGACCCATGTACCTCCCTGCTGTCCTACGTCAATCAAACACAAATTTGAAACCTGAAGACGTTCAACATATCAACGAACAAAACTCTCGCAAGTATTCCAAAAGTATGCTACAAGAAGCTGCTTATTCGATTCGTTCACAATCTTCACATTGGTCTTTAAGATTGGACGCGTCTTCTGCCAAATCACCAACAAGGGCCCATTGGCGTCGTGATATAACGAGAAACTCATGTGCACAGTGTGAAAAATCATTCTCGTTCTTTGAACGTCGTCATCATTGTCGTCGGTGTGGTGATATTTTCTGTGCTGAACATACTTCCCATCTCTTGAAATTAGGACTTGACGCACAGTTCACACTTGGTGGTAAAGGCCTCTTGTGCAAAGTTTGTGATAACTGTTGTCGTGATTATGAAAGTTTCGTCAAGAGAGAATTGGGAGAGTCTGTGATAAATGGTGTTAAGAAAACTGGTGCCGTCACTAACGATGATCAATCTAAACAGAGCAATACAGAAGGTAATAACGTCGTTGGTGTCGTCCCTGCCGATTGGAGTTGGAGTTCCTTTTAAAGAAGAAGATCATATATTCAGCTAACTAATTAATAATGCATACATCATGGGATTTAAACTGTCGGTAAATGAGTAGTAGTAGCAAGAGTCTGATCAGTACTAGGAGGTGGTGGTGTCCGGATGGTGTCCGGATGTTTCAGTGGTGTACGGGTGGGTGTCCAGGTGTGTGCTAGTACCTCAACTTCAATCAAGTATAACAGGCTAATAGAATTAATTGAAGGATAACTGAGTAGACAGTTTGTTTCAGAATTTCCTCTAGTTCCTAATGATATAGCTCACTATGGCTAATGTTTTTATTTTGTTGAAAGACTAGTGAAAATGACCAATTCTAGAAACAGTGAGTCCATTCTTTCATTTGTTTAGTTTGGTTAGAAATAATCAGTAAGAATTTGAAAAAAATCTCTATAACAAAGCTTACATGAAAGAGAATCTTCTAAATTATGTGTTATTCTCATTTCGAACTGAATATCTTCACTATTTATGGTGCAGTGGTATTTTAAAGAGTGCGTACATGTCCCATGGCGAGATCTGGAGCTGGAACGGGACGAAGAGGACATGAAGAGACAAAACCTCGAATTACGCAACAACGGTGACATCTGTCAGAGGTTTGAGACTATGAGTCTGTGAAACAGATACTGGTGCTTCATATTCTGGCATTTAAAGTATGATAAACTCTCTTGTTCCTCTGTTATTCAGCAAAATAGCCAAATCAGATAGTCGCTCCTAGCGCTGGGGAAGTGTATGGCAGCACAGTCATAGAGGTGTTATATGAAAGCTCTTTCACCAGCCAATGTTTCGTGTCATACATACATGTTACCTACACATCTTCTCATGGACATATGACCAGAAACAGCAAAACAGGTCCGGTTTTCAAGGTAGATGCACACGGTTTTTGACTTGATTTGAGAAAGTGACACAAAAGCACAAGAGTGCATAATGAGTCTGCCGGATAGGGCACAGGGCACCGTACGCTTACATCAGCCGTGAAGAAGATATTACAGGTAGGAGATGTACTTAATACTCCACTCGTGTCTAGTTGATACTTGTCCGACTAATACACGACCCGTCGATGTCAACGTGTCTTCCAGTAGCCAGAAACCTAGAGGGGCCAACTTGAGTTCTTAGGGCCGTGGCCAGGGCTGGATCCTTTACAAGCCTCCATGTTTTAGAAGAGTAATTATGTAGATAATAAGAGTAATTATGTAGATAATATTCATATCATGTAGGGAGATGAGTCTCTTAAGGCCAACAAATTGAGAGTTATTAAGCCTTTTAAAGCGTATCTTTAGGTGTAGCTGGTTACGAGCCCTGTGCGATTTTCCGATCATAGATTTCCCCAGTGAGCATTTGATGTCACGTCAACAACTGGAGCCTTGAGCCAAAGAATCACCACAACAATTGCAAAGGGAAAGAAATTTAGTGGAAGAACCCCTCAGAATCAACACCCATATCACCACACATCATGTCAGAAGAAGTGGTTGAAGCCGCTGCTCAAATACCAGTGGTGCCCGTTGTTGGTGAGGCAATTGAAGACAGCACACAGCCTACAGAAACACAAGAGACAACAGAAGAATCAGCAGAGATTGAAATCGGCAAAGAGGAAGGCGTGGTATATGGTGGCTCCACTACTCATGCAGAGAATGACACACAAGTCACCGACGCCGAAGAAGTGGCCGAAAAACAGCCCGAAGAAGAGGCCGAAGAAGAGCTCAAAGAAGAAGATGAAGATGACGACGACTTTGGTGACTTCTCTGATGCCTCGTTTGACGACTTTGAAGAACCACAGCCAGCTCCAAAGACTTCATCGACCAGTGATCCAGTGATAGCTACGGATGGTGAGTCTTCATTCCCACAAGACCTTTTCCAAGACCCAGAGAAGTTGAATGAAAAGCTGGATGCTCTTTGCTATGAGGCCTTCCCAAGAGACTTGGACCAGTTTGAAATCCCAGAGGACACGTCTATCCTCAATGAGAGATCCACACATCTGTTGGAGCGTCTTGTTGCTCAGCCATACTTGAAGCCATACAACTGGCAACGTGGGTCGCTAAGAAGACAGTTGCTTGTGACGCTTGGATTACCAGATGACACAGTGGTCCACAAGGAGCGTTCGAATGAGTTCGACATGGAGAGCTACGTGGTAAGGACGTTGGAGCAGTTGCACATTGATGACGATGAAAAGAAGCAGTTGATGGAGCGCACTGAGGAGGAATTAGAAGAGCTCAGGGCCGCTGTCATTGGCGAGGAGGAGCTTTCGGCCATGTCAGAGGAACAACTTGACGAGATGGTGAAGAAGCTCGAAACAGATGTCGGACGCGCTGAGAAGCTTGTGAGTGTCTGGGAGTGTGAGAAGGAGAAGCTCGAGGAGGACCACAGAACCTACGAGAGCGTTGTGGAGAACCTGGTGGGCCACACGCAGAGACTGAGACGCGAGGAGGCGCTGAAGTCGCTCAAAAAGGAGAAGAAAGAAGGACGCCTCGGTCTTTTCAAGCTGAAGAAGAAGAGCTGAATAGATATGTTTACCAAATAGAAACGCTACCAACTGCGGAACGAGCGTAAACGACAGCCGAGACCTCCGAGACCGAGATCGAAAATCAAAACAAACAAATTAGCCGCCGACTTTCTACGAACAACATCTTAAGACAACAACAAACGCCAACAAACAGCGACAATGGCGAAGAGTTTGGAGTCACGCTACCTCAAGAAGGAGGACATCGAGTACGAGTTCGGCGGTGTGCCGGGCGTCCTCGGCATGGTCTTCGGCTTCCCGCTGTTGATGTGGTACATGTGGATCTCTGCTGAGTTCTACGGCGGCAAGTTCGCCACGCCAGCCGACGGAGAGACGTTCCGGGACTTCGTCAAGCACTTGTACACCATCTTCCTCGAGAACGGCCTCCCAACGTGCCAGGCGTGGAGAATCTTCCTCACCTTCATCGCCTTCCAGGTCGGCTTCTACTACGTCTTGCCAGGTGTCTCCACCAAGGGCCAGCCTTTGAAGCACCTCAAGGGAAAGCAATTGCCTTACTTCTGTAACGCCATGGCCTCTTTCTACACCTCCACCGTCATTGCCCTGGGGCTCCACTTCACTGGAACCTTCCCACTCTACACGATCTTGGACTTGTTCGGCCAGATCATGACCTGTGCCATCATCGTTGGTATCGCATTCTCCGTCTTCCTCTACGTCTTCACCCTGTTCGTCACCCACGACTACCACAACATGACCGGTAACCACATCTACGACTTCTTCATGGGTGCTCCATTGAACCCAAGAGTCGGTATCTTGGACATGAAGATGTTCTTCGAGGTCAGATTGCCATGGTTCACCTTGTTCTTCCTCACTCTGGCTGCTACCTTGAGACAGATCGAGGACTACGGTTCCTTGTCTCCACAGATGGGTCTCATCCTCCTGGCTCACTGGTCTTACGCCAACGCTTGCGCTAAAGGTGAAGAGTTGATTGTTCCAACTTGGGACATGGCCTACGAGAAGTTCGGCTTCATGCTTATCTTCTGGAACATTGCAGGTGTCCCATTCACTTACTGCCACTGTACTTTGTACTTGTCTTACCACGACCCTTCAGAGTACGCTTGGTCCACTCCATACATGGTCACTTTGTTCACTGTCTACATCATCGCCTACTACTTCTTTGACACTTGCAACTCCCAGAAGTCTTACTTCAGAAAGAGATTGAGAGGAGACCTTTCCGTCAGAAAGGCATTCCCATACTTGCCATACCAGTTCATTGAGAACCCAAAGTACTTGACCACAAAGCTTGGTTCCCACTTCTTGGTTGATGGATGGTGGGCTTATGCCAGAAAGCCACATTACGCTGCTGATTACACCCAGGCTTTGATCTGGGGTTTGGCTTGTGGTTTCGACTCTCCATTGCCATGGTTCTTCCCAGTCTTCTTCTTTGTCGTCTTGGTCCACAGAGCATTGAGAGACCAGCACAAGTTGGAGAACAAGTACGGTGATGATTGGTTGAAGTACAAGGCAGCTGTTCCTTACATGTTCATCCCATATGTCATCTAAATGGCCTGGGATGTTCTCACTGGTGTCTTCAATGCCTTGATTCTTTGACAGATTCTCATTGATACCACACCCTAAAAAGTTCTGTATTCCCTCATGATGAACACAGACACCCTTTATTATATTATATGGAAGAAAAACTTACATGCGTTGTAACCAAAATTTGTATCAAATTGTAAAAATAATGTACACAACAGATTATAAAAATAGCAGAAGTATAGAGAACCCAGAAAATTGAACACCTAAATCATTCGTTGTAACTATCATCACTCACAACAAAGTCATCCTCATCATCCCTCTCACTATCCTCATCAGACTCAGGCAGAACATAAGTCTTCTTAGCAGCACCTCTACCAGATCTAGCCCTTGGCTCCACTGGGGCATCCATCTCAATATCGAGATCATCAAGCTCAGCACTCAGATCCATCTTGTTGGTCTTCTTCTTTGGTGGTGCCTTCTCTTTAGGAGGAGCCTTTGGCTTTGGAGCAGCCTTTGTAGTAGTCTTCTTGGTGTACTTCTTTGGAGTAGAAATCATCTCAACGTCAGAGTCGTTACCATCAGAAAACTTATCATCAGATAGATCATCATCTTCATCATCAGAAATGACAACAGTCTTCTTCTTAGCTGCTCTCTTTGGTGCAGGCTTCGGTTCAGCTTGTTTGGTGACCTTGTTGATGGTCTTCTTACCAGTCTTCTTAGCAGCTGGCTTGATAACAATATCATCATCATCACTCACGTCAACGACTTCATTATCAAATGCCTTTTGAACTTCGATCTTCTCATCCTTGTCATCAGTATCCAGAGAGAAGGTGTCAGAGCCGCCCTTGGATGGATTTAAATATTTACCACCTTCGCCAAACAATGTTGCGAAATTTGGTTGTTCCTTCTTCTTCATCATAGAGTCAATAGTAGACTGCTTACCACCGGTAGATGTATCTGGCTCAACAGAAGCTTCAGCCTTGACATCAGACTTGGTCTCCTTCTTGACACCTGGTGTGGTCTCCTTCTTAACTCTAGTCTTTGGCGGTTCATAATCTGGAATTGGAACCAACTGACCCTTGACAGAAGCCCACTTATCATCGTCCTTCTTACCTTTCTTGGCCTTCTTCTTAGAAGTACCATAATCATCATCGTCATCAGCAGCTCTCTTACGAGACTTCTTCTTTGGACCACTGAGCAATGTGGTTCTCTTAGCCTCATCGTCGACAAGGAACTTGTTCCAGTTCTCCAAGAAGTCATCCAAATCTTTGTTCCAAATATCCTTAGCAGACAATTTGAGCAATGTCGTCAACTCTTCTTCCTTGTTGGCCTTTTGTTGAAGAATCTTGTCATATCTTTCTCTAGTCAAAGACCAAATAGCCATACCCAGCAAGTAATCGAAAGAGGACAGGATGTTATCTCTGGCATGAACATTGGCATCTTCATCTTCAACATCACTGGTGGAGTCATCCTCCTCCATCATAGTCTCATCACGAGTAAGATCAGAAACATCAGACTTGGAGTACACTGGGTTACCCTTCTTGTCAAACTTAGGGAAGTTCAAGTTCTCCAACTCCTCAATCAACTTGACTCTCTTCTTGTTGCTGACAATCAACTCACCGCTGATGACAAGCTTGAGGAAACGAGCCTGAGAACTCAACTTAGCCAGTTCGTTCTCCAATTGCTTAGCCAAGTGGTCTTTTCTCTTCTGGTAGTACTCAATTCTGACAAAGTAGAAGTCCTTCATGATCTCATCCACGGCCTCGTACTTCTTGATACGGTTCTGAGCATCGAAGAGAACCATGTTGGTCAAGTTAACCACTTGAGACAACTTGAACTTCTCATAGAGACCAACTGTCTTAGCCTTGTGCATCTCCTCATCAGAAAGTGTAACAATGAATCTGATACCAAGACCGTGCTTCTCTTCAAAGTCCCTGATCCATGGCTTGAGCTTGTCAGTACCAGCAATACCTTGAAGCAAGAACTCCTTCATGTTGGAGATCCAGAGCTTTGGAGGAAGTTCAGTGATTGCCAAAGTGTTGTTATCCAACTGTTCAATCTTACCAAACATCTTGTATTTGCCCTCACCAACTTTTTGGACTTGACCATCCCAACCCTTGAACCAAGGTTCCATCTCCTCCATCTCCTCATTGTTCATAAGAGCACGTAGATTTCTGACGATTTGCTCTGGGTTGTACTGTGGGACCGAAGTGGAGTAACCAGTACCGATACCTTCAGCACCGTTAATCAACACCATTGGAACAGTTGGAATGTATGAGACTGGCTCAACGACCTGACCATCATCTTCATTGTAAACCAAAAGAGCACCATCATCCTTGTGAAGAATATTGGAAGTCAAAGGACTCAAAGCAGTGAAAATGTAACGGGGAGCAGAAGCGTCTTTACCACCCAACAATCTGGTACCGAAAGAACCATTTGGTAAGAGCATGTTCAAGTTATTAGAACCAACAAAGTCTTGAGCCAAACCAATGATAGTCTGGACCAAAGATTGTTCACCGTGGTGATAAGCGGTCTTCTCTGAGATGTAACCGGCCAATTGGGCAACCTTGATTTCATTCTTCAAGTTTCTCTTCAAACAACCAAACATGATCTTTCTCTGACCTGGTTTCAAACCATCCAAAACACTTGGAACAGATCTCTTCAAATCGTAAATGGAGTGAAGACGCAAATCGTAGTTGATGAACTGAGTGATACCAACAGTCTCCTGCTCATAACGGTCGTTACCTTCTTCAACAAAAGTGCCGATCCATTCCTTTCTGTCATCAGCTCTGTTCTTAGAAAATGCCAAATCAATTGCCTCCTTATCTTCTTCTTCCAAAGTCTCGAAAGTCTTCATGTGTTGAACCAAATCCGAGAAGTACTCACGAGATTCTTCCTGAGTAGAAGTACCCAAACCCTTGTAGTACTTGTGTGACCAAGTGTACTTGTGAGATTCCTTCTCGACCCAATCTTCATATTGGACCATACTGTAGAAGGCAATGGTATCCTTTCTTGGCTTGGTGATGTTGACCTTGACAATTGGAGTGATAAATTCAAGCAATAAACCTGGGATCTTCAACAACTCAGGCCATTGACTTTCGATGAAGTTGATCAACAAACCTTTGATATGGGAACCATCGGTATCTTGATCTGTCATGAGCATGATACGACCGTATCTCAAAGACTTGGTGTCCTCATACTTCTTCTTGTGTTGCAAACCAATGATCTGCTTCAATGCATTGATTTCAGCGTTATTGGAGATCTGTGTATGAGAAGCTTCTCTGACGTTCAATGGCTTACCACGTAATGGGAAACAACCGTAGTAATCTCTTCCAACAACGGCAAGACCAGCAACGGCCATGGCCAAGGCAGAGTCACCTTCTGTCAAGATCAAAGTACACTTGTAACCTTCCTTTGTACCAGCCATGTTAGCGTCGTGGAGCTTTGGCAAGTTGGTGATTCTGTTCTTTCTGGAACCATCAGTCTTCTTAAGAGCCTTATCAGCATTGGCCTGAGCAACATCCATGATCTTCTCAATGAACTCTGTCTTCATGATGTGTGCAATGAAGTCATCTGGAACCTTACAGTCTGAACCGAACTGTTGCTTTCTTGTACTCATCTGTTCCTTAGTTTGGGATGTGAAGGCAGGGTTCTCAATCAAACAGTTGACAAACAAGAACATGTTGTTTCTGATCTGGAATGGTTTGACTTGTGTGTTTTTGTGTTTCTTCTTGATGAGCTCACCGATCTTATCAACAATCTGATCGGCAATGTAAGTGACGTGTGGACCACCAGACGTGGTAGCGATGGAGTTGACAAAAGAGATCTGGTTGAAACTCGTGTCAGAAACACCAAAGGCAATCTCCCAACGGCCCTTGGATTTTGGGTCGTCGATCTTCTTGTAGATGATAGTTGGCTTCTTCTGAGCGTCTGCCTCGGAGATCTCACCCTCGGCGAGCTTTCTCTTGTTGAGTGACTTGACGTACATCTCAACGTATTCTTTGAAGTTTCTCACCTTGAGCTTCTCACCATTGAGGTAGACAGAGATACCTTTGACAGTACCAGCAAGATCGTAAACACGACGGCGAAGGACACCGAGGATGTCCTCATCGAGCTTCTCCATGTGGAACTTCCCGAGGTCCGGCTTGAACGTGATCTTGGTGAACTCACTCTTGGTCTTGACGGCGGTGACGGAGGCCTTTCCGACAACGGACATGTTGTCCTTCCAGGTCTGGCGGTAGAGCTTCTTGACGCTCAAATCGGCGGTCTCGACGGTGAACTCAGTGGAGAAGATGTTACACAACTTGGAACCGTAACCGTTTCTACCACCGACGACCTTCTTCTCGTCGTCGTCGTAGTTGGAGGAGGTCAAGAGGTTACCGAAGATCAACTCTGGGATCCACATGTTCTCCTTCTCGTGGTGCTCGACCGGGATACCTTTACCGTCGTTCTTGACGGAGATGGTGTTGTTCTCGGCGTCGATGTTGACCTCGATCTTGGTCATGCTTGGGTCACGGATCTTGTTGTCGGCGGCGTTGACGAGGATCTCATCGAAGATCTTGAAGAGGCCCGGCACGATCTTGACCTCCTTGTCGACCATTCCTTGCTCCTCGTCAGCGTACACCCATAGCCTCTGCTCGAGCGGCTCGGTGGAGCCGATGTACGTGTCCGGTCTCTTGAGGATGTGTTCGAGCTGCGAGAGCTTCTGGTACTGCTCGGTGGCGTTCTTCTTCTTCTTGGGGGTCGACACCATCGTGTTGATGTTGGCTTCTTGCAACGGTGGCATTCTCACAAACAGCGGCCTCGTCAAAAGCGGTCTCTTAGGAGCAAGGCGAAGCACGTTGGGCGGTGTGAAGGTGTTTTGCGTGGCTGTTTCAGGGCTGTTGAAGGGAAAGTGACGCGTCGTGTTTATAAATTTTGGTTTGTTTACTTTTCGCGACTCCATGACAACGCGCGCGTGTCACTTGCGGATCTACAACACCAAATTAGTATACAAATGTGTGTGTGTTTATAAGTTATTCATCTCTTGAATAAAAGGTTCAACAAAGAATTTGATGGAGTTTCCTTCTTCTCCGGCTGTTCAACTGGTGTGCTTTGAGCTGAAGCGGAAGATGTCGTACCTGTCGCTGGTGACTTGTGTAACAGACTGAGCAAGTCATTAGCTGGCGTTCCTTGTGGTGGAGAAGCTGGCTGTGGTGTCTGCTCTTGCACTGGCTTCTTATGCAACAGTGAGAGCAAGTCGTTGGATGGCGATGACAGCTGATCAGCTGGCTTGCTGTGCAACATGCCCCAAAGCTCAGCACTGGCATCTGCTGATGATGCCTCCTGTGTTGGTGTTGGTGTCTGCGTCTTGTGCAACAATCCCAGCAAGTCATTCTTAGCAGAAACGTTCTCCTGTGGTGTAACTGGAGACTGTGGCTTACTGCGCAACAAACCCAAAAGTTCGTTACCAGCAGCGTTTGTAGTTGGAAAAGGTGCACCAACTGGTGTTGGCGTTGGGCTGTCTCTGTGAAGAAGGTTCAAAATCTCTGCTCCGGCATTAGTCGTGGACTCTGAAAGTGGAGTTGGTGTGGTATCTCTTTGTCCAAGCAACTGAGAAAGTAATGGGTTACTACCAGCACTAGGTGGGTTGTAGGAAATGTCCTCATTACCGGATTCAAGTGCATCCAACATGATAGCAGAACTGCCCTTGGATGGGGTTGGGTCATCGTAATAGTCATTGGTATCTTCAAAGTTATCAATACTGCTCTCCTCTTCTTCTTCGTCCTCATCATCATCAGAGAACTCAATAGTAGAAACACTGGCAGCCTCATGGTGGTCAGCATCAACATTTGCAATATCTTCACTTTCCTCCTCTTTCTCTTGCTCTTCCAAGTGTTTCTTCTCTTCTTCTTCCTTCTGGGCAATAACATCATCAAGTGTCTCACCTCTTTTCAACAGTCTCATCTTCTTCTTTGGCTCAGGAGCAAATACCTCAACTGGAGCAGGAAGTTCTTCCGGTTCTGGACTGTCTTCCTCCTCTGCAAAGTGTTGTTCAATTTGATCTTGATTCTCATAGTCTTCAACCTGTTCACTTTCTTCATCATATTCAAACTCTTCATCAGTGAAGTCTTCAAATATCTCAGCATCCTCGTCGATCTCCTGTTTATTATTCTTGATCAGGGCGAGGAGTTCCTTACTTGGTGGCACTGGTGTCAAATGGCTTGACTCTTCATCAAACGAGTCCTGCTTGGACTTCTTCTTATCATTCATTGACTTCTTATCGTTGCTTGGAGTCTCGGATCTCTTTGGAGTTTCAGATCTCTTTGGGATCTCGGATCTCTTTGGAGTTTCAGATCTCTTTGGAGTACCAGCTCTCTTTGGAGTCTCAACTTCTGGAGATTCTCTCTTCAACAATTTCATCTTTGGCTTCTGACCATTGGCAATTGGCTGTGTTGGTTCTGGAGTAGCACTCTGGGACTTCTTTGGTTTCAAGAGGTTCAATAAATCAAGAGATGCATTACTCTTAGTGGATGATTGAGAAACTGGAGGTTCTTCTTTCTGCTCCGGTTTGTCATCATCAGCAACACTCTTCTTTGTTGGTTGCTTGTGGATCAATGCCAATAGATCATTCTTATGCTTATCGTTCTGGTCATCATCACTTCTTTTCAACAGAGTGATCTTCTTCTTTGGTTCTTCAGGTACACTACCCATCAACTGGGACAAGAAACCCTTCGCAGAGCTCTTCTCATCCTTCTTAGTCAAGATGCTCAGCAGTTCTTTACTTCCTTCATCGTTTCTGAAACTCAAACTTGGTCTTTGCAATTGATCAGTAGATGGAGGTTGTTGGATATGTGCCGCTCTCATTTGAATTGGTGGACCTTGGAACATCATTGGGTTAATACCATATGGAGCAAATTGCATGGATGGAGGCATACCCATACCTGGCATAGCCGGTGGAGCGAATGGAGCCATAAGATGTTGGAATGGAGGTGGTTGGAATCCAAATGCCGGCATTGGATACATAGGCATGTGTGGTGGGATGTGCATGGCTGGATGTTGTGGCAAGAGTTGTTGCTCTTTGATCTGTTTCTTGACAGCAGATTCTCTGATGAAGTCCAAGAGTTCTCTTCCTGGGTCGTTGACCTGTTGTTCCTCTTCGCCAATTCCAAGCATAGACTTGAGTTGGGCCTCGACTTCGAGTTTGACTTGGGTCTCGTTGATCTCACCTCTGTTGTTCTTAGCGTAATTGATGAGTGGACGGATCATACCTGGAACCAAGAAGTACTTACCTGGTTGATTCTTGATCTTTTTACCCAGATTCCTGAAGTCGGTCCATTGTATACTGTTGATCTCGTTTCTTGCAATTGGCTTGAAATCAAAGTCTTCTGGGATGTTCTTACAAAGGTAGATTCTGTAGTTCTTTGCCCTTAACGTTCTCTCAATGTACTCGTCTTCGTTGATATAAGGTGAAATGTCAAAACCAATCTCTTCTTTAACTTCTCTGACAGCACATGTGGAGTCGTCTTCATCCTTGGAGATCTTACCTCTTGGGAAAGACCAGGTGTTTGATTCTGTGCCTTGAACGAGCAAGATCTTGTTCAATTGAGAGTTGAACAAAGCGGCACCTCTGACTGGGATGGACTGTTTGTAGTTGGAGAACTCTTTCAAGCCTTCTTCTGGGTCTCCTCCTTGCCAGATCAATGGGAAAAGCTCAATGAGCTTCTTGGAGAAGTTCTTCATCTTGAGAGATGGTAGTGACGGGCTCATCAGGCGGACAAAGTCCAAGTAAAACCAGTGTGCCTCTTCAAAGAGGAAGAAGACTCTCTGCACAAGATCTGTTAGTCAACGGGAACTTTAAGGAAAAGGGGGTTCATTCGAGAGCTCTCAAGAAGTAAAGCTCAGATTCACAACTTACAGCATTGGTGGAAAGGTCGTCAGCGGGCGAATTGATGACGAAACGCACCAAGAGGTCCTCCAGTGCTCTGTCGAGCGGCTGGCCTTGTAGGCCGTCTCTCAACTGAATGGACATGTTTGTGAACGGCGGTTTTGCGGTGTGTGTGGAATCGTGTGTGCTCTTTGCAGCAGTGCTGTTTTCGTCTCGTGGAATTGATCGTGTGAGTGCGTGTTGTGGAGTATTGCGCTGTTGTGTGGTGGCGTTCGGCCCTGTTTCTTGTTTGCCAGCCATTTTCGGCCAACGTTTGGGCGGCGGCTAAAAATTCGCGAAACCCAAACACCCGGACACCACGAGATCGTCAGCCTTTCCCCGAAGTTATCTTGGCTTGGCTCTTTGTTCGAGCGTTTGGAGTCGGTGGTTTGACAGATTTAGCGGTATTTCAGTTGACCACAATGTCACTCAAAGTCGGATACGTGCCAGAACACTTCAGCACTCCAATTGCTTTTGCACAGAGCAGAGGATTCTTCAAAGACCGCGGTGTCGACGTCGAGCTTATCCCGTACCCTTCCGGATCCGGCCACTTGATCCAGTCTTTGGAGGACAACTCTCTTGATATCGCCATTGGGTTGACCGAGGCCTTTGTCAGAGGTATCGCTCAGGGTAAGGAGAACTACAAGCTCATTGGAACATATGTCAAGTCGCCATTGCGTTGGGCTGTGAGCACTGGTTACAGCAGAGACATCCAGGACAAGGCAGAGCTCGCCGGTAAGAGGATCGGTGTCAGCAGAATTGGCTCGGGTTCCTATGTCATGGCCTATGTCCTGGCCCTTCAGCTGGGCTTCAAGAAGCCATTCTTCGAGGAATTCCCAATCTTGTCCACTTTCAAGAACTTGAGAGACTCTGTTAACGAGAAGGAAGGTTTCGAGCCCTCCGAGGCCTTCATGTGGGAGTACTTCACCACCAAGAGATACTACGACAACAAGGAGGTCAAATACATTGGTGACATCTACACTCCATGGCCTTCTTGGGTCATCAATGCCAGAACTGAGCTCGTTCAGGACAAGGCCAGCTTGATCAGCGACTTCTTGGACGCCATCAGTGAAGGTATCCAATACTTCAACGAGCACAAGGAAGAGGCCGTGGAGTACATCTACAACAACTTGGACTACTCCGAGGAAGACGCTAAGGAGTGGATCAAGACCGTTGAGTTCCAGGACCCAAAGAAGGTTGATACCATTGACGCTGAAACTGTGGTCGACAAGACTTACAAGGTGTTGATCGAGGCTGGTGTCTTGGATGACTCCGAAGAGGTTATTACCCAGAGATTGGCAAAGGGAGTCGTTTCTTTATAACTTAAATACATATCTTAGGCAGGCTCTATGAATAAATACAGAGGAGTGGCTTTGTCACCATCCAAAGTTTTCTGTGTGTAAATAGACTTCTTGTGCCTCTCCTGAAAGAACCTTCCTTTGAAGGGAAGAGACAGCATTACCACAGGCTTCTTGAACGGACCCAGTACCAGAGCAAATGAAAGCCGTCTTGTTGAGAAGCCTTGTTTCTTGGAGAATGTGGTAGAAATCTGGCTTTGAGTTCTCAAAGATCTTGATCTGTGTGCTTAAGTCTTCGGCGTCGGCTTCCTTCACGCTTTGGTTGGACTCGTCGTCAGAGCTGGACCCAGAAGAATGTGGGAGTTGAGTTCTGGAAGTGATGACCTCTGGGGTATTTCCCTCTTCCGAACCACTGACAAAGATCTTGATGTCAAACATTGATAGAGAGTCAACACCAGCACCCTCGGACAACACACTCATCAACTCCTTGCGGATCCAATCAACAGACTCCACTGATCTCACAACCCACAAGAACTCCACTTTCTGAACACAGCTAGAAGCACTGCCGAGTTTCGTAGCAACGTAAGACAAGAAAGGAACAGTGACGGAGACACCAGTTCCAGTAGCAACAAGGACCAGTTTGTCAAAAGCCAAAGGATCACGATTCATACCCCCGTACGGACCATCGATGAAGCATTGAATCTCCTTCTCAGACTTCTCATCCTGAAGCATCTCATACAACTTCTTAGTCAACCCTTTCTGTGGCTTGACGATCAACTTCAACTGAGACTTCTGGTTCGAGTGACTTGGAACTGTCAGGATAGAGAAAGGATGGTTATCCATAGTGTGTAATCCATGCATGAATCTGATAAATATATGTTGACCTGGCATCCAATCCAACTCCTTAGATCCCTTTATCGTGACAGAGACCTCATACGCACCATTGGCCAACGCTGTTAACTTAGCGGCCTTGGACTTGAAAGCAAATTGATCTGGCTTGAATGTTGTCTTGACGATGACTCTGTAGAGCATTTGGAAACCCCAGAAGGCCATGGTAGCCCACAAGTACTTATCAGAGGCCAGTGAGTCGTAGACGTGATACCATAACGTAGCGATATAGGCGACACCAAAGAACCAATGGGAGTGGAACCACACTTCGTACATCAGTCCCCTGGAGAGCCTGGTACTGAGTATGCAAAGGAGGAAAAGGAAGATCAATGGCGGAACACCGTTCTTGAAGTAGATGTTCGTGTCCCACATGTACTTGACACGAGACATACCGCCCTCGTTATGACTCTGAACCAAGAAGGGGAAAGTGTGGATCATGGCAAGGAGAAGAGCAGCCCAACCGAGGCCCTGGTGGAAGATGTTGAGCTTCTCGTAGGAGATACCCGTGATGAAGGAGATGAAGTTTGTCTTACCAGACATGACGATCAAGAAGGGTGTCAGGGCAGTGGACATGATTCCCGTACGCACAGCGAGAGGAGGAGAGCCAAAGCCACGGCATGGTCTGATCAAGTAGCCTGGAGCGAAACAGAGACAGAGGATGTAGGCCAGGGAGAGTGAATAGACCGTGAGAGTACCAACATTGGCAGGCATCCCAGTGATTCTGCACAGCATAAGAGGAATACGGCGATAGGAGACAAACCTCGACACACCGGTGAGCTTATCAACGACCGAAGATCTCAGCAGCTTGTGACCCAGCTTTGTGTTTCTGTACCCCCAATCACCATACAAATAGGCCAGCTTCCTCAATACAACAAGAAAGAGCAGAACAACACCGAAATAGCACGTCCAGATACCGTACTTGGCCTGGTAGGCCCATGCGTGAGTGCCTGACTGCGAGATGGTGTAGTGCTCCTGGTAGGCGGCCGTATCCATGTCAGCGACACAGTCGAGGCCCATGAAAGTGACGGTCATTGTGCGGGAAGTTGGTGGTTGAACATCCTGTGAATGTATGGGATTAGACTCAGAAACATGGCACCACAGTACCTTTTATACATGGAAGAGATCTGGAAAGAGTCCAGGACAGGGAAAATTGCTCGTGCGACATTACCGCTCTTCCTATTTGTCGCCGTGCATGTCTGGGGGATGAAAAGCGGTATTATGGGCAAATAATAAACTATAATTAGAGAAGAGGAGCAATAATCAGACATATACACTTACCATACAGAACACCCTTCAAGTGCGATCCTTGTCTGCGTGCAGAATGTGGGGATAAGGCGGGCCTTGTCTCGAACCCCGAGATCTCTGAACAATAGAGATCGCACGACCTTTTGCATAAAATTGTCTCAACCGAGGAACTACCAGTTCAGCGTATCTAAGAGTTCATAAATATTCATAAATAAGTACTAGCTATAAACAATAAATCAAAATAAAGTGCAAATCACCAGCCAAAGTTCTCAGTGTGCAAGTAGACCTCCTGGGCCTCTCCTTTCAACACTCTTGACTGTAAAGAGGACACCGCATTACCACAGGCCTCTTGGACAGAGCCCGTACCAGAGCAGATGAATGCAGTCTTTGGGAGAAGATTGGCCTCTCTGAGCAAAAGAGAGAAGTCTGGCTTCATGCTGCGGTAGATCTTGATACAGTCAGAGGAGTCACCAACTGTCTCCTCGGCAACGTCCTCTTTGGAAGTGTATGAAGGAGCATCAGTTGGACCCACCGGTAATTGAGAACTGGAAGTGATGATCTGTGGCAGTGATCCATCCTTTGAGTTCGTCACGAAGATCTTTATGTCAAACAACGAGAGAGTCTCCTCCTTGGAAGCCTTAGCAAGAACACTGTTCAACTCATTACGGATCCATTCAACAGAAGACCCAGACTTGACAACCCACAAAAACTCCACTTTCTGAACACAGCTCGTCACACTCCACAAGTGCTCAGCAACGTAGGACATGAATGGGGCAGTAACAGAGACACCAGTGCCTGTAGAGACCAAGACCAACTTGTCAAAGGCCAATGGATCACGATTCATACCACCGTATGGGCCGTCAATGAAACATCTCAAATCCTTCTTGGTCTTATCATCTTGTAATTGCTCGTGTAACTTCTTGGTCAAACCCTTTTGTGGCTTGACAATCAACTTCAAGACAGACTTACCGTTGTACTCTGGGATGGTCAAAATAGAGAAAGGGTGGTTGTCCAATGTATGCATTCCCTGCATGAATCTGATGAAGATATGTTGACCTGGCATCCAATCCAATTCTTGACTGTTATTAATCTCCACAGAAACTTCAAACACGTCATTTGGAAGCTGAGTCAACTCAGCACGCTTAGACTTGAAAGAATACTGGTTTGGCTTGAAAGTGGTTTTCACCATGACTCTGTAAACCATTTGAAAACCCCAGAAAGTCATAGTTGCCCACAAGTACTTATCAGAAGCAAGCAAATCGTATACATGATACCATAAAGTAGCAACATAAGCGATACCAACGATCCAATGTGAGTGGAACCACACCTCATATGCCATACCTCTGGAGAATCTAGTACTGAGGAAACAGAGGACGAAAATGAACACCAGAGGAGGGACACCGTTGACATAAAGGTAATTTGTCTGCCATTGGAGCTTCAAGTTGGCCAACCCACCTTCTCTCACTGGTTGCACAATGAAAGGGAATGTGTGGAGCATGGAGAGTAAGAAAGCCATCCAACCAAGAGACTGGTGGAAGATGTTCAACTTCTCATACGAGATACCAGTCACAAAAGAGATGAAGTTGGTCTTACCGGACATGATGATGATGAATGGGGTGAGAGCAGTGGCCATGACACCGGTACGTGTAGCCAAAGGTGGAGAACCAAACGCAAAGCATTGTCTGTACAAGTAACCTGGGGCAAAGTTGAGACAAATGATGAAGATGAAAGAGGAGGCAAGGACAACGATGGTGCCCAAGTTAGCAGGGAGACCAGTGATTCTCGACAGGATCAATGGGATGCGACGATATGCCACCGTTCGTGATAGAGCAGTGATTTTGTCAAAGACGCCGAAGCCCCTGAACTGCATGAGGCCGAGCTTTGTGTTTCTGTAGCACCAGTCAGCGTACATGTAGAGCACCTTCCTGAGCACCACGACGAAGGCCAGCACGGCAGCGTAGTACATACACCACACGGAGTAGTTGGCCTGGTAGGCCCAGGCGGTCGTCCCGGACTGCGAGATGTTGTAGTAGCCCATGAAGGTGTCGTCCATGTCGGTGACGCTGGGGCCGAGACACTCCATTCCCTTGTAGGAGACCATTTTGAGGTTTTGAGGGCAGCGGCGATCTGTTTGCTGTCACAGAGGCAGACGGGAAAGCCAAGAGCCAAGCATCGCTCTTTTATATAAGGAACAAAGGAACGTTGGACAAATTTGCTCGTCTCCGTAAGGCTGGGGGCCCGATAACTGTAATTTATTTGCTCGTGGCGGGGCCCAGATCCCAATTGTTAGCCGAATCGGAGCCATCGCGGCGCTGCTTTGGGGAGTTGCAAGCGTCGTTTTGGGGTAAGTTAAAGAGATATGGAGGTTTAGTGCTTTATGATCATGATTGACGAGTTTAATGTTCAAATACCCCCCATAAACCCCTTAAATGGCTTTATCTGATACATCAAGAAAACCGGTAGGAGCAACACAGCTACAGTCGAGCTCAAGCAAAAAAAGATGCTTTCACTGTGGATCGAACACAGGACCTTATGAACTTCAGTCATACGCTCTCCCAACTGAGCTATGAAAGCAGCTTATTGAAAATGGAATTTCGCGAAATTCTCCGGCGTAGAGCATCTGGTACAGGCACGACTACATGAAAATGGCGGTTATTGATGGAATTTAGGAGATTTGAGATGTGTTTATTGTTTATTGGACTTTGATTGATATGTATTCGAAGTCTTGGAATATTTAACCAAGCGCCACTGAAGTTATTGTGCATTTAGCTTCTTTGTCTCCACCCCGGCAAAACGTTCTCGACCCCAAATCAACAACGCGCTAGACAACTTGACACATATATCAAAACCTCATCATTTTGTAGTTGCATCGGCCACAATGCAATCCAGCGTTACTGAGAGGCGCATCACAGTATGTTTTACTACGTCTGTTACTGAGAAGAATAATGGCTAACAAATCTTGAAGATCACTGGCAAAGATGCTGTCACGGTGGCAGCTTCCATCAAAGCAGGTACGTCTAGACACCTCGAGCTTCAGCAACCAACGGACCCTAACATAAAGAAACAGTTGCATTTGGAGGATCCTTGATATCCCATTTACTCTTCAGTTACTCGAAATTATTCATCGAAGAGTCCTTGAAGAATGAATTGTGAGTCTCATCCCAATGAACACCCTCTTTCCTCGGACAAGTACTAACAACCGGTACAGCTTCCCATCGATACAAGACACAATCACCAACGGGTACCCATATCGCTCGATATATCAGATGGCAATTGCCATATGGTCATTTGTCAATTTTGTTACCACAGGACTTCTCTTCGTCACCATCAAGTCCAAATCATCGAACACGGCCAGATACCTCGGCTTCACACAAGTATTAAAGCATCTATCATTGATCTGCTTCAGTTACATCCCCACAAATGAAGACATCAAATCAAGCACAAACTGTTTTGTTCTTTACACACTGTCAAATATGGCATGGATACACCTCTATCAAACCAAAATCTCATCGAGGAACATCTCACTGAACAGAACGAGGAAGGTCATGAGGGATTTATATGCTGTTCTGATAGTAATTTCCACAATTTGCTATTACAAACATCAAGTTGAACACTCAATCGGATGGTATTCATTTGGCGCATTGTTTCAATGGGCCATGATGGGTACTGACATCTATTTTGAGTACCTGACATCAAATGAACTGAGAGACTTAAAGTTACAAGTTGACTTGGATCATCATAAGTCTGGTCATTTAGTGTGATAAAACTTTCAGCACACATACTATAAGTGATGAAGAATCATATAAGAGTCTCACTGATACTGTAGAGCATCTGTAGTTAGAAAAAACTGCATTTAAAATTTACCAATTGGGCCGGTCGTGCCCCTACCAATGTGTCTGTACCAGGAACCTTCGCGAAAATTAAATTTTTGAAGTTAGCTGGTATGGCGCAGTGGTAGCGCAGCAGATTGCAAATCTGTTGGTCCCCAGTTCGAATCTGGGTGCTAGCTTAAACTTTGTTTTTTTGCTCACAGCAGAAAGCCAAAGCCGGGTAACCCCCTGAAAAATTTGGTAAAAGGCCATTAATTCATTAGAAATATACTACATCCACACACATTAGACGAGTTAGTTGACGTTTGTTCATTAATTGATCGCTTCAGGCCTTCAGCTTTTTCAACTTACGGTTAGCAAAGTCAATAACCTGCTTGTTTCCTTCTTTTGTAACAAAGAACTTCTTCTTAACAGAGTCATTCCAAAGCAAGACACCGATTTCCTCAGAGTAAGCCACCAATAGTTGATACTCTTGTTCCGTGGAGAAGTCTGTGAATAGATAACCTTGGAAACTGAGGATTCTGTCCATCTCCAATTGCCATAACTTGATCTGATCAGAAATTGTTGGTTGTAGGATGTGTAACTGTTCTTTTGTATTTGCGTCATAATCAATCTTCTTTTCCAACAGCTCTTCAGCAGAACGACGGAGTTGTGGATGTGCATGGGTTTCCAAATATGAGATGATCTGTTCTGCGGTGATACCATTTTGTAAAGCTTTCCTAATGGATTCACGAGTGATTTGTCCTGTAACCAAGTTGGAGAATCTTTGCTTGAGATGAACAAACAAGTTCAGCACGGCAATTTGAAGTGGTGAGTTTGTGTAAGCGTACAATTTGAAATTGGTCTCAATGATGATGGTACCAGCGTTTTCAATGTTAGCCTCTGCATAGGCATTGTTCTTCGTATGTTCAATGACCTTGTTCATAGCAGCAGAGGCTGATCTCAATGTTGTAGCATCGGATGTTAACGTGGTGGCAAGTCTTGTAGGATAGAAGCGGCGAGACGTGGACTTACGTTGATAGATCAGTCCATAATCTCTGAGGTCATTCAACATCTCCAATTGTGTTGGTGTCAAAGCTGAAAGAGCGTAGTCCTTACCCAGTTCCAGAGATCCCAACATGAAGATGAAGTTAAGAACATCCACTTCATCCATATTTCGTTGTGGTGCGTTCTTCAAGTATTGCAGTAAAAGGGTCCAAAGCTGAGCATTAACATCCTGTAACAAGAACTGGAAACCAGCATTGGTGATTCTCATATTTTTCAGTGGCTTACCCTCCATCAGGCCACTCAGGTTCAACAGTTCTAATACACCGACGCCTGGAATCTGGTCAAGTTGTGTACCAACCATGTAGTGAAGAATGGTCTCCCACTTACTGGCAGCGTATGTATCGAGGAAAGAAATATCCACTTTGTGAGTGTCATCAGTGTCACAAAGCACACCAAATGAGTTACCAATCTTTGTACCTGTGAGAACATTTCTGAAACTCTCTCTGAATATCGGATTCAGCATAGCCTTTCCTGCCGCCCTTCCTGTCCCTTCTCTCAGCAAGTGCAATGCCTTGAGAGACCTTATCGCCTCCACTTGGTCGATTCTTCCAGCTGGGTTGATCCACTTGTCAAAGTCCTCGACCTCGACCCTCTCCTCGTTGAAGATCATGGACATGACGTAGAACTTGGCAAGCGACGGGAGCAGTCGAAAGATGGCCAGTGACGTAGCAGGCTAAAAGAAAAGCGGTTAGTAAGTCATCCCCAATGGTACACTTCCCAAGTGAAAAAGCGGTTAGCAGGAGAAGAACACTCACTGACTGGAAGAGTCTGCCCTGGACGCCCGATGGGAGACCTTCGAGGTACTCATTGACGTTGGATTTGAACAGGTCGGACGCCATCGTGATCGTTGCCGCCGGGAAACAGCGAAAGAGAGTTGCCACTGTGGAAGCGTCAAAGTCATGTTGATCAAGCAAGTGCGCGAAAATGATCATCCCCGGCCCACGACTTCCGGCCCACGACTTCCGAGGGGCTCCTAAAAAAAGTTTGTAAGCATTGAGGGCGTCTAAACAACCAAACCAACGAAAGGAGCCGCCAGAACACCGCTTCAAACACAAACCGCCGTGCTCAAAGATGGTCACCAAGCGCAGGAACTCGGTCCGCTCCAAGGACGCGAAGAAGCCGAAGGAGGCCGCCCACGACGAGGCGTTCAACGAGCTGCTCCAGCCCATGTACAAGGGCAAGCACCTCACCGATGAGATCAACACAGCACAGGACAAGTGGAACCTGCTGCCAGCTTTCCTGAAGGTCAAGGGTCTCGTCAAGCAGCACCTGGACTCCTTCAACTACTTTGTCGACGTGGACCTCAAGAAGATCATCAAGGCCAACGAGCTCGTGCTCTCCGACGTCGACCCAGAGTTCTACGTCAAGTACCTGGACATCAGAGTCGGCTACCGCTCCAACGCCACACACATCGACCCAATTCTACCGCCACACGAGTGCCGTCTCAGAGACCTCACGTACTCCGCTCCTATCTACGTCGACGTCGAGTACACCAGAGGCCGCAAGATCATCATGCACAGGGATCTCGAGATCGGTAAGATGCCCATCATGCTTAGATCCAACAAGTGTACCCTCAATGGCGCCTCAGAGGCCAAGATGGCCAGCTTGAACGAGTGTCCCTTGGACCCTGGTGGATACTTCATCGTCAACGGTACAGAAAAAGTCATCCTTGTCCAGGAACAGCTCTCCAAGAACAGAATCATCGTTGAAGCAGATGAGAAGAAGGGAATTGTCCAGGCATCCGTCACATCTTCTACACACGAAAGAAAGTCCAAGACCTATGTTGTCACCAAGAACGACAAGATCTACTTGAAGCACAACTCCATCGCCGAAGAAGTCCCAATTGTGGTTGTTCTCAAAGCTGCTGGTATTGTGTCAGATTTGGAAATAATGCAGTTGGTCTGTGGTGATGACGCCGCATACCAGGACCTCTTTGCCATCAACTTCGAGGAATGTGCCAAAACAGGAATCTTCACACAGCAACAGGCCCTCGAACATCTCGGTTCCAAGGTTAAGACCATGAGAAGAGCCAAGTTGACAACGCTACAAGAAGGTATCGAAGCCATCGCCACAACCATCATTGCCCATCTCACAGTCAACGATTTGGACTTCAAAGAAAAGGCCCTATACATGGCAATGATGACAAGAAGAGTGATAATGGCTATGCACAACCCAAAGATGGTCGATGACAGAGATTACGTTGGTAACAAGCGTCTGGAATTGGCTGGTCAATTGATGTCTTTGCTCTTTGAAGATTTGTTCAAGAAGTTCAACTCTGATTTCAAGGCTAACATTGACAAGATTTTGAAGAAGCCTAACAGAGCTACTGAGTTCAACCCATTGTTATCCATCAATGTTCACTCCAACAACATCACATCAGGTCTCAACAGAGCCATCTCCACAGGTAACTGGTCTTTGAAGAGATTTAAGATGGAAAGGGCTGGTGTTACACACGTCTTATCAAGACTTTCATACGTTTCTGCTTTGGGTATGATGACAAGAATTTCCTCTCAGTTCGAGAAATCCAGAAAAGTCTCTGGTCCGAGAGCTCTTCAACCCTCACAGTTTGGTATGCTTTGTACATCTGATACTCCAGAAGGTGAAGCGTGTGGTTTGGTTAAGAACTTGGCCCTCATGACACATATCACAACAGACGATGAAGAGGACCCAATCAAACACCTGTGTTACCTCATTGGTGTTGAATCCATCTCCATTATCGACTCCGCTTCACTACATGCTAACTTTGGTGTCTACTTGAACGGTACCTTGATCGGTACCACTCGTTTCCCAGCCAAGTTTGTCGCTTTGTTCAGAACAATGAGACGTTCTGGTAAAGTCTCCGAATTTATCTCCATCTACACAAACTCTCATCAAAAAGCTGTTCACATTGCTACAGACGGTGGTCGTATCTGTCGTCCATTGATCATCATTGAGAACGGTGTCTCCAAGGTCAAGGCCCATCATTTACTCAAGCTCAAACAAGGTCGCATGCAGTTTGATGATTTCCTCAAACAAGGTCTTGTTGAATACTTGGACGTTAACGAAGAAAATGACTGTTTCATTGCATTATACGAAAGTGATTTGTCAGACCAGATCACACACTTGGAAATTGAACCATTTACTGTCCTTGGTGCCGTTGCTGGTTTGATTCCATATCCACATCACAACCAATCTCCAAGAAACACCTATCAATGTGCGATGGGTAAACAGGCCATTGGTGCCATTGCATACAACCAGTTCAAGCGTATCGACACACTGCTATACTTGATGGTTTATCCACAACAACCGATGGTGAAGACAAAGACCATTGAGTTGATTGATTACGACAAGTTACCAGCTGGTCAGAACGCTACTGTTGCTGTTATGTCTTACTCTGGTTACGATATTGAAGATGCTTTGGTTTTGAACAAGGCCTCTATTGACAGAGGTTTCGGTCGTTGTCAAGTGTTGAGAAAGAACACCACTGTGCTCAAGAGATATCCAAACCACACCAAGGACATTGTGGCTGGTATGAGAGTTAATGAGAACAACGAGCCAATCTTCCAACACGCTTCATTGGGCCCAGATGGTCTGGGTGAAGTTGGTACAAGAGTTGAAAGTGGTCAAGTTTACATCAACAAGTGTGTTCCAACCAATGCTTCCGATAGTATCATGAACCAAAGTGAGAATGAACACAGAGAAACACCAGTGTTCTACAAGGCACCAGAACCTTCATACATTGATCAAGTGATGATGTCTGTTTCAGATAACGACCAGGCTTTGATCAAAGTGTTGCTCAGACAAACCAGAAGACCGGAATTGGGTGATAAGTTCTCTTCTAGACACGGTCAGAAGGGTGTTTGTGGTATCATTGTCCAACAAGAGGACTTGCCTTTCAATGACGATGGTATCTCTCCAGATATTATCATGAACCCACACGGTTTCCCATCTCGTATGACTGTTGGTAAGATGATTGAATTGATCAGTGGTAAGGCTGGTGTTTTGAATGGTACTTTGGAGTATGGTACTTGTTTCGGTGGTTCTAAGTTGGAGGACATGTCCAAGATTTTGGTTGATAAAGGATTCAACTACTCTGGTAAAGATATGCTCTACTCTGGTATCACCGGTGAGTGTCTTCAAGCATACATCTTCTTTGGACCAATCTACTATCAGAAGTTGAAACATATGGTTTTGGACAAGATGCACGCAAGAGCCAGAGGTCCAAGAGCTGTGTTGACAAGACAACCAACTGAAGGTAGATCCAGAGATGGTGGTTTGAGATTGGGTGAAATGGAAAGAGACTGTGTTATTGCTTATGGTGCTTCACAGTTGCTCTTGGAGAGATTGATGTTGTCTTCAGATGCCTTTGACGTTGACGTTTGTGACAAGTGTGGTTTGATGGGTTATAACGGTTGGTGTACCACTTGTAAGAGTGCAGAACATGTTGTCAAGATGACCATTCCATACGCTGCCAAGTTGTTGTTCCAAGAGCTGTTGTCTATGAACATTGCACCAAGATTGAAGCTGGACGACGTCTTCTGAAAAGACTAAAAGTTTGGGTTGTATATATACTACTGGGGGATTTCTTTTAAGTCATTAATAACATTTGCATGGATTCGTTAGGATCATTTTCCTTGAATAAGTTTCATAACATAGCATTCATTCATCACAGCGGTTGAGTTCGTTGGTCATTGGTCATTAGACCCAGGATAGACAAGCTTGTAATCCATCTTGAGTCTTTTGTAAAGATCTCTCATTGTAAACTCGTTATCATCATCGTCATCATTTTCGTTGTTTTGCATTATTGATCTCTCAGCTTCCTTCATGGCAGCATCTTGCTCTTCTTCCAATCTCTGGATTACCCTTTCTTGTTCAGCTTCTGGTAATTCTTCATAAGCCTCTGATTGTGTCACTTCACCAATGCGGTCCTGGAAAGAGCTGTCAATGGTATACTCAAGTGTGTCTCTGAGCTTCTCCCTTTCCCTTCTGACGAATTCTTTCTTTCCACCGACTTTGCTGACTTTGTCCACAGCGGCACTCAACAAGAAATTAGAAGCCTTCTGGGCAGCATCTCTCCATTTCTCAACGAGTTTGTGGTTGTCACTGGAGTCGTTGTTCATGAGTATAGTCTTAGCTCTTTTCAGTGTCTCCAATTTAGCCTTCTCTCGTCTGATTCTGGAGTCCAAGTCCGTCTCCTTGCGCTTGAGAGACTTGAGATCTGATGTCTTTGGAGTGCTCTGTGATGGAATCTTGGATGGGGACGAGAAGACACGGTTGTCCAACACAGGGGTGCTGGTGGTTCTGATGATATCTGGACTCTCTTCGAAAGATCTGTAGGACTGATTCGACGTTGGTGGGGACAACTCCGGCTTGAATGTGTTGTTCAAAGAAGGCACTCTGGTGGAGCTTTTGGAAGAAGTGGACAATGAGCTAACCCGAGAGCCAGCCTTTGTGGGGATCAAACGGGCCTTTTCAACAGGAGCATCAGGAGAAGCCTGGAGCTGCAATTTGCGCTTCTTTCCAATGACGAGCGACTCGTTCGCCTCTGGGCTCACTGGTGGGAGTGGCGTAGTGCCTGTGTTCTTTGTTGGAATGACAACACTGAGATCTTGGTTCTCTTGTGGGGCATTTGAGCTCATATTCGGGAGATCTTGTGTGGAAACTGGTGGAAGAAGGGAGAGGTCCTATTGAGATGCTCAAATGGTTGCGGCCTGGAAGAAGTTGGCGATGTTTGACGCTAATTGGGAGGGACACGCGGTGTGGAGAAACAGACGCGTGCTTTGATTTGTTGCTTTTGGTTGTTTTTAAAACCTGGTACGGCCACGCTCACAGAGGTGAATAGCTCAAAAAATTAACAGCTCATGACCAGGTTCGAACTAGTGACCAACAGATTTGCAATCTGCTGCGCTACCACTGCGCCACATGAGCTGTAGATGCACTGAAAAATAGCTACGAACACCAGATTGAGAAGATTGGAGCTCGGTAGGGTAACCCCAGATTCGAATTTTGGCCATTTAAGGACGTTTAACAGCCGATTAAAGCATGAATCCAATTGAACTCCGTTAGCTGGATGAGATGAGCTTACTACCAGAAGAAGGAAGAGTTGTGGAACAGTATTACCCCTGCGGAAGCATCGAGTTCTGTTATCAGCAGAACAGGAACCAGCACTCGGAGGGACGCACGTACAGCAACTGCCTGTTACCACATACATCCCGTCTTCTCTATATACCAGTAGTAACAGGACAGCTCAACCGAAAACATGATATCTCGATGATACTGGAGAATTGAACGCTGGATACGTGGTAAGATCTATGAGGTCTTCTCCTTGGACCCCTTACAAGATCGCGAACTCGACACGATTGCACAGACGCCTGCGTCTCTGTCTCTATAATTTATGTCATTTAAGGATCTACGGAAGCCTAATGTCCTTGAACTTTTGACAAAAGCACTATATTTCAATCTCATTACGCCGCCCTTTTCCTAAAGTGATATACAATGTACTACCGCTGAGAGGCCCAGAATCTGGGGTAACGCGGGTGTCTTCGGAACTTCCAGAGTGCCATCTTCTGAACCGACTTGATTTGGCGAGCAGTGAGACTTTCAGGATTGAGGAAAGGCCTCTCTAGGTCACATCTATAGTAATCTCTATGATATGTTGTGTATGGCCTTGGATCTCCGTGGCTGCCATAGACAACGAATGCAGATTGTAGCAGATGCCATCGTACTCCTCCCCCATTTTCAAGTTATGCTGATGGAAGAAGTCTAACTCACCCGTGAAGCCAGGTGGTAAATACCCTCCCCACTGGAACACCGGAACCTCCCAACAATAACTCGCAACTTCAGTGAAGTCCACCTTCATATAACCAGATTCGTTCCGCATTTCCTCTAGCCAAGATCCATCAGGAGTATTTGACAGCTCTTCCAGCGCTTGACCTAGGCCGTCCTTGGGTGGCGTTGTGTAGTATCACCAGTCATGGTTGGTAGTGGCAAGAAGTCTAAAGTCAAAGCTGGAGGCCACTCCCAGATGGTGGGGATTGCCCTGTTTTAAGGAGTGGAGACAGAGAGAATGGCTGCCTTAGTGCGAGACATACAGTTGCTGGCCAGAGTTATCTACAGCGTTTGTCCTTATGTCTCAGAAGTAGTCATATGAACGAAAGAAGGCTCGAATGTTGCGTTAGACAGCCCAGAAGCAAACTCACAGTACCCCTGTAGCGAGGGGAATCGAATGAGACTAGCCGCGTAGCTCTACGACTTGTATTCATTGTGCTAGAGCTCGTTGATGTTTTGAGATCTGTGGGGTAAGGCTCCATTATCTTAGATAAGGGATAAACTCACAGAGATCTTGTTGAAAAGTGACCAAATTGGTATACAAGGTAGTTAAGAGCCTTAGATATATGTTGCATTCAACCGGAATCAATTGGTTGAGAAAAACACGAGTTATTGGCATTTGTATTCCATGAATCCCCACTTTCAAGAGATAAACTCAGCAAAAGGTCCCAACGATGCGCCCCCTACCGGCAACCTGTTGATAATAATAGCGCAACTGCCCATTTCGACCCCTTGTTCAGCCCTGGATCACTCCCTTGCCCCAGCCAAGTCCGATCCTCGGCCCGTGGAGCAGTGGAGCCCCGGGGAGAAAGCCCCGGAGTCCCTTGGGAAAGGCTGGTGGTGGAGAGCCCGCGCGACAAAGCACAGGAACCACCGAATGCACACAGAGACCGAGTCGCTCCATCAACACCAGAAAAGCGTACCAAACAATGCACGGGATCGGCTCAGTGGGCTAAAGCAGGGCCTAGGCCGATATTTTCGCCGAGGTAACAAATCTCAAACCCCGAGCGTGGCCAACCGCGACGACAATGCCCGCGGCCGCGAAGAAGAAGGAAAAAAGAAAGCAAGCGGGCTTCGCTTCACACGCCGAGTCTGTAATATAAGAGGACAGAGAGGCACACAGAGCGATACAGGCAGAGAAGAGAAGAGACAGTGAAGAAAGAAGAGAAGAAAGACACACACGAAAACACGATGCCACTGCCGCACTTCCAGACGCCGTGGTTCATCTGCACGATGGCCACGGGGATCTCAACGTCGATTCTCTACGACTACCCATACCCTGCTCGCTGGCTCAGGAGCGTGTCATACGTGATGTTTGCCCTGTGTTCGGCGTCGTTGCTCGTCACAGCGGTGTTGTTTGCCAGCCAGTTGGCCCGGAGCCGCCAGTACCGCCACGACGTTCTCTTTGACCTCAACAACAACGTCTTTGTCGCATGTGGCGTCATGGGCTTGATTTCATGGGTCACGGCGATGCATTTGGTGACGGAGCACAAGGTGCCACTCTTGTCCTACGTGCTTTGGTGGATTTGCAACCTGTTGTCGTTGGGCACCGGTTGGATCATCTTCTTGTGCATCATCTGGAGAAGCAGAGTCAACCTCAACACACTCACAGCAACGTTGCTTCTACCCATCGTGTCGTTCACAGTGACGGCATCATCAGGTGGAGTCATTGCCCCATCGCTACCGCCTTCATTGAGACAGTCGACCATCGTCGTCTCGTTCTTGCTTTGGTCCAACGCCATGGGACTCGCATTCATCGTCTTGACAGTTTACATCCACAGACTCATCGAGCACAAGTTCCCAGTGAAAGAGGTTGTCTTCACATCGTTCATCCCTATTGGATTCCTGGGACAAGGAGCATTTGCCATTCAGTTGTTTGGTAGAGATTACCACGACTATCTTCTCTCCGTGGACCCAAGTGCTCAGATCCAGGCTGACATTTTGAAGTACTCGAGTGTCGTTGCTGGTTTGTTCCTTGAAGGGTTGGGCTTCTGCTTCACCGTGATGGCGATCTGGGCAGTGCTCTCACATGGCCACCACGAGTTCCACTTTGGATGGTGGGCCACCACTTTCCCATTGGGCACCATTTGCCTTGCTACACACCAAACGGGGTCCATCATGGAGTGGAACAGCTTCCTCGCCATCTCAGCAATCTACGGCACTTTTGTCGTGCTGTTCACCATCTTGTGCATGTGCATGTCAACGAGGGAGCTTGTACTATGGATGAGGACAGACACAACAGACACAGCAGACACACACTCAAGCAAGAGCTACGACGACACACTGTCGCAGCACACAGCACAGGTTTGATAAGGAAACCGACATAATGACACATTACGACGTGATGACACCATTTTATAGAATTGCATTACAAACAGCATTACACACAGCATCTGACTAATACGGGCGACGACTATCACCAAAACAATCGTAGCACAGAAAATGTTCTGGAAGAATCCTCCCCGGATTTAAACTATGGCTCAGTGGCCCGATGATGCAATTTGTCAGACTCCGCGTATAAAAAGGCAGCGGCCCGCCACCGGTTTTTTGAGCACCACAACCCGCCAGAAGAGAGCAACAGCCAATGGCCACCAGACTGCGAAACTTCACCCGCCAACTCAGCACCATGGCCCCTGTCCCTGTCCCCAAGCACTACAACTACCTCGTCATCGGCGGCGGCTCTGGCGGTGTCGCCTCCTCGAGAAGAGCCGCCTCGTATGGCGCTAAGGCTCTCGTCATTGAAGGCGGCGCCATCGGCGGAACCTGTGTCAACGTCGGCTGCGTCCCGAAGAAGGTGATGTGGTACGCTTCTGATGTTGCGAAGACCATTGGCGAGGCCAAAGAGTACGGCTTCGACGTGGACCCGGCGCTGGCGAAGACCTTCAACTGGGGTTACTTCAAGCCGAAGAGAGACGCCTACATCGAGCGCTTGAACGGTATCTACGAGCGCAACTTGGCCAAAGAGGGCGTCGAGCTCGTGTACGGATGGGCCAAGCTCCTGTCCAAGGACACCGTCGAAGTCACCAAGAAGGACGGCTCCAAGGAGACGTTCACCGCTGATAAGATCCTCATTGCCACCGGTGGAAGACCGATCCAGCCAACGGTCCCAGGCTTCGAGCACGCCATTGACTCTGATGGCTTCTTCAAGTTGGAGAAACAGCCAAAGAGAGTCGCCATTGTCGGTGCTGGCTACATTGGTGTTGAATTCGCTGGTTTCTTCCACGGTTTGGGATCAGAGACACATTTGATCATTAGAGGTGAGACTGTCCTTAGAAAGTTTGACGAATCTATCCAAACAACAATCACCGATCACTATGTCGACTTGGGTGTCAACGTTCACAAGAAGTCCCAGGTTACTTCTGTTGAGAAATTGGAGTCTGGTGCTTTGAACCTCACTTTGGATAACGGTTCTACCGTTGAGGTTGACCAGTTGATCTGGACCACTGGAAGACGTTCTTTCCTTGGTCTTGGTTTGGAGAATGCCGGTGTTGAAGTCAAGAACGATAAGATTGCCGTTGATGAGTACCAGAACACAACCACTGAGAACATCTATTCTCTTGGTGACGTTACCGGTGAAGTTGAATTGACACCAGTTGCCATTGCCGCTGGTAGAAAGTTATCCAACAGACTCTTTGGACCAGAAGAGTTCAAGAACCAGAAACAGGACTACACAAACGTTCCATCCGTCATCTTCTCCCACCCAGAGGCCGGTTCTATTGGTTTGACAGAGAAAGAAGCTCGTTCCCAATACGGTGATGACCAGATCAAGGTTTACAAATCCCGTTTCACTCCAATGTACTACGCCATGCTTGAGCACAAATCCCCAGTTTCTTACAAGTTGGTCTGTGCTGGTAAAGACGAGAAGGTTGTTGGTTTACACTTGGTTGGTGATGCTTCCGCTGAGATCCTTCAAGGATTTGGTGTCGCTATCAAGATGGGTGCTACAAAAGCTGACTTTGACAGCGTTGTTGCCATCCATCCAACCTCTGCTGAGGAACTTGTTACTCTCCGTTAATCACTCGTCCTGTACACACATAAATTTGACATTTCACTTATTTCCTTGTAGTACATACCTTCTAGTTCTATAAACACCAATCTACAGTACATCTAAATGTACAAATTAACGTTGATTTTGTATGAAAGATTAGACAGAAAAAACCAGATTACCACCTTTTTAAGCCTGAGCAGTCTTCAAGGAAGAAGCTCTTCTCTTCTTAACCTCAGCCTTCTCAGCCTTTCTCTCGTGCAATCTCTGGGCCAACAACTGAGCGTACTCAGCAGCAGCATCCTTCTGGGACTGAGCGTTCTTGACCTTCAAAGCCTTCAAAGCTCTCTTTCTCTGCAAAGTCTGTGGAGTGACGAGACGCTGGATCTTTGGAGCCTTGGTGTACTTCTTCTCACCCTTGACAATCTCTCTTCTGATAACGTACTGTCTGACGTCATCCTCCTTGGACAAACCGAAGAACTTTCTGATGTTGTTGGCTCTCTTTGGACCCAATCTCTTAGCAACCTGAGTGTCGGTCAAACCGGCAAGCTCAGCGTCACCCTGCTTAACAATGACAAGGGAGAGGACGGCGAGGTCAGCGTTAACAATGGCACCTCTGACGGACTTTCTCTTTCTCTCACCAGTTCTTCTGGCTCTGTAACAAGAAACGTCCTTGGTAAGGAGGAGCTTGACACGGTTTGGCAACAAGACACCCTGCTTCATTGGGAAACCCTGCTTGTCGTTACCACCAGTGATCTTGAAGATGTAACCCTTGAACTCGTCACCGACAGAGTCACCCTCAACCTCCTGACCGATTCTCTTCTCGTAGAAGACACGGAGACGGTGCTCATCGTCAATCTCAAAGGTCTTCTGAGACCCGTTGGCTGGGTAAGCAATGTTCAACTGTGGCGTTTGTTAGTACATGGATTCTTGAGAGATGATTGACTTTTGGGAGATCAGAGAGAGCAAGCTGTGATACGGGTATTGCAGTGTTGGTGACTGTTCGTGTGTGTGTGTTGTCGATGAGGCACGCCCACGCTTGTGTGGATGGTATGGGCATATCTGGTCATGACCTCGAGTCTCGAAGACAGAGTGGACGTTATCAAGTAGTGACAAATGACAACTTTGTGAGAGTATCCTGTTGATTCTAAAGACGTTATATGAAACGTTTGATATGTGATGCTGTTGCTTCGATGGTTCGTTCCCTGCGCAGCTCCAAAAAGGCCATAGATCGTTGATGTTGAATGCGTCTTTGATGTGACTGCTTGGGTGCTAGTTGAACGGTCTGTGAGCCGTCTCTTCTCTGTGATCAAAAACCTCGATGATGTGCTCTCTCTCCTGTGTCTCTTCATAGTCGTCCGTTCGTTTGACATACTTTCATGATTGCCGATGCTGGTTCTCTAGGCCTCCTTTCAAGTGTTGGTGTATGGAGCACAGCCAAACAAAATTAAATTTCACGGTTCCGCGCGGTGGACAATTTTCGTGAGTGGGTAGCGCATTCGGCGAACTTCCGGATCGGGCTGTTTACTCGCGATTGTGGTGCGTACCGGGCGCGCGAAAAGAAATGGAGTCGGTGGCAGCTTTTGGTTTGTGCGGGGAGGTTCGCGCCCCGCGTGACTGCACCCGGACACCACCATAGATCTAGGGCAGTCACAAATGAGCACGTGCCTTGAGCTAGGGCTTCCAACGCTAAGCCCCCTCAACTTCCAAGCCCCGACGCAGGGCGCTTTCCTTCAGAACAATGCAAACCAACGGCCGGGGAATCCGTGTTTTGATTACTGTACGTCAACCGTGTACATACAGACGTACAGGTGCACAGTCTAAAGCGGCCAGGATCTATCGAATGGTGACATATAAATACATTTTGATTAAACGAACAATACAATAAAACAGAACGAATATAGGGTGTAGACATCTTTAATGCTGATATCAATGCAAAGGCCGGGTATATCTGATCCACTTTTTTTCAACTCTTGGCATCAGGTGTCACCTCTTCTCCTCTTCATGCTGTTTCCTCATCTCTTCAAACTTGATCTTCTTCGCCTCGAGTTCTTCATTAGATGACCGTGGACCTTCCCTCTGTAAATTCTGTAATGGAGAGTCCACAGCGTCATTATTCAACATCGTATGCTTCCTGATTTTGGCATTAGCTCCAGGGTTGGAACTACCCGGTAGCGGTAACAGATGAGGCCCAGCAGATGAAGGGTATGGCGTATTACCAGATCCAAATGGAATGTTCCACTCATTGGAGTAGAAGTTTGAAGGGGATGGGAATAGATCTGGAACGTATCTCGAGGGTAACCCAGCAGTCAATGGGGTTTGTTCACCAGCAACTAATGGTTTGAAAGTACCATTGTTTGGACCAGGTCCATGGAAATGTGGCATGCCTTGTGGTGGTGGTAAATTGAACAACGCAGAAGGTAATGTAGCAGACACGGGTGTAGAGTTATTGGACAGTATACCCAATGCAGATTGTTTGATGTCTTCACTTTTCGAGCTCGATGGAGTTTTGTCACCAGCTTGTTTGGAGTCACTTGACCTGTCTGTATTATCATTATTTTTGGTCGTGTCAAGTGCTGTCAATGTCAAAGCGGAGTCACCTGGTTTGGTTCCCTGTGTTGGTCTTGCTGGGTCCGAGGGGATCTCAACACGAAGTATAGGACGTGTGCTGATGTTGTTGTTCAAAGAGCGAGCACGGGAGTTCATGAATGGGGAACCATGTGGAGCTTGTGAAGGTTGTACAACGGATGGAAGTTGTTGTGGTTGATGTTGTGGCTGACCAGGTTGACCGGGCTGTTGTTGATGTGGTTGTGGACGCGGCATGGACAATGGAGAATTTGTGAAGTTACCAGGCATTGGGAACTGGTACTGCTGTGGAACACTCTGCATCTGATAAGGCGTGTAGTTTCCTTGTGTAGGCTGTACTGTCTCAACGTTTGGATTCTGTGGCGGATGTCCCCATGGTTGTGGTTGAGGCAGCTGGTGCTGATGTGGATGTGGATGCATCTGTGGTGGGAAGGGAGAAGGTGCATACTGAGCCTGTGGTTGCTGTGTTGCTGCTGGTTCTTGCACTGGCTGAGGAGGAGTTGGTACGGGATCTGATGATGTTTGTGTTTGTGTTTGTGGTTCATCTTTGACACGTGAGGAGCGGGCCCGTGTTTTTCTTCTCTTTGGTGCTGGCTTGGCTGGTGGTTCATCATCGTCATCTTCTTCCTCGTCGTCATCACTGGAGTTCTCGTTCTCTTCCACCGAGAAGCTGACAGACGAGGCAGTTCTCTGGTGTGAGAGAGTTGTGTTCTTGACACGGGACTCGAGCAGGTAGTCACCGTAGTCTGCAGGCGTCTTGGTGTCGTGTGTGAATCTGTTGTCTTTGTAGCTCACCAGGAGCTGGTCTGCGTCAACAGAGGTGTACTCGTAGAACTTGTTGTTGTTGTTCCCGAGGATAATGACTGCGAGGTCAACCTGGCATAGGACGGCCAGTTCATGAGCCTTCTTGAAGAGACCTGCTTTTCTCTTGACAAAGGTCACCTTACGGTTCCTCTCCTCTGAGATGGGCTGGATGGAGATCTTTCTTCTTCCCATTGTGTGCTGTGGTCAGTTGTCAATGCAGGTGTGGGTGGCGTGGGTGGGCCGTGGTGTCTGGACTGGTTGTCTGGGCGGTCCTTGTCAGTGGTGCCTGTGGGGTGCTCCGTGTTCCTGAGTCGGTCAGGGGAAGGGGAAACGTGCAGAGATATAAGGAGATCGAGCGGAGCGGAGAAAACACCGGTGGCGGGCTGATATGTGCGCGTGGTGTGTGTGTGGGCGGTGGTGATCTCGAAATAGACGAGACTTATCGGCGTCTGTTTACTTCTGCGGCGGACTTTTCTTTGTTTGCAGTGCCGGTTGGGGAGCTGAGTGCTGGGCTCTCGCTTCAAGCTTGGTGTGTGGATGTTGTGTCTGGTGGCTCAGCGGTGGGCCGTTTCCGTGTGCTGGAAAGAGTGGGGGTCTCGGTGTGGGAGCGTGGGAGTGTGGGAGTGTCGGGGTGTGGACGGTTGTGTGGACGGTGGTGTGCAGTAATCCGTGGGAGGCCTCTGTCAACAAGTGTCCATGCGGTTTGGCATACAAAGAGACAGTGGGTTGTTGTTGCTATTTTTAGTTGTGCAGGTGTCCGGGCGTAATTCGCGACTTTTGTTCTTTGGCGCTGCAGAGCCGGTTCGGGCACTTTGGCACTCTGGGGAAGCGCACAGTACTACGCCATGGCTCTTACTCCTATTGGCCAGGGGAGCGCAAAAGTGCCGTAGTCGGAGCACAGAAGACGCACTGGCGAGCAAAGGGACACACAATCCCGGCCAACTAGCGCAGAGTCGTGCGTATTGGCACTCTCGAACTTCTACCAAAACCCCCGGTTGGCGCAGGTTCGCGGCTAATCGGGGACTATATCTCCCGATACGGAGATTGGCGAAAGAAGGATCGCGCCAAACTAGCCCATTTCCGGATCAACTACGCATCTTTCTTTCGCGAATTGGCGCAATGAAAATTTGGCGCGCGAACTGGGAACTCCATCAACACGGACAAAAGCGCATTATAATGGTGCCATTGGAACGGTGAACGGTGCACAGATCCGCCTCGCCAATTGCAACTTGCCAGCACACAGAGACACAATGCACAGATCGCTTGTGACGCCGGTGGGCTCTTCTTCCAAAGCAGTCGGCCTTCTTGCCCACAGAGCTGCCGTCAGATCGTTCTCATCAACGAGGCTCGCCTTCAATGACGACAAGAAGAAGCAGCAGGCAAACAAGACACAGGGAGCACAGCAGCAGGTCTTCGATGCCCGCTTCATCGGCCTGACAAGAGACATCTACGTCCCAGTCTCTTACTCGAACCTCCCATCCTTCTTCTCACAGCCACGTACCGTCTGGAACTGTCTTCTCAGAAGAGTCTACACACTCGGCATGAACACCATCCAGGTGGCTCTTCTGCGTTGGCAAACGGGCATCAAGCCCCAATTCTTGCACTGGAAGAACAGCGCGATCGAGAACTACGTTGCCACCAACAAGGCCTTCGCCAGTGGTGACATCAAGTCCATCGAGAAGAACGTCTCCGTGTGGGTTGAAAAGTCATTGAAGTCCCGCGTGGGCTCCATTCCAAAAGACGTCAAGCTCGACTGGAAGCTCGTCAAGTTCAACGAACAGCCAAAGCTCGTTGCCTTCAGACCAATCATGTTGCCAGGAAGACCAGTCGAATACGCCCAGGTTGTCTACAAGTTCAACACTACACAGGAACTCATCAATGTCAACCTCAAGACTGACAAGGTCAAGAAGGTTGAGAGAAACGTCACCGATTACGCCGGTTTCGTTATTGATTTGGACACAGATGAGGTCATGCTCGCTGGTACCGTCTTTGAAAACGGTCCATTTGACAGAATGCCAAAACCAGAAGACATTGACCAAAACTTAATCTTTGATGACATGCGTACAAATGGTGACATCTACAGAGCCCCACCACAGCTCAAGTCTCCAGAGACATCATAATGACCCCCCTATAATTGAAGCATTCATAACAGTGCAGTATAAAACATGTACATATCCAAACCTACATACAAAAGTCTCATTTGCATCTCATAACACCGGATCCTACTAACTATAGCACTATCAATAGCAAATATAATTATGGTACATATGAACAAATTCTTCTAAACACAAACTTTTTCTTAACAATCAAAGACATGACACAAAAAACACCGTATCCTCATCTTCATTTTTCAGTACCCATGGTGCCCATAACGTTGACATAACCTCTTCCACTCTTCTTCTTTCTTCTGGTACTGTTACCACCAGCTGACAACAACGAGTCCAAATCAGAAACTGTACTCTTCTTTGGAGGACCACCTGCGCTTGAAGGAGCAGGAGATGGTGAGTTGCTCATCATTGGAGGTCCTGGTGGGACTGAACCACCTGGTGGACCCATCTTGGAAGGACCACCCATAACAGGACCACTTTCGGATACGGAATCAGAACGTGGCTTACCAATCGTAGATGGCTTCTTCTTGATGATTGGCGGAGGTGGAGGTGGTGTAACGGAAGCTTGCAGTTCTTCAGGAGATGCATTCTTATCAACCCATCTCTTCAACTTCTCATCGTAGACAAAGTTATTAGACTCACCCAATTTGGCCTTGAAAACGGTTGGACCATTCTTATCCTTCTTGAACCATCCACCAAACCAACCTGGACCACCATGGCCATCCATATTATCACCTTCGTTGGATTTCTTCTTCTTCTTCTGCTCAACCTTGACAGGTTCCTTCTTGGTGCTGACCTCATTTCCATCGTCATCACTGTCTTCTTCTTCAACGTAGTCCTCATACTTCTCATCATCTTCCGGAATGCTTGTGATAGCGTGGACACTTGGAAGCTCATAAGAGTTGAACTGAGAAGAAGGCGTTGGTTCATACAGACCATGTGTCATCATTGATGAACCGTTGGAGTTGTCAGAAGCAGCAGACATTGGTGCAAACCTGGACTCTTGGTTATTAGGCACATGTGGCATGGTACCCAACGATGAGCTTCTTGATGAGTTCTCCGTACCAGCTGATGGCTGATATGGCTTGAAGTTGTTCTGCACTGGAGAATATGACTTCTGCTGTTGTGGCTGAGGAGCATATGGATTCACAGGAGAGGCAATGGACGACTGTCTGGAACGATTCTGAACTGGAGACTGTGGAGCATAAGCATTGGTCACAGAGTTCCTATTGGCTTGTGGGAGCTGCTGATGTGCAACAACAGGAGAAACAACAGGAGAATGGACTTGCTGTTGAGCAATTGGCCCTGGAGCTTGCGTCACTGGTTCACTTGGTGGAGCAGGAGCAGCTGGTTCAGCTTGTTTGTAACCACCAATAGAATAGAAGTCAACATCACCTGAAACAATCGGAGCAGCAGCCACTGGTGGGAGATCATTGGATGGAGTGTAAGACTTTGGAGTGAATCTTCCAGATGCGGTACTCTTCATTGGTGGCTTCGAAGGAGAAGAGCCTGGAACATAAGGAGATGAAGCATATGGAGATGCCTTCTGAGTGACAGCCTGAGCAGGAGGAGCGTAAGGATTGGAAACTGCCGGCTGCATTGAGACATTGGACTCTGGGATCCTCTCTTGAATCTCTTCTGGGACATCTTCTTGGACATGGTGTTCCTCTAGAACAGATTCTGGAACAACATATGGCGTGGCAGAAGTAGAACCCATTTCACTTTGAGTGACAGAGGCAATGGTGCGTCCAAAGTAGTCTTCCTTGCGTGGAGTCTCAGGATCAAACTCATCATCTTGCTTATCTTCATAGTCAATCTGAAGCTCAGGTTCTTGACTAGAAGCCTCCTCAGTAGATACAGCTTCACCAAGAACGTTCTCTGGGACAGGTGCACCACCATCGACCTCCATGTCTGCAGGACGAGAACCGGCCTCTTCACTCTCTGAATGAAGTATGGTAGAGTGACTGTGATTCAAAGTAGACTCATCAGCAAACGGCACTTCCACTTCTGGAGCAAGCTGCTCTTGGGAGTAACTTGGTCGTGGTTGTTCTTCAACAACTGGCGGAGCAGACTGGATCGGTGGGGTGTAAGCAGAAGCCTCGGCAAGAACAGGTGGTCGAGATAGAGCCTGAACAGACTGTTGACGTTGATGTGGCTTTTCCTGAGAGATCAAATCGTCCAGAGAAACACCAGCCTGGAAACTTGATCTTGCGCCCCTTGGTGAGTCCATTCTAGGTGGACCAACCTTTGGTCCTAGCTTTGGAGGACCAGTGATTGGAGGTGTGCCAACCTTTGGGCCAAACTTCGGAGGACCGGTGATTGGAGGTGTACCAACAACTGGAGGAGAGCTGACAAGAGGTGGGGCCTGCTGTGGCTGTGATGGATGATATGCAGGGGTAGCAGAAGTCATAGCAGGAGATCCTAGCTGACGGATGGCAGAAGAAGCAGCAGGCTGGTATGGCGAACCATTCTGAGCACCAAAGACGGCTGGAGGTCTCATAGCCAAGTCTTCTGGGCCACTGGTGTGAGAATGGACAGATGATCTTCTGGAACCAGACTCAACGGATGGAGCATACCTCGAGTTCTTATGCATTGGAGATGTTGTGGTACTCTCAGGTCTTGTAGGTTTTGGACTGGATGTCACAGATCCCATACCGTGAGAGAACTGTGGGGGAGTGTAGTTCTGTTGCATACCACCCGTAGAAGAAATTGAAGCTCTGACAGCAGTGGCAGGAACGTATGGACGAACAGGAGGAAGAGCTCCCGTAATGTTGGAAGGAGCATAAGGACTGGATGATATTTGGCCTCTTGCCGGATTCTGGAAGTCAGCACCAGGGGTGAAGTTCATGGAGACCATTGAACCACTGCGGGAAACAGCAGGACTGAACTTGCTGAACAGGGCATTTTCTTTGGTTTCTGATTGTGGCTCATCGCCAGAGATCAACTTGTTCAGACCCTTATCAAGAGTACCCCACACTCTGTCCAACTTAGGTCTAGCGAACCAACCACCTTCAATACCAGCACCAGAAAGACGGGAGCTCAATGACTTAGCAGTGTACATAAAGACAGGATCCACTCTCTTTGAGGCTCTGAATGCTGCGTTGGCAGTGTCCATATACTTCTGTGCCTCAATAAGCATGTCGTAATCAACCAACCATGACGCATGCTGAAGGAAGATATTCGATAGATCAAGACCAGGGGCCCTCTCGAGCAAGAAGTTGCCGTACAACTCAAGATACAAAGTCGAGGAGACAGATCTGCAAGCGGGGAAGACAGCAACTGGGGCATCAGCAAGAACCAGAATGATATAAGCAGGGATCAACTGGTTGTTCTGGACCAAGAACTGAGCAAACACAGATAAAAACTGTGGCAAGCAAGCTGGCTTGTTGGTGATAACGGAAGTAGCAATGGATCTCCAGTTCAAGATAGCCCAATCTCTCTTGTGAGGATCAGTGGATAATAGCTTCATGACGTTCTCATAATCACCAGAAAGAATTCGGAACAACACAGGCAAGAAGTGATCCTGATCACCCTTGAATTCGTGGTTGAAGTAGTTCTCAACAATTCCAAACCAAGACTCCCTGCTGATGATACTGGAGATCAATAACGCCAAAGGATAGTCATGGTGACTTAGAGCCAAGTTCAAGGCCTCTTGGGTATCACCGTTCGAAATTTGAGAAACCAACATTCTCTTGTTCAAAGGAGCCTTTGGCCTGTTGAAGTTCTCATTGAACGAAGAGCCAGAAGTGTCAGTATAGTTGATAGCTCCACCAAGATTAAAGACACCTGGAGCCTTAGTGATCTTGTGCTTCAACAGCTGAATCAACAACAACTCATCGTTGACAGTCATATCATGTCTCTGAGCAACTCTCTCAAATTGACCATCAAGGAACTTTTCAATAGAAGCAACGTTCTTTTTGGAAACAGATTGGAACTCTTTCAAGGAAAGATCCTGTAGCACTTCTTCTGTCTTCATGATTCTGATACCTGGCTGAACACCATACTGAATTGATGGAATAAAGGAGACAACCTTGGAAGTATTACTCCAAGAGAAGATAGGGAACTGTCTTTGCAACAACTGCTCTGGATTGGAAACAGTCTCTGCCACACCACCATACTGATTCTGTTGTTGTGGAGCACCGTAACCAGACTGATGCGTTGGGTAATTGGACTGTGGGTGCTGCTGTTGCTGCTGTTGTGGCTGTGGTTGTCCTGGAGCATATGCCTGAGAAGCCTGTGGAGCGTATTGGTTCTGTGGAGGACCATAACCTGCAGCCGGAGGAGCAAGATTTTGTTGGCCATATTGATGCTGTGGTGGAGCATTCATTTGTGCCTGCTCTTCCTCAATCTTCTTCTGCTGGAACTTGTGAGCACTGTATGGATCATACTGCGTAGCAGATGTGCTCTGTTGTCTTCTGTGGTTGATCGGAGCATATCTCGTGGAGCTTGGTGTCACTGCGGCACGAGATGGTGACTTAGCAGCAGAATCAACAGATGATGGACCATACGAGGCAGGGCCCGTGGTCTGGATCTGAGGAAGACCTGGGATTCCTGGTTGAGCACCAGCCATAGCAGACGTCAGAGGCACAGCCTGACCCGACATAGCAGCCTGAGCATATGGGTTCTTGTTGTCAATCATGCTTGAGAACTGCGGCTGTGGAGAACGTGGAATCTGACCTGGCTGCACTTGTCCTGGAAGAGATGGCTTTCTCAAGTGGCCATGTGGCGGTGGTGGGACAAGACCACCCATTCCAGTAGACTGTGTCACTGGAGCATATCTAGACTGAGATGGAGCACCCTGAGGAGGCTGATGTGCTGGAACCTGTGGAGGAGCATACTGAGCACCCATACCCTGCTGTTGCTGTTGTGGAGCATACATGTTCTGTTGCTGAACACCTCCATGTGGAGTATATGGGTTTGGAGGGCCACCAGCGAACTGTGGAGTTGAGGATGAGATCAACGGAGATGTAGTGACACTGGAGATAGAGCCCTGGCGCTGAACAACAGCTGGAGGTCTCGACGGAGGTCTCGATGGAGGCTTGACGATGTTCTTTGGAGGACCAACAGGAGGAGCCATACTGTGTCTCGGAGGTGGCATACCATATTGCTGAGTTGGTCCAGCTGAACTCATGTTTGGACTCATAGAAGCAACAGAAGAAGGAATTCTGGACTTCTTCATTGGGATTGGCGGAAGAGGTAACTCCTCAAAGAACGATGACTGCTTCTTCTTGATGACCGGTGGAGGGCCAGCCTGCTTACCATAGACACCTCCAGGAGGAGCTGGAACATGATTCTGTTGTAGCGTAGCACCTGGTGTAGTGACTTGACTCTGTGGTGCATATGGATTGGAGACAGGTTCATGTGGGGCGCCATATCCTTGAGGACCTGAGGGCACAGCATGAGGTGGAACACTGGCAGCCTGAGCAGCCTGATATTGCTGGTTCATCTGAGCAGAGGACTGGACCTTAGCCGGCTTGTGAACATGCTTCTGTGGAACCAAATCCATTGGGAAATCATAAGCATCAGACTTCTGCTTCTGTGCGTTCAACTTCTTCACATCGAGATGGTGAGCCGGAGGTGGCTGATGGGCCTGCTGATGCGACTGCTGATAGAAGTTCTGCTGTGGTTGAACGGGTTGATAGAACTGAGATTGCTGTTGTGGCTGTTGTACGACTGGCTGATAATTCTGTTGTGAAACAGGTGGCTCTGCTTGTACCAACTGAAGTGGCTTCTTAGCTGGCTGGGCAGTCTGCACAGCAACTGGCTCCTCAGGAAGAAGATCGTCATCAAGCATCTCATCATCAAGATCCATGAAAGAAAACTTGTTAGCAGGCTTCTCTTTGGTCTCCTCTGGTACGGTGGCTTGGTTCTGACCAATCATGGAAGCGTAGTCTTGTGTGACATCGCCAAAAGTACCATTGCTGTGTGCTTGAGTAGATGTGACTGGTTGCCTCTCTTCAGGCTGCAAAGCGTGAGCAGTCTCTTGGCCAAGCAATGTATCGGATTGGAGATCGAGATTGGAAAACTTGGATTCAAGATCGTCAACCTTGGATGACTGAGCAACCGGGCCAGAAGACTCCCAAGGAAGTGGTGTAGCACTTAGTGATGCAGATGTGTTCTCTTGTATAACAGTCTTGGCCTCTGTAGAGACAGTACCATCAGAGACGGAGGACTCCCAAGGCAAAGGCGCAGCAGATGAAGATGCAAATGGATTTTCTTCTGGAACAGTCGCGGTCTCTGTAGGAGCAGTTTCAGTCTCTGAAGCAACAGTTGCGTTCTCAGCAGGAACAGAAGACTCCCATGGCAGTGGGGTAGCAGATGAAGATTCAAATGGATTCGTCTCAGGTTCTTGTGGTTGAGCAGGAGTTGGCACAGCAGGCTCAGTCTGCACTGGGGTGTCTGTCAGTGGAGACTCTGTCAGTGGAGTCTCTGCAAATGGGGTCTCTGTCAGTGGAGTCTCTGCCAGTGGAGTACCGATGCCTGGAGCTGGCGTAATCAAAGATGCAATGGTTGGATCAGAAGACCCAGAAACGTTCCTCACCAATTCAGAAGGTGACTGTGATTCCCATGGAAGAGTAGACGTCGATGCTGTATCTGAAGCCAATGATTCAGATGGCGGAGCAGGAGTTGATACCGTAGCGGACTGAACGGACGACTCTGAATGTGGGGTAGCAGAAGGGACATCAACAGACTTCTCAGTTACAGGCTCCGCAATGGAAGTGGAGTCAACGGTTGGCTGTTCCAAAACGGTATCCTCAGGCAATGATTCATGAGCAGCTGGGGCTTGAACAAGAGGTGTCTCGATAACAGATATTTCAACAGGAACTTCATGCGTTGCAAGCGCCTCTTGATGAGACTCTTGATCTAGCAACTCAGAAGCAACCGCCTTCTCAGAAGGTGTGACATGCGTCTCAACTGTCTCAAGTGTCTCAACCTCTGTAGGAAATTCTTGATCAATAGAGGTGGAAACGGACTCAGTATGCGTTGGCTCAGTCTGAATAACAGTAGCAGGGGATTCAACAACGGTAGTAACCTGCTCACCAGCCGAGGATTCTGTTCTCAAATACTCAATGTTTGAACCTTGCGAGTCCGGGATGGTAGTAGCAGACTGTGGTTCGGGCCAATGAGATGGGCCATTGTTGTTAGCAAACAGAGACTCATTGGAAGACTCATGATCCTGAGATGTATGAGCATCCGAGTCCCATGGAGCAGATTGCGGAGCAATAGTATCATTCACAATCACATCAACTGACTCAGAAGGCGTTTGATGATCAATCTGAGCGACCTCGGTTGCAGCAACAGATTGTGGAGGTGTCTCAATGTGCTGCTCTGGTTCGGAATGAAGGTCAGCGGACTCTGATTCAACCTCAGTAGTAACAGTCTCTGGTTGAAGCACAGGAGCTGGAATAGCCTCGACCTCTGTCTGAACGCTCTCGTCAACCTCAATTGGCTTTTCCTCCTCTGACGCAGGCAATTCTGGAGTGTCAGAGGTCGGTGTGTCGACAGCGCGTTGCTCTTGTTGATCTGTGTCCATCTCACTATCCATTGGCGTCTCTTCACGTGATTCGCTCTCTTCGACAGTGGCATCAGAGGCAGAGACAACGGAAACAGCACCAGTCTTCTTTTTCTTCTTCTTCTTGTTCTTCTTCTTCTTGGCGGCAGAGGTCGTGGCCTGTGTTGGCGGTGGCGCCTGTTGCGAAGCTGCGACCGTGTTTGGAGGCAGCTGTTGCGATGGATCCGGGGTGTTCTCGGACATAGCGGGCAGCCCAGTACACTGTGTCTTCTGTAGCAGCAAAAGGGTGCAAACTGAGCGGAAGAATTGCGCTTTGTGGCGTGTTTAATGGTTCCGAAGCAGCGTTGTGGGCGGCTAACAACAGTGTGCGTTGTTATGTTGGCGGTTGTTGATGATTCGATTCGCGCATCAAACGAGTTCGCGGAAAACCGTCTAAAACCCGGACACCACCGTATCTACTCGACTCTTGTTGTTCTATGTATGGAAACTTAATTGCAAACTGGTCAGCTAAATACTCATTCGTTGAAGTGGTACACCAAGTAATTTGGCAAGCCAAACACCTGGTAGCCCAATCTCTTGGCCATCTTGGCGAAACCTTCGGTCTCAATGAGGTGGTAGAAGGGGAATGGTGGGAACATGGCACCGTCTCTGTGGACATCAGCCTTGACGAGAACAGCAGCACCTCCAACACCATCGAGTTCCATCTCAGCGTTGATGTCACCGTTAGCGTCGTAGAAGTGGGCCATCAATGGTCTGTAAGTGGCAATGTCTGGGTAGCCTTCAACGATGATCTCGTCATCGGACATTCTCTCGGCGATCTTGAGACCTTCTTCACTCTCAACCCAGTTGTTGTAGTCGTATGGTCTGATAGAGTCCTGCTTCTTGTCCTCATCGTAATAACGCTGGTAACAGTTTGCAGAGATCACTGGCTTATCATGAGAGACCAAGTCTTGGAGCAATGTTGGTGGTGTCTCAACAATGTCAGAGTCCAACCACAATACCCAACTTGTGTATGGACCCAAGGCTGAAAAGAGCAATGAGTTTCTGGCCAAAGCCATAGATGATCTTCTCTCCTTCTGAACGCTCAATGCGTGTCTATGCTTTTCAGTCTGGGAGGAAAGGGAGTCGGTGTCTTGTCTCAAGATGGAAATCTTGGAGAATCTGTTCTCCTTCTTACCAGTCTGCACTTGCTTGATGGCCTTCTCCAATTTCTTCAAAGCCAAGTCACCATCGCTGGTTCTTGGAACGATGAAGCCCAACTCAAGCAGGTCTCTTGGATAGGTCAATCTCAACAAATTTTGCCAGTAGTCGTTGTAGAATCTGGACACAGGGGTCAACACCAACACCTTCTCCTTGTTGTAGACAGCCATTGGTGTGGAGGCGAGTTTGTTCAAGTCATAATGGGAGATGTGGTCACCTGGTAAGTTTCTTGGAATGGCATCAGGTGTTCTTCCAAAGAATCCATTCTTCTTGACTTTATAACTATATTTGGATTGTGGCTTAGAAGCGGAGAAGAACAAGTAGTAGACGAGCACGATAGCGGCCAAAGGGCCAAGAAGCGCCAGAGGACGTCTTCGTATCTGACGGAGGAAGGGACTTCTGTTGAGAGCGGCCTTCATCTGTGATGTTGTGAATATGGGATGGTGGTATCAAGAGAACGCGTGCGTGCACACTTTGATTTGGAGCTGAAACGGGGCGTGTATGTGGGCCAAGGAAGTGGGTCAAAAGAGTCCAGGTTTCTCGAAGAGACAGTGATAAGCTCAGATTAACAGTCAGAAACCCCAACAGGAAAAAAATGCAGCACACAGAAGCTCAACAACCTCACAAACTGCTTGTAAACGTGTTTAGTTTTGGCAGGTGGACGATGTTTTGATCAGTTTTTCCGTTGATTCGCGGAATTATGAAGAGTGCTACATAACCATTTCCTAATTAGGACGTTTTCAGAGTTTTCTTCATGCTGTTACCATTTGTTAGTCTATAATTAAGTCTACAAGTGGTTCATAACATAAAAACGTAGCAATTAGGGGATCATTAAACTAATCGCAGATCAGCTTACTTGAAGACCTTACCGTCAGCAACCTCTCTGGACTCACCGTTGATAACAACTGGCTTGTCCCAGGCGAAACAGTCGTTGACAAACTCCTTGTCCTCTGGCTTGGAAGCGTCCAACTTCTTGAAGTCATAAGACTCCCAATCTGGAGCAACATCGAAGGCCGGCTCGTGCTCCTGACCTCTGATGAGGAAGGCACCGACGAGACCGTTGTTGTTGTTCTCACCGTAGACAAGACCGGAACCGAACATGTACTTGATGGAACCAGACAATCTGTTGAAGAAACCACCGAGCAAGTTGTTGGACATGAAGGTCAAGGTCAACTCGTCGTTGTACTTGTAGTCGAATCTCCACAAGGACCACTCAGTTGGGTCGTAGTGGTCCCAGAACCATGGGATGGCAACCTCACGGGTCTCCTCGTTAGAGTAGGTTCTCTTCCACTCGTCCAAGTTGAACTTGGTGGACTTACCGAGCAACTCCAATGGGTGCTTTGGCTTCTTCTGCTCCTCTGGGGTTGGCTCAGAGGCAGCTGGGGCCTTGGCAGCAGCGGCTGGCTTGTCAGCCTTTGGAGCCTGCTCCTTCTTCTCCTTCTTTGGTGGAGTGAACTCAGCTGGCTTGGCAATGAACTTGATGTCCTTGATGGAAGCAAGAGCTGGGTGCTGGATGACGGTTGTGTACCATCTGACAAAGGCTGGGTGAGCCTTTCTCCACTCAGCGCCCCACAAGTACTGGAAACCTCTAATAGAGACGGAGGCAAGGAAAAGGTCAGCAAGGGTCAATCTCTCGGAGGCCAAGTAAGTGTACTCAGAGAGACGGGCCTCAACACTGGAGATGATCTTGTCAACAGCAGCGTTGGCATCGACAACGTTCTTCTTGTTGAATGGAACGGCACCGACAACTGGCTTGAAAGCGTTGGCAATCTGTGGCAAGAGCTCAGAGGTAGTCAAAGACATGTATCTGATGATCTGGTGGAAAGTAGCATCGTCCTTACCGAGCAAAGTCTTGTCACCGGAGAGGGAGATGACTATAGAATTGTTAGTTTGACTGATCTTGTTGCAAGTCTAACCAGACAGAATCCTCAGATTGTATAGAACCCACGAGCCACTTGTTTCATCCCCAAAAAACATTATCATAAATTTGATTGACTTCAGAATATAATTCCTCGACATGATTTATTAAGACAGGGATAACTGTTTAAATTTGAAATTGTTTATCATCATTGCAATCAAATTGGTCAATTGAGGTGAAACGTGGGTCAACACTTGATCTGGTCTCAAAAAGAGCGCAGGATCAATTGAAGAAGTGGACGTGGACAAAAACTGCATTGGATCTGCTGGTTAGTTGTTAAAAATGGGAAACGTACGGTGCAAGTTAACGGCAATGGCCTCAGTCAACTTGTAGCCCTTTGGACCAACGAAAGCTGGGAACTTGGCCAATGGGAAGGCCTTGGTGAAGGCAGCATCCTTCTCGGCAATGGTGACGTCCAAGTTAAGGGACTTGACCAAACCTTCTGGCAAAATGCTTCTGGCGTATGGGCCGGAGTAAAGGGTACCCTGAGACATTGTGTAGGTGATGATGGGTTCCAACAACGAGACTTTATACAAGAGAGAAGCGTGGACGACGGAAAATTTTCAGCGCAGAGAGGCCGGTGTGTGGCGCAAACCACGTGGTGTCCGGGTGGTGTGGCTTCCGCGAACTCGTTTTATATGGGGCAACACGCGTTTTAGTGCTATTTGCGCTGGGTGGCTGAAAGCGGTAAGTGCGCGACTGATGAGCGCCAAAGTGTTCCAAAGTGAGCCAAACGGCTCCGTTTTTCGCTGTTCCTGCGCATTCTGAAACCGTGCGCGACAAATTCCGATGTTTCACAAATTGGGGCCTCAAAAACACCGACTTGACCTTCTTTTTAACACTGCAATTCCCCCCACTTGCTTGCTGGTAGGAGCCCACACAGCCATCATCGTTGCACACACACGACACAGAACGCACAGGATGACCGACTTGATACAGGAAAAGGAGAAGAAGAGGCCAAGACCGCTCGAACTCAACCATTCCAACTTGACCCTCGGTGACGCTGCCAAAGATATGAAAGAGTTTGCCATCAAATGTGTCAGTCCAGGCTTGCCACCGCTGAGTGCAAAGATGAGATCCACAGTCATGATGTCCAAAACTATTGAGGCCCAGCAGCGCCACATCATTGCCCAGAGGATCGCTGTTACTACTCCAGGCGGGTCGGAAGCCAGGGACAAGGAGGACGACGACATGGCCACGGAAAGTGACGCGTCACAAAACAATACCCCATCCACTTCTGGAATCACTGACAACATGGAAGACTTGTCGATTCCTTCCTCTGCATCCTCGAACAAGCGTCTCAAACGCGACAAAGTGCCCACCCCACTGAACCTTGGTAGTGCCCAATCTGCTCCAAGACCACTAATTAAGTCTGCTCCAATTTACAACGTTCGTCCACAGCATTTCACACCCGTCACAGCGAGACGTTCTCAATTCAAGAGAGGTGTTCCAGGATTGCCATCTGCCGTGTCCCAACGCTTCCCACCGGGCGTTCAAGCCCCTGGCCCACATGGCGTCATGCTTCCTCGTCAAAGACCAATGATGACACCAATGACCGCACAGGACTCGACATTCAGACAGTTCCCGACATCAGCATACCCATACCAGATCCCACACACAGCACAATCTACACATTTCACTCGAGGCCCCGTGGTGCCAAAGACGGCGACAACGTTGAGAAACCCAGCCACTTACCGTTCTGGGCCACCCTTGTCACATCACCAATTGGCTCGTTATCAGCAACAGTTGGCGTATCAGCAACATCAATGGGCCAAGTTCAAGCAGTACCAAGAGTCTGAGAAGGTGAGTCATGTTACTGATGTTTTCCAAGGAGAAGGCACCAGATTTGCTCCATTGGAGGCTCAGCCATTGAGTGCACAGAGAAACTTCTTCGATCTTGATTCGGGTCCAATCAAACCACAGGTGGTGAGTGCTGGAAACCGCAAGAGCAGAGACAGAATCACTGAGGAGTCTGAGGATGAATATGAGGATGATGGTAAGGACGATCCGGAGAGTGCTGCTATCGAAGACGATGCCGAGGTCGGCGCTGGATTACAGGAGAACGCCAAAGTTGATGGTGCTTTGAAACTGGGGCCTAATATGTTCAAGTTCGAGATGGAGAGACATGGCGATTCTGAGTCAGACAAGCAGAGATTCCTCAAACACTGTGCTGCTGCCTGGGACCAGTTCACCAAGATGCCATGAGAGTCTGTTGCTATGGACGTTAATCAAGAACCTTGCCTTCAGAGAAGGAGTTTTAGAATTTAAACTGTTATTTTATTATGGAATGTATGACTACACTGAATATTTATACTGCTTTTTGTACAAATCACAGGTGGATTACACTACAAATTGCGCCTTATCACAAAAATGGTTACGCAGCCCTGGACCTCATCTGGTAGGGGCAGCAGCGGTACACTTTTTTTTTTATTTTTCTTTTTTTTACATGACATTTTCACTGAGCGCAATTGGTCTTCTTCTGTGTGTTTTGATACCGGTTATTGAAGATCCACAGAAGGAAAGAAACTGTAATATGGCTGTTGGCGTGTTCAAATCGAAGCAGAAGCTCGCGCCTGAGAAGGAGCGTTTCCTGCAGTGCTGCGCCGACATCACCCTCGAGCTCATCGACTCGCTCAAGACGTCCAAGGAGATCAACCTCAACGGGCTCATCATCCGCAACTCCAAGAAGTACAAGCTCAAGTCGCAGCCGAGACTCACGGATGTCATCAACGCGATCCCGGACCAGTACAAGAAGTATCTGCTGCCAAAGCTGAAGGCCAAGCCCGTGCGTACGGCGTCCGGTGTCGGTGTCGTTGCTGTCATGTCCAAGCCACACAGATGCCCTCACATCTCCTTCACCGGTAACATCTGTGTCTACTGCCCCGGAGGCCCCGACTCGGACTTTGAGTACTCGACACAGTCCTACACGGGGTACGAGCCCACGTCGATGCGTGCCATCAGAGCCCGTTACGATCCCTACGAGCAGGCCAGAGGCCGTATTGACCAGCTGAAGCAGCTCGGACACTCTGTCGATAAGGTGGAGTACATCGTCATGGGAGGCACATTCATGTCCTTGGACATACCGTACCGTGAGGACTTCATCACACAGCTGCACAACGCATTGTCAGGCTACAACGGTACCGACTTGGACCAGGCCATCAAGTACTCGCAGCAGTCGCTGACCAAGTGTGTTGGTATCACCATTGAGACGAGACCAGATTACTGTACCAGAAACCACTTGGACGACATGCTCCGCTACGGTTGCACGAGATTGGAGATTGGTGTTCAGAGTGTGTTTGAAGACGTTGCCAGAGACACCAACAGAGGCCACACCGTCAAGTCTGTCAGTGAGACGTTTGCCGTGGCCAAGGACGCTGGTTACAAGATTGTCAGTCATATGATGCCCGATTTGCCTAATGTCGGCATGGAAAGAGACCTGGCCCAGTTCAGAGAGTATTTTGAAAACCCGGATTTCAGAACAGACGGTCTTAAGATCTACCCAACACTTGTCATCAGAGGCACGGGACTTTATGAGCTGTGGAAGACAGGGAGATACAAATCGTATAACGCTAATGCGTTGATCGACTTGGTGGCTAGAATCTTGGCGATGGTGCCTCCATGGACGAGAATCTACAGAGTCCAGAGAGATATCCCAATGCCTTTGGTGTCATCTGGTGTTGAGAATGGTAACCTGAGAGAGTTGGCGTTGGCAAGAATGAAGGATTTCGGTACAAAGTGTCGTGATGTCAGAACAAGAGAGGTTGGTATCCAAGAAGTCCACCACAAGGTCCAACCCGACCAAGTCGAGCTCATCAGAAGAGATTACTACGCTAACGGTGGCTGGGAGACCTTTTTGTCATACGAAGATCCAAAGCAGGATATCCTCATTGGTCTTCTGCGTTTGAGAAAAGCCTCAAAGAAATACACATACAGAAAGGAGTTCAAGTCACAGCCAACGTCCATTGTCAGAGAACTCCACGTCTACGGCTCCGTTGTTCCACTACACTCAAGAGACCCAAGAAAGTTCCAACATCAAGGATTTGGTACGCTGTTGATGGAAGAGGCAGAGAGAATCGCTAAAGAGGAGCATGGCTCAAAGAAGATCAGCGTTATCAGTGGTGTTGGTGTCAGAAACTACTACGCCAGATTGGGCTACGAGCTGGAAGGACCGTTCATGTCCAAGGCCATTTGATTATTTATTACGGCGTTTGTTTTGATAGAAGCATTATAGAATCCAGGGCGTTGAACTGTAGTCACTATAATTAGCTCCATGAGCGTGAGAACATTACGAAGATAGAGATAACAGCTCAATTGTTGAGTGATTTGACTCGCTCGGGGTCTCGGGGAGTCGGGGACTGGGTTTCCATCAGTGAATATTCCCTCGCTTCGGGAAAAGGGGCTTCAGGCCTCCCATCAAAGCACTCAGAGTCATTCATCTAGATCTGGTCGCATTCGTTACCAGAATGAGAGCATTCTTCTGAGACACCTCCCTGTCGTGTGCTGTTGTGTGCTGTCATTGTGCGTGTTCGGGTAGGTTCCTGTTTGGGCATTAAGCGAGGCTCAGGCCCAGGGAGGCTCAGGGAGGGCCTGTCCCACAAATCAAGTACTACTAAAAAGAAGGAGCAAATCTATCAAACAACGAGCGTCCGAAACATTTATATAAACAAAAGGGTCATTAAGTGTGTTAAGCACGTGATATACAATCAGTGCTTGGACGTATTTGAAACAGGAAAAAGCGTGTCATACTGTTCATAAAAAGCAGCATATTTGTAGTAGAACCATGATATGATGAAGATTATCAAAACCAACGGATGTTCCAGCTATCATGGGCAAGAAATTATAAATTATAAGTTGCCGAGTAGAGAATTGAAAAAACACAAGACTAGTGAAGCCAAACAAGGTCAATCTCCTTCAATGAGACCAGCTCAATGGAGGCATCATACCAGCAAACTGTGCATTAGCAGCGGACTGCATCTGCTGAGTGTTTGGTGCTTCTTGTCTCTGTGGCATCAACTGGCCTGCCATTCTCTGTTCTTGAGCCAATTCTGGCTTCTCATCTTTCAAACTGGAGTCTCTCTCGTGTAATTTTCTGTGTCTGATCATGTTTGAACGAACACTGAACAAACGACCACAATCCGCCCAGTTGCATTGGAATGGCTTCTCCCCCGTGTGAGAGTACAAATGTGTTTGCAATGATGAAGGTCTCTTGAACTGCTTGTTACAAATGGAACAACGGTTTCTTCTTGCAGTCTCCTCAGTCATCCCCAAAGGACCATTTGTTGAAGAAGATGAAGAAGAACGTTTGCTGTTCTTGTTGAGTTGAGAGTTTTCTGTAGGATAAGTCTGTGATCTTGGATGGTATGGCACCTGATTGCCAGGGTGATACTGTGGATCCAAAACACCAGGGAATGGCTTGTCATCATTTTGTGAAATTCCTTGAACTGAACCAGTATGTGTCAGAGTTGGCAAAGAAGTGGTTGAAGAGCTCGCCTCAGCCTGTGGAGGCATTGAGAAGTATTGTTCATGAGTGCCTTGTTGCGGTTGCTGTGCCATCAATGGATAAGAACCAGGCTGGAAGTACATGGACTGTCCTGGAGGAGCTTGATGCTGTTGATGGGGTGCGTAATGACCAGCGTTCAAAGGGTTCTGTTCGTAGAAGAAAGGAGCCATTCCAGGAGGAGCTGATACTGATGGCAAAGAGAAGGATGGCATGCCTCCTATTTGGACCTGGCCGTTGGCTGTTGTAGTGTAGTTGTTGTTTCCACCATTGCCGTTGTTGTGAAACCCTGGATGGGAAGGAGGAGGTGCCTGTGAGAGCGCCGAAGACACTGACGAGCTCGTGGAACCTGGCTGTTGGTGATACATCATCTGTGATTGCATCACCGACGAACCTGCACTGTTAGGAGTCTCACCGGACTGCATGCTGTGTGGGTTAGCACTCATTTGAACATGGGGAAGGTGTGGGTGCTGCTGAACAGGAACGTACTGAGACTCGCTTTGGGAACGAGGAGAGATCATGACGGGCTGTAACGATGTGGTGTTGTAGATGATGTTGAATTCCTTATAGTAGTGTGGCACAGTCAAATGTCTTTATAATGGTAAAGAATGTCCCAGTGAGTGGAAAAAAAAACTTTGCCGCTTGATGAGAAGTGAGAAGCTTTGTAAAAGCCGGAGTGGAGAGTGTATTAGGACTAGAAGCCGAAGAAGGAAGCAAAGCCGATGCAGTGATCAGCGTAGAGGGGTGAGGCAGTCGCGTGTGTCCTTAGCACTTGTTGACAATGTCTTGGTGAAGAGACGCTGTGTTGGGACGGAGTGGGGAAGATGGCTGATGAGCACAGGATATAGAGAGTGTGGAGAGCCTGTCTGGGGTAGAAATGCGTGGAAACAAGCGTGGGGTCAAGAGCTATTTCGCAGGAGCGCACTGGTGGATATTTAGCTGTGTTTTGGAGAGAGCTGTGTGTTTACGAGGAGTTCTGTTGACAGGCCGTTGATCCAATGTGCTGGTGATAACCGGTGGTCAGGAGTGAAGCTGAGAGATGTGGCAGAGAATGCGGCAGGTCAAGCGTGGAAGCTGGCCGTGTAGAGGAGTGTGTACGGTTGCCGTGAGTGTGTGCTGCGTAGCAGTTCCGTTCGTTATGGGGGGAGCGCTTGCCGGCTGCGGGAGGTCCCCCAGACTATATACCGTGCGAGGACCCCCAGAGCACGGTGAAGAGCTTCTTTTGAGGGTGCCGAGTGCTGCTGGAAGCACAGATGGCAGCAGCGACATATGTACTCGCCTGTGCAGCATGCGAGGCCCTGATGCAGACAGTACGGACCTCAACTCTTAAGACTTTGAGTCCCGGTAGTTAGCTAGCATGGAACCCCAGTGAGTGCTATTACCCGGTGTATAAAGCTCAAGCCTAGAGGAGCGGATCAAGTGAACCAATCAGAATAGTACGCCTCCGATTCACAATCAAGTTAATTTGGTGTGAGCTCTTACCATTCGAGAGCTGCCCCCACCTCCCGGACTAGTCCACCCGCGACTAGTCCCAGGTCAGCTCAACATCCCGCATGAGGTACCGGCTGCATTCTGCACATCAGAGGTGCGTCAGGGGAATGGTATGCGCACGCTTTGGGCCAAACACGCCTGGGCCCTTCTACTTTCGGCAAAAGTGCCGCATCACACCACAGCAGTTGTCAGTCGGTGCATGCAGTGTGAAGCATGAAGACTGCCAGCGGGGCAGGCAGCAGTGCCCTGACTTCTGAGCCTGAGCAGCGAGCAGCGAGCTCTCGCACTGGTTAGTGGAAGGCGGGCTAGAATTTCGAAATGGATATGGAAAAGGCACTATACGATTGGTCAGAACGGGTCCAACAGGCAAGCCGTCAAGGTTCTTATGCTATGGCGCTTCCAGTGGTTTCTGTCTCTCTCCTAGTGCCTGGTGCTCGGAAAACACGCGGGTGGTTTCTGTTCTCTGCTTCTCTCATCGCCTAGCGGTTTCCGAACATTGAACGCTCATCCCTTTCGATTTTGGTACCACTCCAAGTTACTCATGACTATGTTATCCATTAATCATCGTACTAACTTCTGAGTCTACTATTATATAGTGGTCTTATCGTGCTGCCAAGAAAGTGAGTTGTGACCATTGATGTTGCTTTTGACAAGCTCATTATGTATCACACAGTGTACACATATGCCATATGCCTCGTTGAACTTCTCTTCATGTACAGCAACAGCTGTCAAGTGTCAAATTTGCCATGAAAAAGTGGGCGGGTGGCGGCCGCACTGTACACACTGCAGTAATTCGCCATGTACACAACTAGATCACGATTCACTTGGTTTCTTTGTATACGTAGAGGATATACTACTCCAAGTGAATCAAACAATTAAGCTTATTTGAAGGCACCGGCTAAACAAATAATTAGCCTCGATATTATCTGCTGCAGCACATGACCGTTGGAATAGCCGCCAGGAGCCATTGAAATCAACCGCCCTACATACCCCCACCATCTTTGTCTACGGGTAACGCGGTGTGTTGTTATCGTTGGAGTCTTGAACTTTGAAGGCATCGGCTAGGTATATAGAGAGTGATATGAACCGTCAAGTGATGCATTTGTATATCTGCCGTATGGTGCTGTATCCAATTTATCGGATCGTGCAAGAGACTAGCTCATCATGAGCCTGCTATCTTATTTGTAGTTGTGAACCTATCGACACTATTATACGGAGACCCATTCCAGCCGTGTGATGCCTCTGTATGTGGAGAACTGGCTCTCGTCAAGGTGAACTCATGTAGTTTTAGAGCATCGTGCAATTCCATGACATAGGACATCAGAGTTACAGAGTGAGAATTACTAGCCATCATGGGGTGGCACCATAGAGGATAGAGCCATGTGGGTATGTATGTACAGATCGATGCCTTTTCATAACAAAGTCCCGCCAGCTCTCGATCTCTGCGCAAGTCCTGACAGCGCTGATCTCCTTCGCTAAAGCGTGGGCAGGAACGGTGCCGGATAGACCTCAAAGGCTAAAGCCCGCTAGTCTCAAGAGAAGGCTCGTAGTGCACATGTGGCTATATTATAGAAGCACTTACGCTGGGGCCTGTTTCGTTGTCGACAAGATAGAGATAGAGTTCAGGCACGCACCGGCGCCGTTCCTTTTGGTGTGTGTGAAACTGACGAGACGGGAGTTATATCGCGGGGGAGAACTGGAAATTATGATCCCTCCTCCTCGTCTTGCCCATGGGTGGAATTGGAGGTTGGAGCACAACAAAGTATTCGATATGGACCGGGCCCGGGCGCATGGCGGAGCATCCTTGGGCACGCACGCACAGAACGCCCGCTTCCTTTGACAATTTGTAACTTTGCGGGGCAGCTGAAATTGTACGTTTGCCCCTACATATTGTAGACCACCAGCAGCCAACTAGGCTCGGAGCCTTCGGAGCCAAGTCATAACAACTCGACGTATGCAATTAGAAGGTTGGCCTAACTGGACCAGCCGCTTACCGGGTAAGGCCGGTGAATCGTGATGAGCAGTGGCTACTGGGATCATGCTGTACACAGTCGCTTGCGCCCGGGTGGTACACGTACGTCAGGACTCATAGTCCAGGCATCTTCATCTCCATTGCTTTCGTTATCAGTACACAGATAGGCGATTAAGCGAATGAAAATCCACGTAAATACACTCATTATGATGCCAATGAGTCTGTCATGATACACAGTTTGTTGGACACCGAAGATCCTCTTAGGAAACTAGTCACGGTCACATACTCCTGGCCTTGTTGGTCCACTGAGAAGTTGTATGTACAGGCTTTCTATAATCAGGTTCAGGCCGGAGAGTCGACGACGAGACTGGACTCTGGAGCAGCGAGCTGTAGAGTCTCCCAAAATGCCTGCAGAGGCGCAGGGGTCAGCATGGCGTCACACAGATCCATGCTCCTAGAGAAAAAGATCATGATCCTGGTTACCACAAAGAAGGTACCAATCATAGCGTGGAGCAGGTTTGTGACTGTTTCGTATTCAATTTGGTTCCTGTTGTATTGGCAGCTTGGCCGTACAATGGGCTGGAATCGGAAACAATCTGTGTTCCTGATTGGCGGCGTTCTCCTCGAGCAACAGGGAGTGCCATTCAATCGATCTAGGTGATCACTGGTGAGCACTGAGCATGTGGGCAATCTCATCGGGAACCTATCAACGATCTGGATATTGCACCTTGACGTGACGGGACGTCCATGATCTGGCATTTACTGTTTACATGATCACCTTCTCCCTGTGCCTCCGTAGGTTTGTCAGCTCAGATCTTTACCAGTGACCACCCGTCACCAGTAGCACATACAAGCAAGGGATTCCCCTTGGAGCACTTGCCACTTGAGTCTTGAGACTTGAGAGTCGAGACTCGATAGCCGAGTCATCATGGTCGCGGTTTTCGCCTAATCCGGTAAAGGCCTTGTAGATTCTGCCTTCTGCTTTGGCATGTGCTGTCACCACGGAGATCAAGGGGTCTCCAACTCTAGTACAAGCTTTCGTGCGTCATCGCAAAACGGTCCCTGTTGAGATATTAATTGGGAACAGGCAACCACTACCCAACAAGCGAGGCTTTCTTTACCTTGACGAGGCCCCGTACTGAGGCACACGGCCCATCATAATCCTTGCCTAGACAGTCGTACCTGAATACGCACTAGTTGTAGTCTGTAGACTATACAGCGTCCCTATCCATACACGGTACACCTCCTTCCTCACACCATGAGCCCCGGAGCGTAAATGCTGTATGTCTCAGTGTAAGCGAGAAGCACGTACATACTACATAGCATGTAGTATAGTAACCCTTGTATATTGTATATACCGGAGTACGGACATGTGCACTTCGAATGCCATAGGTTTGAACTTTGTGGATCATCGAACGTCGAGTAGTACATGATCAGGAAGAAACTAGAAGATGGATCACTTCTCTCGCTATACATGAGCTGCTAGTCTCACTCGATCCAGCTCGTTCTATATTCTTCAAGAATATCTCACCAATTATTGCTCCATGATTAGAAGGATCTAGATTCCTCTTACACAAGTTGGTTGATGATACCACGGTAATTACACATCCCGTCTCAACTAGAAGCCTCCAGCATCAAAGGTTCTGCTCGTTTCTCGTTTCTCCCATCATAATAGTCCCTTCATCCGGCCTACTAGCAGGTCCAGGACTCAAGACTCAAGACTCACAGATGTGATCAGGACTCAACTAGTCTCAGAGCTCCTCAAAAATCTTAAAAACCAGTCCCAGATCTGTGGAGTGACGCAAGGGCAGCACTGTGGAAAATCCGGCCGATCGCTTCGTAATATGTGCCAAATAGAAGAGCTCTTATCTAAGATGAACAGACTTGTTTTTGGAGGAGTTCGATACATGAGAGCATTGCTGTTTTCTTGCACTTCTACCTCACAACTAACTCCCTTCTACTCTACCCGTCTCAACTTTCCAGGGTGTTCTTTTGCGATTTCCCTGAGTATCGTGGGTCGTATGTACAGCGTCCTCATCACTCCTGAAGTCTCATGAAGACTCAAGAATCTTGGGGACTCGGGAGTGGGACTCACGCCTGGGACGGCTTCATGTTGTGTGTGCAACTTCTTTCTCTGTGAAGTGTAGTTAATTTCGAGGTTTGAAATTGTAAGGAACTAAACATGATCTAGAGGAGGAGATTACTGAAATTGTTCCACTTGTGTCTCCACTACAACCGCAGAAACGGAGAAAGGAACTGAAGAAGCTCAGGCACAATAATTAGGAGGCGCCAGTGGTACATAGTAGGACCCAGGACTAGGGACTAGGGACTCAGTCAGGACTCAGCAGCCACGGCTCACCGTCACGGCCGCCGCCCACGGGCCCATCGACGTAGCACCTGATACGCACCTGCGGGCATCAGTTCACGTCAAAAGTTAAAAAACCAATCTATGTGACCGTGGATCAGGAACATTCGTTGGCTGCCAGCCTAGACCAAATACCAAGCCTTTCTGACTTCGAGGGTGAGATTCATTCTGGGCCGGACCGCTACCAAGGGCTGCTATTACAAGACACCAACCTTTATCTCTCACAGCAATCCAAATTGGAGAGATGCACGCTGTTCCACAGAGCAGTAAGCTTGTCTGGAAGTTGACTATTGCGATGCGTGCCGCAGCACTGATCCTCCATCTGGTATGCACAACTTCCGCAGCAACGTAGACTCAGATGCGAGATCTGAGTCCCGCAAGTCTTTGGCTCGAGTCCTTCTCACCGGTCCGGGCGCTCCCAGTCCAGGGGTCTGAAGACTGAGAGAATTTCTCCGAGAGTTTCTGCTGTGTCCCTGGCTAGAGCTCATGGCCCATGGTTGACTCGTTACAATTGTGGGGGTGCTTTCTTCGATGAATATCCATATCTGAGGGCCTGTATTCGCGTCAGTACATTCTACAATACACGTACGAACTCAATAATTAATATGGCCGCCAATCAACGTTGATGAGCTAGACCGAGAATCCGGAGAATCTCGTACACACGATACAAGGGTAGAAGATTGACGCTTGTTTATTATTACATCAGGCTAGATTTTTAGAGACTTTGACGATGAAAAATATCGCATTGTAGGCCATTTGATCTGATCTCTTGCTTGATCTTGCTGTCACACCACTCACCAGACAATGGTATCACCGCTTCTTCTTCTCCCAGGCGAGATCATTGCCCAGGTTGTTGCAGCGATCGACGACACTTCTAGTGCCATCGCCTTCCTCTCTACGCACGGTGTTGCCACTATCATCAACACCTCTTTTCTCCGCTTATCATATGATGCTGAGTCTTCTCTGAGCCACTTGTCCCCTTTGAGGTCCATCATTGAGCACACATCACTTGACTGCATCTCAACCCCACAATCTGCCGTCTTTGTTTACTTCTTCGAGATCAGCACTGTGGCATCAGATGTTCATGAGACTCTTGAAGCCATCCAGGGCCTGAACTCATACATTGTCATACACGACCACAGAGAACAACAGAGGACTTTGAACAATGTGTCCCAAGTTCCACACACACTCACACTCATTGAACAAGCGAGACCCATCCGTGCAACACTCATCAATGAGACCAAATCTGGACATACGTGGAACACAATACCTCTATCTAACAGTGGGAAAGTCTCTGTTGGGCCGTTCGAAAGTCTCAAGGTCGTTTCTGAGGATATCCGTGACATTGAAGGGCAAGTATCTCCATATGGATCCATTGGAAGGCTCTCGTTAGAGCTGTCAACTCAATCCCAATTGGAGGCCATGTCCCGGTTCTTCCCATACGCATCGACATCGTTGATAATTTCTTCCCCTTCAAAACTTGAGTTGGGTCGATTGGATGATCTTCCTTCATTTGTTGAACACCTACCCATTGAAGCATCTGAAGTGTTGTGCATTCATGACATCGAATGTTTGAACTCAATGGAATCCATCAGTCTCCAAGCCCATATGATCAGAAACTGCATCTTCTCAGGAGTTATGAGGTCAAATATCACTATGTTTCCCAGTAACATGAAGTCTGGTCAACCGGAGCTGTTACAGAGAGCAACGTTGGAGAACGTGCACATCAATGATGCTGAGATGTTGTCATTGGAGTCGTTCATATGGTGGCCAAAGTTCATCAATTGTCATTTCCCAAAGTTGAAGACGCTAGATATCTCAGCCATAGAGTTGGATGAAGGCATCGATTTCTTTAAAGATGTCACGGAGGAAGATTTTGATGGGTTGTTCGATACAATTGAGACGTTGTCGCTACTCATGAAGCAAACGATACGAATCTTGGAGTTGGCACCACACAATGCTTTCAAGAACGTTAAGCTCCTGTTTCTAGAAATCAATGATGAGCTTCCAGAAGATTGTCATCACGTTTGGGACCTGGAAGAAGTGGAGTTTCCATTATTAGAACAATTGACGGTTTCTGTGGCTGGTGAGCAGCTGAGCAGAGCGCCGGCCTGGAAGATGCCAGCGTTGGATTGTTATACCCTCTTTGATGCTACACTTGACGAAACACAGTACTTCAATTTTATCTACCACGCAGCCAGTATCATACCACAGCTTCAAAAGCTCAAGATTTTCAATTACTTCAGCCCAAGAGGAGAGGATCAACGTAACGATAAGGTACCACGTCCAGCAATTGACGGCACATTGCCGAAGATCGAGTTTCCAGGGCTCAAATTACTTCAGTACAGCGGAGTGGAGGATACTAAGCTCTACATTGACCAGATTGCCTTCCCACAGCTGGAGACTTTGAAGATCGAGTTTGCAGCAAGTACCAACGTGGAATGGTCTGGTTCCATCAAGATAGATGCACCGCAGTTATCCACCATTGACATTGATGTTGGGCTCAAGCCTGACCGCAATGGGGTCACCAAGATATACAAGGTGGTGGTCTCTGGTTCATTGCCTTCTCTCAAGACTATCACCGCCAACGGTGTTGAGGACGTCAAGATTGGTGACGGGTGTGCTTCTAATGTGGAGATCCAGCTCCCATTGAACGGTCTTGAGTCCGTCCTGGGTGACGTGGAGCTAGACTGATGATCAGTAATGATGCTCATGTCTCGCTATAAGGCCAGAGACTGATGTAACATGTGTATATGCTTGCGCTATATGTAATGAATTTATGATCTCACCTTCCAGATCGACCAACCTCCAGGCTCTAAAGTTAAACGCCTCGCAATTAGCGCACAAACGGTGACACACATTTATACATGTGGTACCCTCATGCAAAATGTACGACATTCACTTGAGTTGTGGTCAATAAGATATGTGCCCCAGAGGCGGGGCTTCTGGTTGATGGCAGACCACAGCTAGGCTCAGCTCTTAGGCCTAATTCATCGCAGACGATCAGAGGAGAAGCCCTAGGTCAAGAACCTGAGCGCCTCATGCAAAGCAAATGAGCGTTATATATGTGGCCGATCCGAGGGTTACAATAATACAGATAGTCGTGATGTAGATTGTACCAAGTTGGCTCGCTTGTAGGCCGTAGCGAGTTGTATCACTGGGGAATCTGGTGAACACCTGTCACAGAGATCGCCAACCACTATTGGTTATTTTGCAGCGCAGCACATATGAGGTCCCAATCTCCAACGATCTCTCCAGGGACCAGCACATCCTTGGATTCTCGGTTACCGATCAGAGAACATCGCTGATCGTGGATCGTGTAAGAGAGACTAGGAAGTTGGAACTCGGAACTTGGAAGGGCTCTATGGCTCTATCCCACAATTACATAGGACTTCCGTTTCGAGCAAAATACCAGATGCCAAATCTTTCAGAAACATGCAAAAGCTGATGTACATGAGCATTGAGCAGCTCTCATAGATCAATACATGAGCGGATGCGTCGAACTTGCGCACAGCTCGTTTTCGTTTGCAGTAGCTCGTGAGTATACACACGTCTATCTTCTAGAGCTATAGATCAAGCTGAAGTACAAATAAGCTTATATAGCAATTGATGGGTTATATAATACAGTCGACCCACAAGGAATGTCGTTACCCACAAAAGGCAATACAAACCAGAGTTGGAAATGTGGTGAGGTTGGTGAAATGGTGGCCTCATTTTGGAGTTCATACACTCTCTCGTGCAGACATCGAAGCTTCCAAGAGAACACGAAAATATCAGAAAAAGTAGAGATGACAAGAGCAGTAGAGTTCAAGGCAAAAGAAAATAACACAGGAGAGGTGTGAGAGGTGTATGGTCATGGTCATGCGCAGTCATGAAAGCAAAGATAAAACGTAAAGAAAAACACACATGACACCAATCTTGTATAAGTGAAGATGCAAATTTCATATTAGCAGAACAGAACAATGAAACGAAGAACAAAAGGTGTGGATAAGAAGGAGAAAAGAACGGACAAAAATTGAGGAATTTCAGTAGGACATTAGACAAAAAACACACATAAATCAATCATTTATCCTTCTGTTCATCGTATGGCTGAGTAGCATACTGTGGCATGTAACCGTAACCACCATACTGTGGGTACTGATAGTTTTGAGCACCAGTGGCACCAGTACCAACGGCACCAGTGGTAGAAGTAGCACCAGTGGTAGTAGCGGCAGCAGCACCGTTAGCTGGAGCAGCACCATAGCCGTACTGGTATTGAGCAGCATAGTATGGGTAACCACCATAGTAATTCTGTTGACCACCCTGCTGTGGGGCACCAGTGGACTGTTGAGCTGTCTGTGGCTGAGAAGTAGCAGAAGCGTTCTTAGGATCAGCAGTCAATGAGGAGTTGGACAACGATGTTGGTGTCAAATATGGAGAGTTGGAGGTCTTGACACCCGTTTGTTGTGTTGTGGCATTGGCAGAAGCACCAGAAGAGGCGGCACCGACACCGGAACCTGTGGCTGCCTGTGGCTGCTGAGTTGGCATTGGTTGTTGAGTCATCATTGGAGCTGGAGCTGGCATGCCACCAGCCTGATAACCCCACTGTTGTGCTGGATTGGCCTGTGGTTGTGTGGTAGATCCCTGTTGGATAACCTGCTTGATGTCTCTGACAAAGAGTGGGTACAAGAGATCAACAATACCTTCTCTCTGGGCCATAGCCAGAGCTCTTTCGAATGGAATCCAAACACCCTTCAAATGCATGGAACCAATCTTAACAACATCACGGACTTTCTCGGACTTCAAGATACCGTCTCTTCTACCTCTGGTCATATGAGCAACATTCAAGAGCTTGGTACCGTTGATCATGTTGTTGTCGGCTCTTCTGACGACGGAGACACCGTTGGCATCAACCTGGTAGCACAAGGTCTTCTCGTCCTCCCACATGGTAGTGGTGACTCTTGGTCTTGAACCAACAGGCTGGACCTGGCCAACACCGGAGGCAGCAGTTGTAGTGATGGCCTGTGAGCCAGGCTGAGCAGCACCGGCCATGACACCAGCACCAGCACCGGCACCTCCAGCCATCATCTGACCTTGGTACATTGGTGTGTAGTTCTGGCCATAGTTCACTCTGTTGTAGTTGTTGTAGTCTGGGTAAGCGGAAGCAACCTGACCTGAGGAGGCACCAGAAGAGGATTGAGCTGGGTTGGCAGCCTGTCCACCTGGGTAGTAAGGGTACTGGGCTTGGAACTGCTGCTGCTGCTGTTGTTGTTGTTGTTGTTGACCGTATCCTGGTGGGTAAGAGGAGTAGTAAGGATACTGCTGAGCCTGGCCCTGGGCTGTCATCTGGCCGTATCTGTATGGGTCTTCCTGAGCAAGGCCGTTGATCTGACCGGAGGCAGTCTTCTGAGCAGCAGAGGCTGGGGTCTGAGTAGCAGAGCCGTTGCTGGTATTGTTGACGTTGTTGACGTTGTTGACGCTGGTGCTGTTGGCGCCTGCGGAGGAATCTTCGTGGGAGATCTGAGGGGTGGACTCCAAAGACTTCATTGGGGGCAGGGACATCGTTGTACGAGTGGAGAGGGGCCTTGTAGTGGTGTCTGACTGAGTCGGCTCAGGAATTCGGTAGGTGGACCTGAAGAGTACGTGTCTGTCGGAGGTTCAATGGAAGAATTCACCGTTTGTTTTGAAAGTTATGAAGATGGATGGGTCTTGGACGAAGTGCGCACTGCGCGGTAGAATATGTTCATGAAGCGACGGGTCGCGGGAGAGACAAAAGCGCGGCCGGCCCGCAGGTGCTGGACATGCATCAACCCGCGCCTCACGGACAAAAGCGCTTGACGAAGAGACCAATCAGCGTGTCGGTCAAGTCCCAGAGCGCGCAAGCGTGCTTTGAATCGCTGCCAACGGCGTGTCACAGCGCCTCGCCGTCCCCCCAAATGGCCAATTGGGGCCAACATGGATGGGCCCGTTGACTCGGTTGCGCCGGCGCTCAAGAGACATATCATGTCCCACACTGCCCGCAAAAGAAGACGTACATCAAGGCTCCGCGGACTTCTACGTCGTCTCGCTAGGGTTAATTGGGCTTCAACTTTTGGAGGGTTTGGTCAAGCTAGCCTTTGCGGATACGTGTATAGCCTGACCAGGTGAAAGACTCTAGATCTAGTCAAGTATTTCTTCCCCTCCGCAAAAGAAATCATAAACCCTGTTCTTGTGGCTGGTACGTTTCCTCACAATTATGCCAGCCATCGAGAAGTTTCGCACGTCTTGCCGTTTTCGTTCTTGGACCCTGCTGCGGCTGGTGCTGACTCCTGACACACGTGACACAGCCTCTACAGGTAACAGAAGTGGCCTCGCGGAGAGTCGAGAGCAGCTTCCAAGGGGCAAACATATGTAGAAGCACTGGTACCGAACACAGCATCAACAATAGCACGCCTTATCAACACGCTTGATGGATGCTAAATCATGATTTAGAGGCGGATGTAGCACTTCTGTCTCTAGGTATCCCAGTTTTTTCAACATACCAGCCGACGTTCCAGGGGGGATTTTAACACCAAAAGCTACGGACATCTTATGTCCCTATAATCTCATCACGTACTTGTCCCGGTGCTATAGCATCGCGGAGTTTTTCCGGCTCCAATTTAATATGAGCTGTGTCTTGTATCAGCTAATTTTTGTCTCCTCTATATGAAACAAGGATCGTTAAATCCGTTGGGTAGTTGTAACCGGCTGTCCCTCCCATATAGACCAGCTTTCCTGTCGAAAACATACCATTCATCATGGGCCGTCCCGCTTCACCGTCTGGAAGAGTTGTATAGAAGGTTCCATACACATACAAGATCAACAAACAGTAAAGCCTGCTGTAGCCTTGTGTGAGGAGTATGCGTTTGATGGTGGCCCCGTCGCGGCGGTCGTGCTGGGCGCATTTGTCCTAAAATCAGAAATCGAGAAAAAACCTCTTTTGTCCAATGACATGTGTCCGTAAGATCAGGCGGGGTGGCGCTCACGGACAGACAAATTCCTTCCTTCGCTTTTTTGGGAAGTTGAGAAAAGGGGGGCCATGGTCCGTGCACTCCGGACCGGTGAAGGCCCAGATTTCCCTTCCAATTGGGTCAGCTACCTGATAGCCAATTGATTACGTAGGCTTAGAAAAATTGTCTAGTTTCTCCTACGGAATAACGACACATCGTAGTGTTGAACTATCATCACAAGAGACACAGACGCTTGTCCATGGGATGTGGCCACGCCGGTGTCGCAGGCTGTGCACCCTTCTGCCGGTGGTTTTGCCACGCGGAGCATCACAACCGTTGGGCAAGGGCGGGACAGCATACACAAGATGCAAAGCATGTCATTGAGAAAGGTACAGCTGCCAGCTGCTCGTGTAAAGCTGATGGCGAATCAGTGCACAGTTTTGTTAAAGTTCAAACACCGGCATCGGAGGATATCCATTGGTCAGAAGACTTAACACTGAGGATTAAGGAGTCAGTGCTCGGGCGTGTCGTAGAGAGTCAAGAGTCAAGATCCGCTCGAGAGACTGTCAGGCTTCAGCTACTATGTAGGAGCGACCGTTTGTTCCATCGGTCAGGCGTGAGATATCGCCTCTGTGGTGCAAGCTGTGCATCTCTGATAACATGTACCCCATCTCCATCCACCGGTGCTGTGCAGTTCGTCTGAATCGTGATCTGAACTCACGTAGAGATGGCAATTGAAGCCAGATAAAGGGCGGAATGTGGAGGCCAGACTCACCGCTGCTATCAGCTACATATCGTACAAGGTAAAAGGCTGAATTACGGCCTTAATGGGGTCTGTGCTCTGGATTGGAATCTGAACGGGACGCGGCTAGAATATGGTTCCTAGTACCACGGTTCCTGCGCTGGTCTATAAGCATGATCCTCTTGAGATCTTACCAACTAGAGAATCAATATGATCAGATGTCTATAGTTCGATGGTGATCCTCGAAATATAAGCCATTCCACCCATATTCGCACATTCTTTACAAAAGGGAGCGGCCGGGCTGCAGCCTATGTATAATTAGGCTCCTCTTATAATTGGTCTCAGCCAGCTAGTCAACGGACCATTGAAATTTGAGCGTAGCAATTGGGGGTATTAAACGTCCGCAATTCCTGGAGCAGAAGAGGACGAGCACAACCACGGCAAATGCCAGTTCGGATAGCCTATCCAACGCTGTGTTGTGTGCCGGGTATCTCCTCTGCTAGAAGCTCTCGGTGCATCTTCGTCGGCCCCCTGCGCACAGGCTCGGATCTTGTGCACTCTGTGCTCTGTGCAGCCAGGACAACGCACCGTCTCCGCAAAGCCCGAACAGGAATGGTGGGCGTCACAGACAGACTCCAGACTCCAGAGACACGAGCGGACATCGAACGAGTTCGCGGGAAAATCGCGAAAGACGGTACGCGCCACATGTAAACAAAGCGCGACGGGAGACGCGTTTGGTGTTTTCGTGAAGGAGAGAAGAGGACGCGTACGTTCATGTTGAGCTACAACAAGCACAGAAGAGACACACGTCAGCCACCGTTGTACTCATCATCCCAGAATGTTCAGAAGCACAAAGAGAAGAACGGCGGGGCGTAAGAACTTCGAGACGTCGGTGCTCTCCAACGCCACCGCAGACACGTATCTCAGCAACGCGTACAACAACTCCAAGCTCACGTTCTACACTCTGCCGCCCGTTGGCGAGATCACACTGGACGAGTTCGAGACGTGGGCCATCGACCGCATCAAGATCCTCAACGAGATAGAGTCCTCGCTGATCAGAAACAAGGGCTACAAGGAGATCGAGGCCATCATCCAGCCAATGGTGCAGGCCTCGCTCCCACTCAACTCCACAAACCCAGAGAAGCTGAACAAGGAGAGACAGAAGGACTACTACTCCCACTTCATCCTCAAGCTGTGCTTCTCCAGATCCAAGGAGCTCAGGGACAAGTTCCTCAAGAACGAGACCATCCTCTTCAAGATCCGCTACAACACACTTACCTCTGTCGAACAGCAACAGTTCGTTAAGAACCTGGACATGCCATGGGAGTTCACATCCGAGGAAGAGAAGACACAGCTATCATCCAAGTTGTACGCCTCGATTGCAGCTTCCCTTGGATACACGCTCAACCTCACAGATGACGTTCAGAAGAAGAAGTATTTTGAACAAGAAGAGTTCATCAAGATCCCATTCGAGTACGTGACTGATCTATTACCACAACGTTGTATCTACTTGTCAAAAGGTACAGCCTACATTCCAAAATTCCAACAGTTGCAACTCTTAATGAACGAATTCTCCGCCAAGTTATCAGATGCTCTTGTTTCCACAGCACATGCCTTCCCTGGTTTGGATGAAGATGACAGAATCTTACCAATCTTGACCCACCTATCATCTGGTGCGTTGCTCAACTTATCCACTGATGAATACGGTATCTCTGAGAGTTCTAATGACATCAACGCCATCTCCGTGAGCACCAATGAGATTGTATCACAGTTCCCATTATGTGGACAGCATCTCATGGCTGGACTTAAAGCCGATCATCATTTGAAATATCATGCTCGTCAACAGTTCACATTGTTCTTGAAAGGTATTGGTTTGAATTTGGAAGATGCATTACAGTTCTGGTCTAATGAATTTACCAAGTCGATGGGATTGGATAAGTTCAACAAGGAGTACAAGTATAACATCCGTCACGCTTATGGTATGGAAGGTGGTAGAATCAACTACAAGCCTTGGGATTGTCGTACGATTCTGTCCAAGCCAAGACCTGGTAAGAACGATGCACATGGTTGTCCATACAGGGATTTGGCATCTGATGCATTGGGTTCGAAATTGAGAGAGATGGGATTGGAGGAAAGAGACGTTCAACAAGTGTTGGAGATCAGTGGGAAAGGTGAGTACACAAGTGCTTGTACTAAAGTCTTGGAAACCAAGATCGGTGGTGATTTGAACGAACACGTTGTCCATCCAAACTTGTACTTTGACAGAATGAGGGCTCATACAAAGCAGAAGACACAGGTTGCTGCTGATGCTTGATTCTTGTCTCTTATACCCCATGCTCCATACCCCCATACACACGTCATTAATTACAGATCTGTACACTACTTGTTTTTTTTGTTAATATTTATGGTCACTGATATGATGCTACGTAGAAGATTTGGTCTAAATTCTGTCGTTATTTCATAAGTCAAAGCACACTATGTACATGGTTGTTGTGTGGGTTCTGGTATCATGAACACACAAACTTTTTCTGTTGGGCACCATATGGCACGCTCTTTTGTATATCATCTCCATTCACTTCTTCGAATCATCTGTTTGAGCACCGCCATTCTCGAAGGGAGCATCGTCTCTTGCCTCGTCGATCATTGGGAGGATGCCTTGTTTAGCCAAAGCGAGCTTGTCTATTGTTAGTATGTCTGCTTGTAAATAGTAAAAGGCGCCAAACTCACATCAACACAGGCCTTGTAGTCAAACCACAGGTCCTCGCACTCGTTGTTCAAACTCTTTCCTTTCAAGAACTCTGTTGGGAAGCCCATTGTTAGTTGTGTCTCTTTATACGTCCAGCATGTAAAGACACTCACTCTCCGTGTACCACTCGTTGAAGCAGTCGTCGTACTGCTTCTTGGCTTCCGTGCACTCTGGGGCCAAACTAGAAGACATAGCGTTACCCATTACTTTTGTTATGTTGGTTTCTGTTTCTTAGCTAAAGAGAGACTCGGTGCCTTGGATGTTTGTGTAGCCGAAGATGACAATTTTTCGGAGGGCCTCGGAGTGCGCGTACCATTTCTGATAAGCTTGTAAGCTGCTACTATAAGCTATATAAGCTGCTTATAAGCTGTGTGAGAACTGTGGGGCTCTTGTGAATAAATGGCTATTAACTGTGTTCTATAGCTTCCAGAAGAGTCTCTACTTGTTGTGCACATGGTGTAGGTGTTTTGCTGATGCTGTTGTTGAAGGATCAGAAGAGTGTGGGTGATGCTAAGGAAGAGCCAACGACAGAGGCTACTGAAGCTGACGCGATGCTACAAGAGGTTTGATCAATATACGTACATCTGAAGTCTTGAATCATAGCAAACTAGTTCCTTTTCTATAGCCAAATAAGATATATTCAATCATCATCACTCCAGTCCTCCGCTTTATCCACTTGTGGCGGTCTGTCCAAGAAAGCATCAAAGTCATCCTCCAACGCCTCTTTCTCCTGTTCCGCCGTCTGTTCAGGGACAGAACTCGTAGCATCATGGAAGATAGCAGCATCCGTCGAGTCATTGATCCCACTCACATCATTCAACAAATCCTTAACGATGTTCTGTGCGGCTTCTCTCGCCGGTGTACGATGTAACTGCTGTCCAGAAACCACAGTGGCAAAGTTCAACGTCACTGGTGGAGAAATGTTTGGAGCATCAGCAGAGTCATCGATACTCATACCCACATCCGTTCCTGGTTGCTCGGAATCATTTGTGGGGTCAAAGTTCTGACTGTATCTGTTAGCAACGCGACTCACTTGACCCGGGGTACGAAGAAGTTGGCCACCGGCTCCATAACGAGGTGTGTTAGGGAATCTCTGTGTAGTGTTCTCATCCTGGTGACGTGTGACTTGTTCTTCCGTATGCGTGTTTTTCCTCAATGGAGATGGATGTTTGTTTTTGATGGGACTGAATTGGACATCTGACATCAACTTTGGTGTTTCAATCTCAAATGGCGAGGAGTCAAATTTCTGTGCAATCATGGATTTCCTCTTCTTAGAAGCCGGTTTCCGTGGTGTCAATGAGTTCACGGCTGGTTCATGTGCATGTTTCTTACGTGGTGACACTTGGACTTTGTAGTTTGTGTCTCCATTGTGATGCATCACGTAATGTCTTGATTCTGTGTCTGTGTTGGATGGACGTAGCGTTGGTGTGGTTTGGTTGACTTCTGTGCCGTTGTTGGTGTTTGAAAGGTTGGCACTCATTGGAATCGGAGGTAGTATGCTGTCTGTGGTGTCGAAGCCAACGTTGTTGTTAGCCACTACCGGCATGATTGGGTTGTCGTTGGAAGGTCTTTTCCCCGGCGTTGAGCTTGTGTTTGGCTGGTCACGGATGTTCTCTGTGTACCTCTTCTGGAAGTCATGTGCCGTGTGGTTCGTACTCTCCATGAGTGCACCGTCGAGATGTGTTCCTGCTGAAGTGCCAACTTTGACGGGACTCATCTGTTCGTTGGAGTCACCAACGGAGACATCCGCTTCACGGACTCTGTGCCCGCCTTCCTGCTCGATCTCCTCGTCAAGCGACTGATCTCCCTCTTGTAGCTCTGAGTGGACGGCTTCTTCATACCCACGGAGCTCCACATTGGCACTGGTCTCCAAGAAGGTCTTCCAGAAGTTGACGCCACCCCACACTTTCTTCGACTCCGAGTGGTATCTCTTCACAATCGGGATCAGCTTCTCGTTGATGGTCTTGTGCGACTGTGCAAACGACTTGTCAATCCCCTGGAGCACCAACGTGATCTCCTGCTCGAGTCTCTCGAGCTCAATGGCCTGCGACGACGCCTGCGACAATGACGCGTTGTTGGCCGACGACGTGAACACCGATTTGCGTCTGTTGCCGTCCTTTCCGGAAGTCACCGAGTACTTCTGCGACATCTGTGTGTGTTTTCGGTGTGTTCTTGGTGTGTTTTCCCTCCGTTTCTGTGTGCTTTGATGTCTTTTGCTTTTGTTTACGCGTCGTTGATCGCTGGGCCAACGCGTACAATAAAAAAACGTACATGAATTCCGGCCCCACTTCACGTGGCTTCTACACCGGAAGTCGCTTATCGCGTGATTTCCGCGCTTATTTCCTCATCGGGTCGTGACACAACCACGCCCCAGAGAGTCACTGGGGCGGCTGGCAGGAGTGGAATTTGGCTAAACTCTTTGCTCTTTTTGGGTGGAAATCGTTGTGTGGAGTTGCTTATACACTGCTACTGTTCCATCAACTGTTGGAGGGCCCAATCATGGAGCGAAACCTGCCCTTATCGCCTCCCAGAAGGATCCTGGAGCGCCTGACACCGGTATCACCTGTCAAGAGACACAACCGTTATCGGTCTGAAAGAATATCTACATGTCGTTCCAAGTTCTACAACTCACCACACAAGACATTGACGTCTTCTGAAGTGTTGGAAAGAGTTCATAAGTGGAAGTCGGAGAAGAAGAACAAGGTCCAATTGAAGAAAGAGAGACTCAAAGAGCGTATGCTTACAGCCCAACGGAACCGCAATGCTGTCATTGAAGAGAGAAGAGAGACGGCAAGACGGTTCTCGGAGGATTCCAAAGTCTGGAGCAGGTCTATGATCAAGTTGGATGTGAAGTATGTTGAAGAATCAGTGTTTGAGAGCGACGATCAAGCCGATCCAGTTGCTCATCGTCATGAAGGTACAGATATCGGTTGTATCGGGCATCATCTACAGAGACATTTGTTGAGAAGAAGATTACACAGAACTACATTGTTAGACCCATTGGAAGACATCATCAACTCTCCATATGGGAAAGTCGAAAAACTTGTTCAAGATCCCAATGTGAAGTCCCTTATCAACGAGACACTCCAGTTCTATCACATGTCCAACGCATTCTCCCCGGTTCCAATAGAGAATGTCTTCCTCACTTCACTCCTATGTCTCTCAGATCACACAACCAACACTGGAGAGAAAGTGTTTGGAGCGTGTTTAGGTGATGATGCGGAACAAGAGTTTGGTGGATACTTGCCACAGTGGATGAGAGACCTTTATGTTCTTGACAAAGACTTTATGAAGTTCCTCACAACGAGACAATTGGTCCTTTCACGTCGTTTACTTCTTCGGTTCCAAGTGTGTGTCATGTCCTCATCACATCATCATGATACTGCTCATTTGAGACTCTTGTCAACTTGGAGATCGTACTGTGATTTGTTCAGATTGACACAGTGTGTATACCTCTCCCGTTGTCTTGTGCTCTTGTCCAAAGCCATTGATGTCTTGAAAAGCGGTATGGCTATTGAATCATTCATTGGGTGTGTTCCGGAATACGCTAAGTTGAGTTTGTTTGAGAAGAGGAAAGACACTCTGGTGAGACAGTTGGCCCAGTGGAAGAGGCGATCTGAGGTGAGGAGCATGGATTGGTGTTTCTTGGGCTTGGGTTTACAAGAGAAGGCGGATGAGCTCTATGGAGAATTTAAACAGTACAAGAGGGAGATATCACATGTTGGAGATGGTGGTGTTCTTATCCCACCTGGGTTCTCAGTCGAAGAATGGCAGAAATACCGGTTGTTCAAGTTCTTGGATCTTGGTGTTGGGAGTGCTGGTATTGGAAAGATGAAAACTGGAAGGGATCTGCTGTCAGAGAATTTCGCTCCATCTCAGTTGTCAGATCTTGAGTCCATGATGGAAAGGATTGGTATGGTGTCATTCCGTGAAGAGTCCCAAGGTTGTGCCAGTGTTGAAGAAAGCATAGTGTTGAGCTTGAAGTTGTTTGCCTGTTTGGGAATCGAGTTGACCAATCAGGAGTCAGAATTTGTCATGCGTGGGCGGGAAAGCACTGATGAGGGCTCATACTTCAAAGAAATACAGTCATTGTTTGCCCAATACTCTGGGATCTCATTGTCTTATATCTCTGGTCCACTGACGTTGAAGAAGTACTTGCACTGGTGGAGGGCCACGATGAACAAGGTCACGTCCCGATTCGTCCAAGAGGCACTTGAAAACCTTTCCTTTGGTCAATTTGCATACCAAATGGGGGTGTTCACACTGAAACAGAGGTGTCCAATTGGGATGACAATGGAGGACTACACTGAAGAAGTTGGGATACGACTACGCTACACACCCACCGGGAAACGACGGACGGGGATCCCAATGAGCACCTTGGTGGTTGAGGACTTACTATGTGCACTTCACATGCAACGAGAGCTTCCTTGGCTGTTTGGGAACCTGGGGGAAGAGCTTCGATTGGTTTACGACAAGTTGGAGCCCATTGTTGGAGAGTGTCTTTTGTTCGTTGTTGGTGTGAGTCGATCTGACGAGAAGGTGGATGAGATGTTGGGGAAACTTGTGCACAGAAGTGACTGGGTGCAATGCCACAAATGGCGGTTGCTGGTGTCCCTTCATCTACAGCTCTTTTCTCGTATCTATGGGGGATCTATAAGCTAATCAGTATGACCTATATTACTACGATTCTCCCAGTGCACTAGTAGCCCTAACTAGTCACACACCCAGGGCTCTGTTGATGCATTTCCTGACAAGGCATTGTTCCTTAAGAAGAGGCCGTGACTGCTTTTGCGACTCGGGGTAAACCCGTAAATTGGTTACAATGGTATGCTCTGGCGTAAAATAGTCCGGATGCGGTAATACTGCTCAGCCGGGCCTTGCCATATGAGGAAAACTTGCGCACGTTACAGTTGCATACCTTGGTGGTTATACGGCTGGGTCGATGACGATTCAGATCTGGCAGGAAAGGGTGTTGTCAGTGCCTTGAAACGGGACATTCATGGCTCTTTCTGGTCCAATCGTTGCCTTTTATAGCCTTCTGTTTAATTTGTACGAGGTTTATGCCAATTGCCCAGAAAAGGCAACCATACGGCCAGTGCGCCAAATGACCTGAAGCGGAAGCGACGTGCGCCAATCTGCGCCAATTACGTCGGAATATTTTGCGCCACTTTGGCAATCAGCGCGCAGCCTCGAAAAAACACATACAAAGAACAACAACAAAACGCTTTAAAAGCCACCGCCCGCCGCCTCTAAGCACTGGCAGCACCCCCACACACACAAACACACACACAGGCCACCCCCACCTGTGTCCCCCATACAAAGCACACACACAGACCGCCGCAAATGCTCAAGGGCAAAGAACTGCGCATTGTGGCGCTGCTGGTGATCGACACCGTCTTCTTCCTGATCGAGGTCACCGTTGGCTACGCCGTGCACTCCCTAGCGCTCATTGCCGACTCCTTCCACATGCTGAACGACATCTTCTCCCTGGTCGTGGCGCTGTGGGCCGTCCGTGTCGCTAAGACCAAGAACGCCGACGCCCGCTACACTTATGGCTGGAAAAGAGCTGAAATCCTCGGTGCTCTGATCAACGCTGTGTTCCTCCTGGCGCTGTGTTTCTCCATCCTGATCGAGGCCATCCAGCGTCTGATCGAGCCGGCCATCGTCACGAACCCGCAATTGATTTTGTACGTCGGTACTGCCGGCCTCATCTCCAACATCGTCGGCCTGTTCCTCTTCCACGACCACGGCCACTCCCACGGTGGAAGCGGCCACTCGCATTCCCACGGCGACGTCCAGTCTGACGAAGAAAGCTCTGTCGGTGCCTTGCTCCCGGACAACGTGGTCAACAGCTACGACGAGCGCTCCAGACTCCTCGCCAACGGCAGATCCAACTCATACTCACACGACGCTGACAATGCTTACCACGCCGATATCACACCAAGCAACCATTCCCACGAGCACTCCCACTCCAACGACGATGAACACGACCACGAGCACGACCACACACACGACGAGTCCTCCAAGGACGTCAAGCCTGCTAAGAAAGGCCGTTCTCTCAACATGCACGGTGTTTTCCTCCACGTTCTCGGTGACGCCTTGGGTAACGTTGGTGTCATGATGACCGCCATCTTCATCTGGAAGACGGACTACTCTTGGAAGTACTACTCCGATCCATTCATCTCCCTCGTCATCACCGCCATCATCTTCTCCTCAGCCTTGCCATTGTGCAGAAGAGCATCCCGTATCCTTCTCCAGGCCACACCAAACCACATCTCAGCTGACCAAGTGCAACAGGAAATCCTTAGCGTTGATGGTGTCAAGTCTGTCCATGACTTCCACATTTGGAACTTGACCGAAGACATCTTCATCGCGTCCTTACACATTGAAGTGGATGCCTCCCCTGAGACTTTCCTCGTCATTGCCAGTGAGATCCGTGCCGTTTTGCATAACTACGGTATCCACTCGGCCACTGTGCAACCAGAGTTCATTGGTAAGAACAACATCTCTGCTGAGACTTATCAACAGTTCACCAAGATCGCCTCTGGTAAGTTCTCTTCAAGAAACAACTCTGTTGAACACTTACAAGGCTCTGGACAGATCGATGGTGCTTCGGGCATTGGAGCTTATGGTAACACTGGTGACAGATGTATTATTGACAACGCACTTAATTGCAACACAGAAAACTGTTTGGAACCATCCGGTGACCATTAATAAAAAAACAAAAAAGATACTATTACACTCATGTCGTATGACATAGACCTGTGATTATCTCTGTGCTTTCTCTTCTGCGTTGTCCTATTTTTACATGTCGCTGAAACAGTGGCAAACTTCTTGATGATTGACGATACCAACATTTCCCCACCACTCTTTTTTAATATTATTCATAAATTGGTTTTAATAACTACAGAAATCAGCAATTAATCTATAATAGTTGTAATTCATGACAGTAGATTGACATATGACCTGTTTACAGAGTAGAGAAGAAGATGGTGGTGAAGAGGAACACCAAGAAGGCACCAGAGCTATACTTCTCATCAGGCCCATCGCCAGCTGCCATGTTCTTCGTAGCTGAAGATGTAGGTCTACCAGATGACACTGGGGCTCCTTCAGTAGTGATCTCCATAGTGGCACCCGAGGAGTCCTGATCGACTTCTGTGTCGTTGAAAGTGGACCATGCTCTGAAGATATAACTCTTATCATAAGAATCTCTGTTGATGTGATCAAACCCACGAGAGGCATCCCAGAACATAAATCCACCAAATTTGTCCATGGCAGAGTCCGTTTGGTTCAACGTGGTATAACTGTCGAGCAAATTATCAACGTTAATGACGAATCCAGAACCAGCAGCTTGTTTGGCTGAAGGAAGCCCCACGAATAAGCGTGTGTTGTTATGTCCATTCTTGGCCACTTCGTCTGTCCATTGGACGAAGTTGAAACCTCCAGATTGCAACTCACACTCTCCGTTGTTGTAAAACTGGACGTATAGGTGATCAAGCTCAAAATTCTCTAGTAAATGACCCATGTGTTCTTCAGGGAGCGTACACTGTGGAGCAGCGGTGAAGATGTACTGTTTTGAGCCGTGTTCCTCTGCAAGACTCTTCAACTCCCAAGCGAGAGCCGTGTATCCAACTTGATCCGTAGTTTCAATGTCAAAGTCAAACCCATCAACAGAAGCTGTACCAAATGGTCTATGATCCGATTCTCCCTCGCCGAAATAGTCCCAGAGAGTACGTGCAAACTCCCTTGCCTCATCGTTATCCTCAAACCCATACGTCTCGTCTCCTTCTGCTTCACCACCGAGCGATAGCACCACTTTCTTACCCATCCCTTGACACGTCTTGATATCTTTGCCCACTGTCGGACAGACAAAGTATCCATCATCGTCCTCATCACACATGTTTGACAGGTTTAATACAAAGCCATCTGCGTTATCTGTGTGTTGTTTCCCGAACTGTGATACGAATGCTAATACGACGACGTCGACTGAGTCGGATTGACAGTAGAAGGCCAGTTCGTTCTGCTTCTTCTCCCCGGCTTCCGCTTGGCCCCAATACACGGCAAATGATTGGTTCTGGTTGAAGTGGGCCGTGGTTGGGGTGAAGAGAGCGAGGAAGATTGTTAGGAAGGAGAAGGCTGTGAATAGTGAGAAGGGCTTCATTGTGTAGGTTATTGTGTATGAACTGTGGGGTGGCTGACGGTGTTTAGTGTGTATATTCTGTGCATTTTGTCTCTTTGAACGGCGAGAAGAAGAGAGCTCTTATAGTATGCCCTTGTACAAAAGAGCAGATTTCTGTCTAATCTTGTCACTCCGCCTTTGTCCGGAATGGCTGTCGGAATATTCCGAGCTTTAACCCCGACGGAGACCCTGCGCACTGAGACGTCTGTGATATTTATGATGTGGACTTGGCACTGCACTTTGACACAAACACGTGGAAGTAGGAATGGGGCAGGAGTTAGTGGCACAGAGATATAATACACAGTGTATCCCAAAGTACTCCGCCCAGCCAGTCACGCGGCAGTCCCATGAGACTAGCAGGGCGGAGTGGAGACAAGCACGCTTGCACTGTAGAACGTGCTGTTCCTGGATATTATTATTAAGGGGTGCGTATAAAAGACGCAAGGGTCCTCTCTCTATCTTCACTCGTATACAATGGAGATCACCAGGTTATACACAGCCCATGTTAGACACAGGTTTCTACCACAACCCGACCCCTCTGGGGCCCAACGGCTATCGCTACTACACGATCTACAACCCCATCGTCACAACGGTACTTGCTGCCCTCTGTGTGGTGTTGATGACGTTGCAAGGGTCTCGTGGGTCGTCCAGCTCGACAACACTCAAATGATCGAGCTGGACACCAGTGCCATGTTCTGGCACAGGCTTGTCGATATAAAGAACAAGACACAGAACAACTTCACAGAGTTGTACACCAGTGAGCCATTGCCACAGGTCTTCCGTCTCTACTTCACCAAGTTCTGTGCTGGTGAGTTTGATGATGGTCGTTTCGTACAGGATCATTGCAGGCGTTACAATTACAGCCGCTACATCTTCGGTGCTGATCCTTACTACACTTCTACGAACTATACTAGCTTTATGAGACCAGCTTCTTTCTCTTTGTGGACCCGCAACGATGACCTTCTATACACAAACACAGTCCCCACCATCATCAACGACTTCATTGCTCTATGGGTTGTGACCCCTTTAGTCATTGTCTCTACATTTGTTGGTGCATGGATGGTTGGCCATAGGAAACCACTGCTACGTCCCTTTATGTGTGAATCCATGGTCCACTTATTCACATGGATGTCCGGTATCTTCTTCATGGTTGGGCCTGGAGTCATCTTTGGATTCACAAAATATGAGGTTGTTGATCCGATGAAAAGCGTCATGCCACAGTTTGGTGTTCAAGTGGAGGAGAATAAGAGTGCGCAACAGGTATATGCCTTGGTTGGATTGTCATTCGGTGCTGCTTTGTTCGTTTGGCAACAAGTGTGGAGTATGATGGTTTGGCGCCATTTGTTTATCAGACATACGGACACTGATGGTGTTTATGTGGTTGGGGAAGAGATACAACCTGTTCCTGAATACGTCGACCTGGAAGAACTCAGGAAGAATTATGCGGATGAGCGGAGGTATGTGTAAGTATATCTCTACATATCTGTTAACCTATTAAACGTCCATTAAATATTATATGCAATTTTTAGCCCTTTGCTCTTTAATTTCCCATTACTTGATCATCAACGATCCTTCTTCTTCTTAAATCTCAACAACTTACTCCATCCATGCTCTTCTTTCTCTTTAATGACACCTCTCAAATCTCCAATACTTGCCGAATGGCTCATCTGATCTTTTGTAGACTGTACGATTTTAGCTGATCCAATTGGCGAAGCTTTCGTCTGTCCTGCAAAAGTATGTGTTCTTTGGATGTTGACCGAAGGGGAAGAAGATGGACCAACGCTTGAATCTGTGGAAACCATCGATACGTTCGATGAAGTTGTGTTAACAGGTGGTTTCAAATGACTCTTCAAGAAAGACGAGAATGAAGAAATAGGTCCAGAGTTTGAAGAGTTTGTTGATGTTGGTGTGTCAATGCGTAAAATCTTCAAGTCTCTAGTCATGTTGCCATTGACTTCATTGTGTTCTTGGATTCTGACAGGTGCATACCGTGGTATCTCATAAGACTTGCCCAACGATGAGTTATTAGAAGATGGTGTCCTGGAAACAGCAATGTTTGTAGCGATGGGTTTTGACTCCGAGGCTGTGATGTTTGACTCCTTGATCATTCTCTCAGAGTCTTCTCTGCTGATCAATTTCTCTTGTTCCGACAAGAACTTGTAATATATGTTTTCTCTTAACAGTTGTAACACTGCGTTCTTGGCCGGAAGTAACGTCAAGGGAGAATGATACAGGATCTTGGTGTTCTCATACTCTGAAACCAAATCTTTGTAAACGTCTGATGGCAAGTTGATCTCGTATGGAGAGTTATCCAACACGTAGCACGTGATGATGAACTCAAACTTCTCACCCAACTCCTCTTTCAACTGTTCACGAACCTCCATCTGCTTAACGGACTCGTTGTACTCGTACTCCTCCGTCGTGGTGACAGGCACCTGGATATGGTTGTGTTCATGGGAGGCAACGTTGCACAGACAGGCGTGTGTGTCGTCGCACTGGTATCCTGGCTTGAACAAAGAGTCCCAGTTCGAGTTGGTCTTTTGCGAAGAATGCGTGTGTGTCTGTGTCAAAGGTCTCGTGATGGAGCTCAACGGGTCTGAGCTCTGGTCTTCGTGGTCGTCGATGGGCGATAGCGTCACGTCCACTGGCGAAGGCGATTGTTCCTCCGGGTGGTACGACCGTGGGCCCTCGGTGTCGACGAAAGAGCGTGTGTCAAAGTCGTCGGCCGAGGTGACCATGTGTGGGATCGTGAGCTCGTTGACGAGGTTGTTGATGTCGTGGTTGTCCAGCGAGTGGATCGAGTCCATGCGTTGCTGCTGCTCGGTGAGGTCGTCGCTGTTCTCCGGGTATCCCGTGTCCTGGGGCTCTGGCAGCTCGATGATGGACGGGTGCCTTCTCCTCGACGAGGCGTTGGTGAAGATGGTCGCCACGGACTGCTTGCGCTGCTGCTGCTGATGTGTCTGTAGCTGCTGTGTCGTCTCGTCCTTGCACTTCAGAATGGACGACTGGCGCTTGAAGATCTTGTTCCAGATCTTCTCGTAGTGGTAGATCTCGATCAGGAACTTGAGGTTCTCCTGGCAGTGCGACGAGGTGATGTACTCCCGGAAGCGCTCGTAGCTGAAGTCCTTGTCCTCTTGCTGTGTCTCGAGCGCCTGGTTCAGCTTGAGGTAGTAGTCCTCGCAGCACTGGTTGACCAGCGACTCGAGCGACGGCGCCTTGTTGCGGGACATCGGTGTATGAGTCTTTGGGAAACACTTAAGTAAACAGCTATTGCAACGAGAAGGGCAAAACAACAACAGCAAAGAGATCTCTGAAGTTTGGGCGTTGTGTGGAGGCGCGCGAACAGTGGAGAAAATTTCTTTTTTTGGGCTGGCTGCCTCTCGCTTGGAGGAATGTGTTGTGTATACGGAACTGTGGGCACTAGATGGTGGATTTACGGCTCAAAAAGTGGCTCAGTGGACTTATTGGTACATGGTTTATGGGCTGATGTCTTTTTCACGGCACAAAACACCCGTTTTCCACCGCAAAAACACAACAATTATCCGGCACTCCCAATAACATTCCGTGCAGATCCCCAGAGCTTCTAGAAACTTTTTCCAAGCCTTCCATTCTGCGGGAATCCGTCGATCAGAGCTTCTCCTGGCGTGGGGGTTTCTCTCTTTGGGGGGCTTTTTATGGCTCTGGAATGATCGTTCTACGCTCCAATTTAAGAGATACACAGCTGTATGATCTTGCCTGATCTACATCGTAACACACGCAAATTACACGCTAAAAGTCCCGCCGCAGATGCCCGGTCCAAAAGCTTGGAGTGCTCTTACAGTGTGGGGTTACGTATGTACAGTGGTGCTACAAGTGCCCAGAAACAGCTGGATCTTAGATGATCAAATGGTTATACAAAGCATCAGTCCATACTGCAGACCGCAGTGTAGTCTCTCAAGCTCATCACATACGCGTCATAGGCCTGGAAAACACGGACTGTGTCGCTCAAAGAGTAAGTACTGACAGCACCGTCAATCTCCACCTCAACGACCATGGTGTTATCATACGTCAAGAGGAACGACTGCTGGTCACCGAACATATGGATCCTCAAGACCTCATCCTCACCAATTGGCTCATTGTACACGAAAGTGTTTGAACGTGTGGCACAAGTCTCAGTCGCCAGCGTAGTATCGGTGAACGTGGTAGCGTTTCTCCACTCATCCAAGCCAGATCCGATCTGAACAGTGGTGGCAGCACAGTTGTAAGTGTAGTAGAACGATGTCACAGATGATGACAACGTAACTGAAGACCAAGAGCCCAAAGAGCCTGGGATGTCAATGACCCAGTGAACAACACCATTATCATTGTCAAAGTATGAGTTTCTGTATGGGGCATCTTCAGGCTCTGGAGTGAACACCAACGTACTGTTGTACTCCTGCTCAGAAGAATAAGCAGTCATCACAAACTCACCAGGAGACACAACCTCATCCATAGCACTCTCTATCAATCTCATCGTGAAATAGAAGGTACCATCAGCAGTGAAGGTAGAAGTCTGACTCGACCAAGTGAAGGTCAAGTTTGTACCAGACTCCTGGAAGTCCGCAGCCACAGAGGCAACAGTGTTACCAGACCCGTCCATGATCGAGTTAGCAGCAAATGCTGAGTGTGTCAGCCCTTCCATGAAGAACCATGACTTTGTTCCTTCCTTAATAGGCTTCTTGGTGTCAAATGTGATATAGACCCAGACAGTGTCTCCATTGTTGTAAATGGTGGTGGAGTCTGTGTAGAAACTGTTGACAACGTACTCAGTCACAACATCCAAGTCACTCGACTGTGCCACAATAGCACATCCAGATATAGTAGAAGACATAGAAGTCGTAGAAACCTTGACGGCAGAAGAGGATGGTGTCAAAGTGGTGGTAGTATGATCTTCTTCAGATGTAACCCCATCTTCAGACATAGAAAAGTAGTCAGAGCCAAAAGATAAGGAGGCCTCAGCGGCTGTCGTGGTAGTCTGGCCAGCAGCATCAGTTGTGATGGTGATACCATCAGCAGTGGTGGCATTGCTGACAACAGTGGAAGAAACAACATCACCGCCAGCAGGACCAACGAGGAATGGGTCAGACAGATGCATCTGCCAGTCTTCAGCATTCTCATATTCACCAAACAGTCTGAGGGAACGAGACAGGAGTCTGTAATTACCCTCTGGGATAACAGAACCGTTGGTGAAAGCATCAAATCCAAAGAAATTGGTGTTGGTGAAACGACCTGGATAGTTGATTGGGAAAGTGATGTGTGTGCCGTCGAGTGTTGGTTGGGATCTCATTGGACCATGGTATCCGTTCTGTCCTGGCACAGGTGGGTAGGAGTATGAAGACAAGTCATAGTCCGCATCAACAATGTCATAAGAGTACACCTTACAACCATATCTCAAAGCGTAGTAGAGTCTTGGAGAATCATTGCTTGATGGGTCATAAGGTCTGATTCTAGAAGAGTCAGTCAAGTTGTAGAGATACCCATCACTGAAATCGTACTCAACGAGCAATGGAGGAGCCTGCCAAGTGGTCCACTCGTAAGAATCGACTTCAACACCCATGTATGGCACTTTGACGGCATCACCGTTATCACCAGCAAAGACGATCTTACCACCAAACACAGTACCAGTTTCCAAGAGGCATCAGCTGGGGCCTTGATATTGACGTCAATGGAACCAGACTCACCAGGACCAAGAGTCAAAGAAGTCTCAGAGAGCGTGACCTGAGCAGCAAGGTCTCCGTGAGGTGGGAAGTAGGAATTTGGCACCCAGAGGTCACTGCTTCTGGAATCAACAGAAGATCCGGAAACGTGATAGATCTCATAAGTGACGGACTCGTCATTATCGTTGATGATGGCGATAGTGAAGTCCTCGACTCTGAAATCGGAAGAGTTCAACTCCAAAAATGCATCTGTGGTGACTCTTGTTCTCTGGTCAATGGCAGCAAGAGCGTCAATCATACCGGCACCCTGTTGGACCAACGGAGCAGAAGTGTCATTGAGCAAAGTGGAAGTGTCTGTGCCGTAGTCATCCTTCTCCATGACATAGAGAGACATGTCCTTGGCAGTGGTCATCAAGTGTTTGCGGAAGTCTTGTGGATCAGCATCTGGATTCTGCGTCAAGTACAGTGCAGCGACACCAGCAACGTAAGGGCAAGAGAACGATGTACCAGAGGAAACGGCCCACTGATCGCCTGAGTTGGCAGAGGCACCAAAGACAACACCACCAGGAGCAGCGATGTGTGGATAGAAGGAGTTGAAGTACGTTGGGCCCCAAGAGGAGTAGTAGTCCATTTGGCCTGTACCAGAGAAGTCGTTTGGGAAGCCAACTGCCTCAAGATCTTCCAAGATCTCAACAGTGATAGTAGCACCAAGAGAAGTCTGATTGGCTAACCATTGACCAAACTCATAAGTGACCTGACCCAAGTTCTGGAAGCTGTCGTCAAACGCGTTCTCAACAGCAAAGTAGCTGATGTAGTCGTCTTCGCTGCCAAGGTAGACCAAAGCTGTGTTGTATCCCATGCCTGCAATGTTGTTGAATAAGTTACCAGAGTAACAGTATCCCTTCTTGACAAAGACGATCGTGTTTCCGTCAGACTCTTCGGTGGTGAAGCAAGCGTTTTCAGAGGAGAAGTCGGCCTTGTAAGTACCAGGTTCAAGATTGAAAGGCTGGCCATTATTAGAGACGTAGCCAAAAGTATAGGTCTCATTCTGCAAAGAAGAAATAGCACGGGCCTTCCAGCCACCAACTTGTGTTGCATGGGCAGCAGCCACGGCAATCACACCTTCTCCAGAACCACCATTAGCGGCATAGAAAGTACCCATGCTGCCAGAATTACCAGCAGCGAACATGATGATGATTTCCTTGGAGATCTTGGAGGCAAGCTGGGCAATTGGATGAGTGTCGTAGGCCAAGTTGGCACCGATGGAGATCGTAATGAGATCTGGCTTGTCCTCGTACGCTTTGAGCATGGCAGCCATAAGTAAGTCATCACTGGTACTAGACTCACACCCAAAGACCTTGTACAAAGTGATCTGAGCGTCAGGTGCAACACCAACCATGTTAGCAGACTCACCAACGATCAAAGAAGAGACAAACGTACCGTGACCCACACAATCTGAGACATCGCTCGATGGATTGGCAATGTCATCCACGAAGTTGTAACCACCGAGGATCTTGCAACCTTCACCAACACAATCACCAAAAGCAGCATGTGTATAGTCAACACCAGAGTCAATGACGGCGATATTGATACCCTTACCAGTGATGTTTCTCGTGTGCAACGACTCAACACCAGTGACGACGTGGGTGTTCCACTCGGCCATGTCGGCAGTTGTCATATCACCGTCGTCCAACGTGACGTAAGACACGGGCCAGGCATCCTTCACGGCACTCTGGGACTTGATGTCCTGGAGAGTGGTGGTGTTGTCGTTGGAAACGGTGATGGAGGCACCGGAGAAGAGAGCGGAGTCCATGTCAAGGTTGATGGAGACATCGAGACCTGTGGATGAGAAAGCACTGAGCAAAGACGAGGCAAGCTCTCTCTTAGAGAGTCCCGAGGAGTCTGGTTCATACTCGATGATGTAGCGACCTGGGAGGTAACGAGGGGCGGCTACTTCAGCGGAGCCCCAGTCGAAGGATGTGTCAACAGATTGAGCACATACAGAGGTGATGAGTGACAGGGCACCAAGCACCAATCGATTCACGGTTACCATAGTGGAGTCGGTGAGCCAGTGAGAGGGTTGTGTATACGGTGAGCCATGTCTGTAGGTGATTCTTGTCCTGGGAAGGGCCTCCAATTTGTACTGGAGTGGCAGTGGAGATGGGTGAGTCCTCGACGTAAACACCGATGAACCCGTAGCGAAAGAATCAGAAGTCGGGTGTCCCTTTCACTGGGTGAGCGTCTTCTTGGCCGCCATAGTGAGGATCAACCTGTGCCATTTTGCGGGTGTTCAATCTCCCTTCCGGCGTCGTTCCTGCTGCTACCTGCCGCCTCGGCGCATCAGCTAAACCATTTGAGATAGTTGAGCAGGGTTCGACATAGATTGTGCAATGAGGTACAGCTTTCGGTGCTGTGGTTCGTTGGCAATCGAGTGTTGATCTTCAGGCAAGATCTAGTTTTCGCTGTTGTCATGTATCCTGATAAGAGAGACCACGAATGTTCCGACTGACTCTTGAGCTCGATGTTCAGTGCATCATGGCCTGGATTCTGGAAGCATTCTAGTCTCCAGATCAGCGATTCTCTTGGCAGGAGGCAGTGAAGCTAGAGACCTCAGACTCATGAGACTCGATCACCAACGCCACCAAACCTCAAAGAGGTGTATGCCAGGGTCCTGTAGTATGTACACTCAGGCACACCCGTTATCAACCATTGATGCTTCCCGAGTCCCGAGTCCCGGCACCTGGTTGATCCGATATCGACCAAAGCCTATAAGATTCGATCGACGATACTGCTGCCTATATACGGTCTGGCACAAAACACCCTGTATGTAATTCATAGTTGGATCGACCTCCTCATCTCTCATTTGGCTTGAAAACATCATATCCTTTTCATAATGCAGCATGATATAGCAGTCCATATTCAAATTCACGGAAGCCTGGAGAACTCAAACCTTTGGGGCCTGGGCAGTACCTTTGTACATATGTACATGAAGCACGTAGTACACCCCGCGGCACCTGTCTTATCCGGACATCACACCAAACCCGATAACAATAGATCATATGATCGCTTCAGGTGCATTTGATGTCACTAATCTATAACAAGTATGATCTGTGATCACAATTGATCACAATTGGGCTCTATTACGGGTCAATTGAATGAAATCGGCTCGAAGTTGGCAATTAACCTGGACACCATACTAATCACCCGGACACCATCCGGACACCAGAGCCATATCTACATATCTTTAAAAATCTATATCTCCAGAACCACGCAAAGTACAGTGTGAAAAATTGCTTTAGAGATTATATTGTAAGGTATACTTCATGCTGGACAGTACAAAAGGTCCATATGGGCTGTTTTGAAGAAATTTTTGGAAATTACCGAGATTTTAAAGTACAATTGAACATCACAAAATGAAAAGTAGACTTGCTCTTTTCGGAGTACAATTAATTTTATACGTCGTCGTTAGTTTAATAATTATACGTATAATTTTATCGCTGAATCTGTATTAAGGGCCTCAGCAGACTTCATATAGATCAGCTTATGACTCCTACACGATGATTTGGGGGTACTTGCGGCCCTCTTAAAGATCATTATAGGGCGCCGGATATAGGCGTTGATCTTAGATTCATTGAGATCAACTACGCATGAATCCAAGGACATAGCGCAACACACTTATATGAAGCTGTCATTGATGAAACATCTTCGAATGAATATTGATTGCTATTGCAAGCTAGTATTACTGGTATGGCTATGGTTGTGGGTTGTGGATACTTACATCCCTCCATCCTTCAATCTTCCATCCTACACCTGCAATGGAACAGTACGATCAGCTAAAGGTATCAATTCAAAACTATGATAAATATAAGGGAATACACTAATCAAAGACCCAACCAGTGGAATCCCTTCTTCAAATCAAAGGTTTCAATGAGCTCAATGTCATCAGAGGATGCACCAACTTGAACAGAGTACTCACCTTCCTGAGCGTGCCACTTATTCTCCCATTCGTCAAAGTATGAGACTGAGTCCTTCAACTCCAGCTCCAACTTAACTGCCTTCTCCTCACCAGCCTTTAGAGAAACCTTTTCAAAGTCCTTCAACTCCTTGACTGGTCTGATGACATCGGATTCTGTCATGGAGATGTAGACTTGAACGACCTCCTTACCATCGACTGAGCCAGTGTTCTTGACCTTCAAAGAGACGTGAATCTTACCAGCAGATTCATCCACGGAGACAGCCAAGTCAGAGAGCTTGAATGTGGTATAAGACAGACCGTAACCGAATGGGAACAGAACCTGCTTCTGCAACTTCTCGTAGTATCTGTATCCAATGAAGATGTCCTCACCGTACAAAACACGACCTCTTTCCGTACGGTAGTTCAAGTAGGCTGGGTTATCCTCGAATCTCTTTGGGAAAGTCAAAGACAGCTTACCGGATGGGTTGACATCACCGTACAAGACATCGGCAATGGCGTTACCCAACTCATTACCACCAAACCAAGCCTGAATCACAGCCTTGGCCTCATTGATCCATGGGAACTCACATGGAGTACCGGACTGGTTGACAACAACAGTGTTAGGGTTTGCCTTCAGAACTGCGGATACCAAATCGTTGGTTCTCAATGGCAAAGTGATGTCCTTTCTGTCGTAACTTTCAGATTCCCACTCACCGTTGGTTCCAACACACAGGATGACCTTATCGACGGACTTGGCAATCTCACAAGCATGAGCAATCTCTTCATCGTCGTTCAAGACACGGGCAGCACCCATACTGACACCACCATAGGCGAGCATATCAAGACCAGTCTTGTCCAAGGTATAAGTGGCAGCAGAACCCCACTCAATACGGACGTTGTACTCCTTGCCCTTCTCCAAATGGATAGCACCCTTCTCTTCCTTGGTACCGAAACCCATGATACCACCACCGCTGTTTTGCTTGGTTTTGTTATCGATAACCAGCTTGTCATCAATAAACAACTGAGAAGTTCCGACAACGGACATACCAAACTCATATTCAGCAGTCAGATCTGGGGTAAAGATACCCTCGTAGTCACCATAGAAGACCTGGCCAGGCTTTACTTCGTCATGAGCGTAGTCAAACAGGAGATTAATGGAGCTGGTGATGTTGTCGAACTCATCGAACTTACGTCTGTTCTCTGTGCCCCTTGGCTCGTGGTAGAACTTCAACTTGCAACCCTTCTGTCCAGTGACTGGGTTCTTCAACTGGGTAGCCAAGCCTGGGAGACTGACGTGGGCATAAGCACCAACGGTGTACTCTGGACCAGCACCGAGCTTATTGGAAATACCCTCGTATGGAGTGACAGTGTAGTAAGGTGTAAGGGAAGCAGAGCCACCACCGGAGTAAGCAGCGAACTTGGCGTTTGGACCAATGACGGCAACCGTATCCTCTTTCTTCAACGGCAAAACACCACCTTCATTCTTCAACAAGACGATTGTGTCTGCACCCAACTCTCTCAGGAAGGCAGACGTCTCTGGAGTGTTGTTTCCCGTTCCTTCTGGACCACTTTCTGGGATCCCGGACTCCTTGGCGTACTTAACAAGCTTCAAGACACCTCTCACTCTGTCGTCCAAGTCGTTGATGTGGACCTCACGAGACTGGATCTGCTGACCGAGGTGGTCCTTTGCTCTCATTTTTCTTGGACCCGGCATCTCCAAGTCCAAGCCAGCCTCGATAGACTCCTTGGACGTGTACGTGCCCCACCAGTCAGACATAATCGTACCATCCCACTTCCACTCATCACGGAGGATCTCCTGAAGGTACTTCTTGGACTGCGAGACGTGCTCACCGTTGACCTTGTTGTAACCAGTCATGAAGGCCTTTGGGTCAGCGTACTTGACAGCGAGTCTGAATGGCTCCAAATAGATCTCTCTCATGGCTCTCTGCGTGACAATGGAGTCAGAGGAGTTACGCTCGTGCTCCAGGTCGTTACCGACATAGTGCTTCATAGTGGCAGCGACGTGGTCAGACTGGAGACCCTGGACCATCTTGGCAGCCATGATACCGGCAACGTAAGGGTCCTCGGAGAAAGACTCAAAGCCACGGCCACCGTTTGGAGCTCTCTGCATGTTGGCGGTTGGGCCCAAGTCAACGTGGACAGACTTGTGGCGGGCCTCTTGAGCAGCGAGTTGGCCAGCTCTGACGATGAGCTCCTTGTCAAACGTCGCAGCGAGACCGGTTCCATTCGGCAGCACAGCACCGGGGATACCGTTGAAGAATCTCGTGCCCCTGATACCATTTGGCCCATCAGAGACCCTCAACGCTGGGATGTCGAGTCTTGGAACTGGGTACGTGTGCCAGAGGTCGGTTCCGGCGATGAGGCCGATCTTCTCATCCAAAGTGAGCTTGCTGAGGACGTCCTCAATGTCGAAGGAAGCCATTGTTGTTGATTCTGCTCAGACACAGGCCCCAGAGAGTAAAGTGGAGAAAAAAAGGCCATGCTTGGCCCCTGTTATTCAATTCTTGGGGGTTTGGAAATGGGTGGACAACTTCCAAGTCCAACTGTGGGGTCTCCGGATCTCGGAAAAATAATCGGCAAGTCCCGGGGATCCACAGGGAATTATAGGCCAGAAATTATACGTAAATTATGCCTCTTTACACTCCTAATCACTTCCTTTGATGCCAATTAGCGCTATTTATTTAGTATGAAGCCCTAGTGAATACCATGTGACTCTGCTTTAACCGCTCCGTTAACCGCTAATTTAACCGCAGTCTCGGCAATCAACCCCACGGGGAAACTACGTGCAACAATGATCGCCGAGATTCAGCCTAGCTACAACAAACATCAAATTCAAAACAGAAATGACTGACTTTTTAGAGCCTTTTATACAAATGCATGACATCATCCTCATCCCAGGTCTAATATGTACCGTCTAACTCATGGGGACAATTCAATCTCAGACTTTGTTTTTGCAACCTTCTTTAGATGTTCTCCATCAACAAACCCGGCTGACCTGGGACAGCAGCATCAATGATCTTACCAGTGATCAAGATTGGAACCTCAGCGCCGGTAACGACATCCTTACCAACCTTGGCACCGTTCTTGAAAGCGATGACCTGGATCTCCTCAACCTTGACAGCTGATGGTGCACGCTTGATGTTCTCAAGAGCAGTGATGACAGCATTGACCTCATCAAAGTTGAGCTCTCTGTTGAACACAATAGAAGGAGACTCCTTAGTCAAACGTTGCTTCAAGTTGGAGATGAATGGCATGGCACGCTTCATGTCCTTACCAACAGCCTCCTTGATAACCTTGTTGTCATCCAGAGACTGCTTCTCAAACAACTGACGAACAAGATCAATATAACTGTCCTGCCACTCTGGGAAGGACTCGGAGATGAAAATGCTCAACTTGACAGGCTTGGACTGGTCAATCTCAGCTGGCTTACCACCTTTCTTCTTCTTGAGCAAAGAACCCTCAGTTTCACGGATGGAACGAGCCAAAGAACGGAGGTACTCCAAGGACTCTGTGATGGCAAAGTCAACCTTCTTAGAGGCTCTTGGGAACTTAGCATCCTGAACAGTGGTGTTGTTACCCAAGACTTCTCTCCAGACGTACTCACCGAAATGTGGAGCAATTGGAGTCAGCAACAATGCTTGTGTCTCAATGTAACGAACAACCAAGTCCTTGTGCATGCTTGTGGAAACCTCACGGTAGTAGTCACGAGCAGTCTGGTAATCGAACAAACCGGTCTTCAAGGCGTTCTTGTAGTTGGTGTCAGCGTAGTGCTGGTAGGTCTGCTCAATCAAGTCATTCAACTCGTTCTCAAAGGCCGAGTCGAAGAAGTTGAACTCACCAGTTCTGTAAGTGTCAATGTTCTTGATGGCATCCTCAGCCCACTCCTTCAAAGTAGTCAAACGCAAGATAGCAGCGTTGGCAGAGGACTCTTCAAAGTTGGCATCCTCGACTGTGTCACCAGCATCGGCCAAAGCGATACGGGAAGCATCGGCACCGAACTTCTCAACAATCTGTTCCAGAGTCATGAAGTTACCAGTGGACTTGGACATCTTGTTGTTGTTCAAGAGCAAGTGACCGTTGGCACGGATACCAGCTGGCCAGTAAGCCTTAGGGAAGATGGCAGTGTGTGTGTAAATGAAGAAAGTCAAATGGTTTGGAATCAAGTCCTTACCAGAGATAGAGACATCCAATGGGTAGAAGTACTCAAACTCTCTTCTCATAACTTGAAGGGCCTCAAGTGGAATTTCAGTCTTGATGTCATCCTTTCTCAAGAAAATGTAGTCAAAGACATCACTAGTCATCTGCTCTGCGGTGATACCGTACTTACCAGCCTTCTGACCGTAGTAGTCCTCATGCAACAAGTGACAGATGGTGTAGTATGCCTGGTAGATGGTAGAGTCAGAAAGAGACTCAACGAGGTATTTCTCATCCCATGGCAACTTGGTTCCCAAACCGTATGTACGACAGACAGCCCAGTTCTTCAACCAGTCCAAAACACCTTCAAATGCGTTTCTGGTCTCAGAGGTGAAAGTGTTCATGTTCTCCAAAGCCTCAAAGGCCTTGGACTTCCAATCCTCTTCACCATAATCAACGTACCACTGGTCCTCCAAGGAAACGATACAAACATCACCGGAACGGGAGGTAACAACGGACTCTGGTTCAGAGTAGACAAAGGCATCACCAGACTTGATCAAGTCAGCCTTACACTTGGCCTTGGCATCCTCAACCTTCTCGCCCTTGTATGCACCAACGGTCATGACACCGTTGTAGAAACCCTCCTTGTAAGCAGCCTCCTTAGCGGCAGCCAACTGAATGGAGTCCTTTGGAGACTGAATCTTGAGCTCCTTACACAAGTACTCGGCACAGAGGTCACCGTACTTCTCAGTCTTGATGATGGAGACAGGCTCCTTGACCCAGTCCTTCTCAATACCGTAGTACTCTGGCTTGTTCTGGAGGTCCTTGGTGGTAATGAAGTCATCTGGAGAGTCAGATGGAACACAGGTAACAACACCGGTACCCTTGGTGGCCAAAACGGTCTCCATTGGCAAGACTCTCAATTCACCGTAGACGGACAATGGAGCCTTGATCTTGGAACCAATCAACTGCTTACCGTTGACAATGGCAGCTGGAGCGTAGGAACCACGAGTTGGGGTGATCTTCTGGTAAGACATGTTCTTGTAAGCACGCTCTGTGGTGATGTAGTACTCCTTACCGTTGTCAAAGATACCATAGTCAATCTTTGGAGAGACAAAACAACATGTCTGACCATACATAGTCTCTGGTCTCAAAGTGGCAGCAACCAAGTAAACTGGCTTGGACTGATCAAGGTCCTTGGCAACAGATGGGTCAGCGAACTCAGTGATCTGAATCTTGATACCAGTGTACTCCTGTGGAGTAACACCTTCACCGGACTGTCTGTCGTGATCCATACAAGGCTGACCGTCCTTCTCTGAGTAGATGGTATATCTCTCACCGAATTTGATCTTACCAATGTCTTTGAGTCTCTGAACCTGCCATCTGACAAACTGGTCGTAGTATGGGTTCATGTCGGTGGTGATCATGGAACGACGCCAGTCGATACGGGCACCAAAGTTGTCACAGTCCTGCTGACAGAGAGGTGGGAAGTACTCAAGCCAGTAGTATGGGTCAGCGAATTTGTGGAGGTCGGATCTGTCAATACCGAGCTGGAGCATGATCTCAAACTGGTACTTACCACGACCCTGCTTAGCGGCGGCCTTGGTCTTCTTACCCTTGAACTTACCGTCCTGAGCCTTCTGCTGCTCAGCTTCCTTTGGCTTCTCCTCTTCTTCCTCCTCAGCTGGAACGTTCAAGTACTCAGTGCCGAACATCTCGGCCTCACGGACCAACTTGTCGGCACAGGCCTTGATTGGCATACCGGTACAGTGGAAACCGAGTGGGAAGAGGGCTCTCTTGCCTCTCATTCTCTCGAAACCGACGGAGAACTCAACCTTGGACAAAGTGAAGCAGTGGCCGGCGTGGAGAACACCGTTCATGTATGGGTAGGCCATGGAGGACATGAACTTTGGGTACTTCTCGTGGAGCTCATCGGCGGAGATCTCGACCTTCTCCTCCTCGAGGGTTGGGGCGTTCTGCTCGAAGGTCTTCTCGTCGGCCCAGATAGACTGGTACTTCTTTTCAATCTCAATGAGAGCATCTCTTCTCGAGGTCTGCGCGAGGTGTTAGTATACCGGTCGTGTGGGCCTGAGTCATCTCAGCGGCTAACGGGCACTCACGTTCTCGAGGACGATGGTCTTAGCCTCAGCCATTTTTGCAAGTTGTTTTCAGTAGCAAAGTTTCAACAGTGCGTGTGGGCACGAGTTTCAAAGATCAGTGTACAAGCGAAAAAGGGCGGTTGGGGTGGGCGGCTAATGGCGTTACTTGGACGTTTATGATTGTGCGATGGCCGTTTTCTGTGGCCGACTTTTTCTGTCGGCCGGGTAATTTTCGCGGAATAAATCAGAGAACGCTTGAGTGGTGTGCGGGTGTTTTCCGTCACCAGCCCCCGCCAGTTGTTGCGGCGTTTACGTTGCTTTGTTCTACACTTTTCCGAAGCGGTTATGCGAATCAAGGGTATTGTGGGAATGTAAATAAGGTATATCTTCAATTGGCATAGGAACTCCCCACTGGCTGACTTACAACCCGGTATGGTGGTGGGGAGTGGTACTGGTAGTTCGTAGGGACTGGTGGAGAATTCCTGACATCCCACATTGGTCTTGATGTATAAGTTTGTGGAGCTGAATATGAGACAGGACGTTGTTGTACATGACGTTGCTGTACAGGATATGCTGGCAGAGGTGGGTGCTGTGACTGTCTTGTGACGGCATCCAGATCTTGCTGTGTCATGGACTTTGGAGGTGGCTTTCTCTTTGGCATGTTTATCTTGGAAGGACGTTGATGAGTCTGAGGCAACGCTGGAGCTGGAGCTGGAGCAAGTGGTCGACTTGGAGGAGAACATCTCATTGGCGGAGCCATGGAAACAGGCGTTGGCTTGTATCTCGAATAGGACTCGGGAGATCCTTGAGAATCGAGTGATGATTGTGGAGTGTGAGTGTGGTCTGTGATTGCTTTACCAGGGGAGTCATCAAAGGAGTAGTACTCAGAACCAGAACCCGAACTGAGAGAAGACACTTCAGCTTCAGGAGAAGATTCCAATGAAGTGGCAAATGACGAACGATGTGCGTGTGTAGATGGTGGCATACTTCCAAATGGTGCGTTCTGTTTGTAGATCTCAATTATGGAAGTGTAGCTTTCCCTGCTATGGTTGTGAACATGGGATGCTTTGTCCATCATGACTGGCATTGAGACTTGACGAATCTTTGGAACAGATGGAAGGCTCTTCTGTCTGGATTCTGTTGGATACTCTGGGAGTGGTGGGAGAGAACGACGAGCTTTTGGCATGGTCTGTGGTGTGTCTTTTGCGGAAGAAACGGATGAAGTGTCATGAATCATTGGTGGGGGTAGCAGACCCTTGTTAACAGAAGGGGTAACCAAATCAAATATTGGGGTACTGACAACTCTTCTTCCTGGGGCGTTGCGGCCACCTCTGAACCGTGTCTTGACTCTGATTGGGAGCTCGTCGAGCCTGTTCTTTCCAGACTTTGATTCCTTCATCTGTGGGATCTCGAGGGAGAGACAGTCGAGCGTGATAGGGAGGAGATCATCAGCAGTGATCTCATCACCTTTGAACTTCCGGAGATATCTCATGGTTGCGAAGAGAGATGTATAGTTGGCGTGGAGACGAGACATGTGCGGAAGGGGAAGGACCGTTGGCGGGGCAGTGTGCTTTTATAAGAAGGCTTGAGCCTTGGGGGGGGGGGCTTCTCTGCCGCGTTCCATCCAGGGCTGGACTTCCCGATCTGGTAAAAGACGGATCTGAACCCTGTTGCCACACTCCCTAGACCCGGACCTAAAACCTGTCAATGTATGTGCGAGACTGCCGAGAGGGGTTAAGATAAAAGATGCTGGTTGATCACCTTCCCGATTCGGCCTAATTGTCCGGTACGGGACACACCATAGTAAACTGGGATGTTTTTTGTTTGGGTTCGAGGGCGGGCTGAAAATGCTCAATTGCGTTTCATGAATGTATCAAACCATACAGCCGAGTGTTTAGAAGGTGTTATATACAAATGCCGAGCAATTTCCACTCAGCTGGTAGGGCCATGGGACTAGACCTTAATGGATCAAGTTAATGGCTGGCTGGAACATGGGGCAGGGAACAGTGGGCCATTGAACCGGTGGAGCTAGTTGGAGAGGTGTGGTTGACTTATACGTTCCAGAGATCAATTACCCAAAGAGGCTTCACATATCCTTCAACTCGATCAGAACTCAAGACATCAAGGAATCTGTAAACGTGCACAACCACCATCGAACTGGCTCAAAACACCCGGACACCCCATAGTTAAGCCTTTTTTTTTCTTTTTTTCCCTCTTGGTCCGATGAGCTGAAAAAAATTGTATGGGCGATGGCCTTGACTTGGTTTTTTCTTTTATTAGAGCCATAAACTCCGTGAAAACATGTCAGAAGTAACAGCAGAGACGCCCACGGTTCCAGTGGCTGTGGAAACCCCTGAAACCCAGGAAGAAGCCGACACCAGAATCGGCAGAGACGATCCTTTCCAGTTCGGTCAACGTACACTGACGAACGATGATGACGTCTGGAACCACAACGCTTGGGATAACGTCGAGTGGGGTGAAGAACAGGTCATGGAGGCCGAGGAGAAGATCAAGAAGCAGTACGACAACCCGGTGGATGACTTTGACAAGAGCAAATACAACTCAGACCCAGCCCGTTATTGGGATATCTTCTACAAGAACAACAGAGAGAACTTCTTCAAGGACCGTAAGTGGTTACAGATCGAGTTCCCATCGTTATACGCCTCCACAAAGGAAGATGCTGGTCCTGTGACCATCTTCGAGATTGGCTGTGGTGCTGGTAACACCATGTTCCCAATCTTGAACGAGAACAAGAACCCAGATCTTCGTGTCATTGGTGCCGACTACAGTAAAAGAGCGGTTGAGTTGGTCAAGACGAGTGAGCATTTCAACCCAGAGCACGCTCATGCCTGTGTTTGGGACTTGGCTAACGCTGAGGGTGCACTGCCTGAGGGAGTTGAGGAGCACAGCGTCGACATTGCCGTGATGATCTTTGTGTTCTCGGCTCTGTCGCCAGATCAGTGGAGACAAGCCGTGGATAATCTCATGAGAGTGATGAAACCAGGTGGTCAGATCCTGTTCAGAGACTACGGACGTTACGACTTGGCCCAGGTGAGGTTCAAGAAAGGCAGATTGCTCGACGACAACTTCTACATTAGAGGTGATGGTACTCGTGTCTACTTCTTCACCGAGCAGGAGTTGAGAGACATCTTCACCGAGAAGTTTGAAGAGGAGAAGATCGGCACAGATAGAAGACTCATTGTGAACAGAAAGAGACAGTTGAAGATGTACAGAATCTGGTTACAGGCTGTTTTCAACGTTCCAAATTAGAATATTCATATGGGGTCATTTGTTTTATATAATTTATTGCATATTTCAGTTCAGGGTCATACTTGCATTATACGTTGGTTAAGTTGTTATTTAGGAGGTCATGCGACAGGGATGATAGCGAAATGAAGGAAACCATCAACATAAGCAGCTTCGTGGTAGAGTTCCACCAAAGGTGTAGATGGGGGTATCACAACACCATGAAGCACTGGCTTGGCCAAGATGTAGTTCTTGGAGGATGGGAAGACATCTGGTAAAAGATGATGAAGAACACCACCAAGACTTTGAACTTTGCCAGTGTGTTCATCCTTTGGAGTCACGGGAAGATCAATGACTTTATCCGAGACAGTGATGTAGAATCTCGTAGGGATACGCTTCATCAAGTCCTTTGACTTCGGTGTGATCTTGGTGAAGATTGACCAGAACTGATGGTACTCATGGTCTTCAACGGACTTCCATAGCGAGTTAGAGTCTGCCTTAGACAACGACATCATTGGCTTCGCTGTTCCATGCTGTACGTAGCAGCTCTCTTTGACCTGGTTCGTCCAATGGCTTTCTAGTGTCTTTGGCGAGGATAACGGTAAAAGATAGTCATCTGGATAACTTCTGTAGCGGATCGTGAGTCTCCAAGGGTCACTTTTGCCTGGTTTCTGAGGATCAGTGGCCGTCATAACGTCATAAAGCAACCCAATTGGCCAGTTCCAGCGCAATGGAACGCCCTCTACCTCCAACCACCACTCAAAACGGGTCGACCACTCGGGAACAAGAAGATGGGGTTTGAAGAATGCGAGGATCTCGGCGTAGAACAATGGGAAGTAGGAGTTTCTGGGCAGTGATTTCTGGTGGAAATGTTAGTTTCAGTGCTTTTATAGAGAAAATGGACAGGAAACTCACGTAGAACTCGTAGGTCCGCGTCATTTGGTTGGAGTCGTTGGTGTATAGTGTGATGACACACGGTATGGCGCCGTCCCACAGTTGTTGGCGTATTTCAGTCATTTTGGGGCAAATTGAGCCGTTTCTTTTGCAAGACAGATATTTGTGACAACAATAATCCAGATTAACCCGAAACAAAGGGAGTAATTGAATGATTTGTACCGTTTTAAGGCTGTTTGTGGCAATTGGTTATCGTGGTTTGTGTCAAACTCCGCGCTTTCTGTTCCAATTTTTTTCTCGCCACACAACTTCAACAAACAACAGAAGAGGAGAACCAATCTCAAATCTCAAATATCGGCGGTAAATGACACAAGAAGAAGGCGGAGATCGCTCGCTGCACATATGGGACGACACACCCGCTTTTTCCCCGTTCCAAAACACCTTCTGCGCGGTCCTGTTCCATATCAACCCTCTGCTCACCAAGGAAGAGACACATAAGAACACCATCACGATCTACGAAGACATCACACGGCGCCTGAGACCGTGGATCGAACACTACATCTGGGACAAGTCTGCTGTATCTGTTGAATTATGTGAGAAGAACGGGTATGAGTACGTCTACGTTGAGCTGGACCTCGGAGACACGGACACTGACGAATGGCTGCTCACGAGTGCGATATGGCAGATGTCGGAGACTTACCAGGACTTGTACGCTCGCTGTTGGGACTCTGAGGGAGAACATCTGTTGATTGAGTCATGGGAGGCACTTCCGGAATGGCTGGAGCCAGAGACGGCGAGAAACAGGGCGTGGATCAACCATAAGAGAGTTGTTGTTGTTCCAGAAGTGTTTTACAAAGACCGTGGATTGAGAATGGAAGAAGCGCTCAAGTTCTTGGAGAAAGCCGCATACAAGTGTTTAAGAGTCATTGAGATTGATACTTGTGTGGAAAGGAAGTGCAAGGCGTTCCCAGAGAAGGCACTGGAAGGACAAATTATGATGGAAGTTGAAGTGTCTAGACGTGTGGCTGGGTTGTTGATGAAGAAGAAGGACTGCGTAAACCCTGCTGTGATCGACCACTTGAAAGAACTGTCCATTGTCGAGAAAGCATATGAAAAGGAATATCCACCCATTGACGATCCAGTTGTGTTGAAAGTGCTCACGAGAGTCGAGAGTTATCTCATGGTGGATCTTTGGTTGAAACAGAAGAAGCCAGTTGTTGACTTCTCTAAAGAGGGAGGAAGAATCACAGACAAGGCAGTGTTGGAGTACATCAAGAGAAATGACGTGGAAGAGCTCTACACCCCACTGGACAAAGACGTTGTTGAGTTCAACGACAGAGGAGACCTTCTACAGAAAGAACTCATAAGACTCATGAGAATCGACGAGATCGTGGAGCCTAAGTTGGACTTTGGACCAATAGGCAAGGACGCATCCACACAGGAGTTCGATGAGAATGACATGATGAAGAAACTCGAACAGTTCTTCAAGGATAATGACTCTGGATTGGATGGTGTTGAGAATAAAGAGACTGCTAAGAAGGGCTTTGCCAGATTGGAAGAGTTGAATGAAGAAGACCCATCTGATAGCGAAGATGAACAAGAAGAAGGGGATGAAAAGGCCAGAGAGTTCTTGAAGAGCCAAAATGTTGACATTGACGAGGATGACTTCTTCGAGTTCTTTGCCAAGGAGGCACTGAAGATGTCTGATGAAGATCTCGAAGCCTTCAGAAACATGACATTGAAAGAAACGAACGACAATGACGCTGAGATGGACGAAAGAGAAGACGAAGAAGACGATGATGAAGGCGACGAATTCATGGATCAGTTCCAGGACGAAAACATGCAAGAATCACTGAAAGAACTGCTCAAATCGCTCCAAAGCGGAGCTGATGGCCCAGCTGCGACTTTGTTCCAGAACATGAAGTGATAAGAGTGAGATTTAACGACCTTAATGAAAGCCTAATTTGCATTTTGAAAGATGGAAGGTGGTGTTAACCACTGTAGTTTCTAGATGAGACAATAAAAACAACCCCTTTACTAAGAAACATACCCATTTATCGAAGTGTCTTTATCATCTAAAGCTTATCGAATGTGTCACTTTTCGCGAATTGGCTTTGTTTTGATTTCAATCGCGCTCCATCAACACTTTTACACGCCACTCAAAAAAGGCACAAAACGCGTCAAAAGTGGCGAAACAGAGGCCAAACGCTCGTTCTAGTCACTTCCAGAGAATTTGTTGACATCAATTGTCCCAGAGAACAACCACATCAACGACAAAACCAACCTTTATTGCCCCCATTGCCCATTGCCCCCATTGCCCCATCACGCCTATGCCACGCGCAAAGGAAGCTACGAGCTCACGCCCAGCCACGACTCTTGAACCATCTGACTTCTCACAGACACCACAAAAGAGTTCTTCTACCAACTCTCAATATCTTTCCAGCTTCTCAGAAGACAAATTCACGCGTCTTGACGAGCACCACCTCCGCCATGACGAAACAGGCTTGATCGTCCGCCAGAACAAGAAGAAGATTGTTGATCCTACGGGGAAGATGTACAACAGGCAACTCAACTGCTTGTGCCGTGCACTTGATGGATACACGGATATCTACGACGCTTTGAAGAGCGAGGAAGTGCCCGGCAATTGGCTCATCGTGGCCGATTCTGCTGGCATCTCCAGTGTCGTCAAAATCTCAGACATGATCCTTTGCCCTTACTGCTTGTTGTTCTGCAGTAATCACCATGGGCTAACTGCCTACAAGAATCATGAGTTGAATGTCCATGGGATCCAACGAAGTAATCAGTACCGGGCGAAGAGGACAGTCAAATGTCGTGGATGCTACTTCTATAGTGGTGACAAACAATGCTCATACGTCATTCTCACAGAGGTATACTTGGAGGGCCACGAGCCGGCAACCAAGAGGATGTTTCACGAGATTGTGAAGAGACAGAAAGAGACCATGTCTAATATGGTCTTCCCATGTGTTGAACGTCTTGATTATTCCAGACATCCAAGTGTCGAGCTCGAGATTCGTGAGCGTGTCTTGAAGAGTGTGTCAAAAGCACAAGCTTGCAAGGAAGCAAGTCATGGTATTGGCATTGAAATTCCAGAGGAAGATGACTCTTTAACTGAGGAAGAAGAGGATGAGATAATGACTCCTCCGGCCGCTGACACCTCTTTCAACAACACCTCCATTTTGTTGTCTGCAAAGGAGATGGATGGTGAATTGAAACTTGATCTGTCAGATTTGACCCCATGTACATCAGTCCGTACAGTTTTGGAAGAACCACCAGTTTCACGCCCATCCAAAACACCAATCTTTTCCTCCATTGCACGAGACAGAGCTCCTTTCATCACTCCATTCAGTGTCATTGTCCCAAAAGAACGCAGACGCACCGCTGAAGAGATTTTGATAAACACGATGCTTGAAGATGTTGATACTTATATCTCAGACATGGTTGAGTCAATGACACCGGGATTTGAGAAGGAGATGATGAAGACACAGCCAGGTCTGGTCAAAGTTGTCAACGACTACTTGATTGATTCATCTACGAGCACCAACGTCTTACCTTTTGTCTTATTGGATTGCATCACTGATGGCTTGCCAAACGAGACCAATGGGCTTTCGGAGAATTTCAAGCTTGTGTTGAAGGGTCAAGGTCCTGAGTTGGTGATGATTGAGCCAAGAGGTTCTTTCCAATTGTCTTTGAGCTTGTCTCTTTGCCAAAGAGAATGGAGTTCTTGCATTAGTTGGACAACATATTCTGATACCAAGATTCTCCAATTGAAGACAACGGGCTTGACTTTCTTCCATGTGTGTGAGATTATTGTCAGCTTCAGAGCTATTATGATCACGTTCTGTCGTTGTTTTGGACAGGGAAGCAAACCGCCATCTCTCGGAATGGTTGAATACTTCATTGAGAAGTGCTTAAGAGAACACCGCTGTGGTGAGAAGAACAGTGCTCTGATTGTGTATGAGCGCTTGTTCAAACATGTGTGCAGATGGGAGTGAAAGATGATTTAATTGCTAATGAGTGCTATGAAATATAATGCTTAACTAATGAATAAATGAGCCTTATGGAAAATGTTTTGACACAAAAACGTGTTCGTTGTAGTACATGAAAAAAGAAAAAAAACACGGAAAAAAGAAAAATAAAAAAGACTGAACAAATCGGACGCGTCAACACCAACAACTGTCAACAACAACAAAGAACAACACCACGTCACCGATCTCCCCGCTCATAAACTCTCTGCAGACAGAATGAGCAACGGGTCGACAAGGAAGTCCCCGGCTCCACTTCCACCGGGCTTCAGACGCGCCAACGACAAGTGCATCGTCCACAAGGCAACAGGCATCAAAGTGCTCACGGAGACGAAGACAATAAGCATCAACGACAACGACAAGAGTCTTCCCTGGTTCAAGGCCCTCTTGAGCGACGATTGCCCCACAAACTGGGTGGTGTTGTAAGATAGAGACTTCTGGAAGGTGGTAGAGGCAAAGAAGTCCATGATCTGCGGTGGATGTGTCAAGTTCTCTGAGCCCTTCAGATACAATAGTCAATTCGAAGACCACATCAAAGAAAGCAAGGATTGTGAATCACGATACAACTACAACAACAATCAAATGATGTCTGTCCCTATACAGTTTCCTGGAAGGGAACTGTTTTTCCTTCTAAACGGGAGTTTCTTGCACATCGCAGACTTCAACTTCGAAGAGGAGTTTTACTCATTGCAAAAACAGATCGAGAAGAAAATTATTCAGTTTGGTGGTACGATACCTGAGAAGGAGGGAAACAAAGCAGCAATACAGACCAATGGACACGTCTCCCCTCTCCATCCACACAGAACATGCGCCTTAGAGCAAGACCATTACCGGAAGTCCCCGTCGACTTGGAGAACACAGAAGAAAACCTCACGGAAGAGGGAACCAGCACAGAAGAAGAACCACCAGAACCTTCAACACCATTATCTCCTTCTCCCAAAAGACGCAAGACCACACTCATGTCCAAAGCTATCATTACAAGATCCGATCCAGCCACCCCAGAACACAAACCAAAAGATAAGGTGAGTTCCTTGCCAACGTCACTCATGAGAAAAGGAGACTCTGCTTATAATGCCATCATCACAGAAATCTTTGAATCAGTGGAGGAGCACCTTGAAATGATGGACAAGAATGCCGAAGGTGACTTTGAAGACGATGCCTATGCCCATAACTCACGCATGTCCGATCTCCTCTCTGGATACATGACTAACGCCGCTGTCAGTACCACTATCTTGCCCTTTGTATTACTTGATTCCATCACAGATGACTTGTGGGACACGGATGAGGCTATATCTGACCATTTCAGGTTCATGTTGTCTGGTGAAGGTCCCAAGTTGACAGTGTACAACGAGCAGGCTGTATTTGAATTGTCATTGGTCTTGACCAACGATGTCCAAGAAGGCTGGTCAGCAACTGTCTGTCTCGAGAAGATGGGCACCGATGACGACATCTTCAACTTCTATGACAGAGTCGACGCTCGTGGATTGACTTTCCCACAGGCATGTCAGGCCCTCGTTGTTTTACAGGGCAATGGTGTACACAATCACAGAACGAGTCTCATCAAAGTTGCCAATGCCTTCACGGGCCGACATGTGTGCTTTGATGGGCCACTGTTTCCAGAAGATGCGCCCTGACGAAGGCGTGGGTACTAAGATCGTGGGAGAAAGACTTTACTTCCACGTAGCCAGGTGGACGAAGTGACGTCCTCATATAAAAATGTGCTATAATTTTAATGCTAATGACCAAGAGACCTCGAAGTAGACGAATAAAAAAGAAAAATAACTTTAAACAGAAAAATAAAACATCACCGTGACAACACACCATAGCTGTGGTCCAAACCGGACACAAGTTGGTAGGGACACACTATTGGTTGGTGTACTACTTTGACTGGGTAAAGGTATAAAGACCATTACCTGTTCCCTGTTTCATGTTATCTACTCAGCTTTATAAGGATCAAGCACACACATATACACCAGTTACCCTAAGGAGATTACTGTCTGATCTCTTGTTCACGAAAGCACCTGTAAACAACACATACGTCTATTGGCCTGAATACGCGAATAGTCCTCATCACCGCGCTAAAAAGGAAAAGAAAACAAAGCCGGCTCAGCAAACCAAAACATCAAAACACCACACGCAAAAACCGGGCGCTTCAGCGATGACAGCGGCAGAATCCCCGGAAGAGAGCGCCATACGCATGAGAACAGCGTCAAGAACACGCACAGCCCCCGGCCCAGGGATTTCAGCGAAGACTCCACGCCACAGACCGTTGCCGCCGATGACCACAGCCAAGCGGAAGCCCGTCAGTGCGCCAAAGATGGTGCTTCCGCCCGGGTTTGCGCCGATTTCCTCGCGGATTGTGATACACAGCGCCACAGGAATTGCCGTGGAACTCACGAAGCGCCGTTTGGCAGACCCAGTGACCTCCTATTTCATTGGCAGAAACAACAGCGTCGCCATCGAGTTGTACAAGACACACAGGTTGGCCTACTACTTCATCACCAAGGGAGAGCTGCACCCATCGAACTGGGTCTACATGAGCGACAAGAAGACCGTTGATGAGTTGTCGCAGCTGGCCACCGTCGTCGACCTCAAACTCTGCTCTGAGTGCTTCCTCGTGTGCTGGGAGAACCGTGAGCGTCGCCATGGTTGTAAGGACAACACATACTTCAAGTGCCATGGGTTTGCTGCACGTGCTGATATGACATCTCTTGGACACATGATTATCACCGACTTGCCAAAGTTGGAAGGTGTCCAGAAAGAAAGCATCCACAAGTTGATTGCAGAGCAGCAGATGATCTTGGAGAACCCGACTCCAGAAGCCATGAGAGAGGAGGAGAAGTGGAAAGAGATGCTTAAAGAAGAGTGGAAGAAAGTAATCCACCAAAGAAGAGACACAGCTAAAGAGCAATACCAAGAGAAGAAACGCAGAGCTGAGAAGATATACCCATCAGGAGAGGACTCCGAAGATCATGAAATGACCAGAGAACAGCCACAGAAGGCATTGAGATTGATCACCAGAAGCAACCGAGCCCAGCAAATGTTGACATCTGAACCTGACACCATACCCTCATTGGAGGAACTGACCAGCTTACTCGAATCATTTATCGCGATAATTGTCTCTCCTACACAACCGAGACCAACATCAGAGGTTGTTTCCATTATCAATGACTACCTTACAGACCCACACATTTCAACCACACTTCTTCCATACATTCTCTTGGATACCATCACTGATGATCTATGGTCATCCATACCATCAGTATCCAATACGTTCAGATTCAGACTTGATGCTAAGAACATGAAGTATGTCGTGAATGACGAGAAGGAGTCCTGGCACATGAACATCACTCTTTCCAATTCCGGAGGAGAGAACGGATGGAAGACCAGTGTATCTTTGGAAGGACATCCTGATGCCGGGATCGTCAGGGAAGGATTGTCCTTCGACTCAATGTGTCAAGTTTTGGTGGTGTTCAGGGCAGTGATATACACTTTCCTCTCGAGTAACTCTCTGCTTGATGCTTCTACTATGTCTCTATTCATTACCACTTCCTTTGAGTCTATGCCATGTGAAGCTGAAGACTCAGTGAGAGTCATCACGGAAAAGCTATGCTCCCATATTGCCAGATAAAATGACCCCCGTTATGACCTAATTATGAAACTGTCTATGAAGCTTATGAATCTATTTGATGTGTACTATATAGAAAGATGTACCATGTAGAAATTCTGTGAAAAAGTAACGTTTTGGAGAAGTTAAAAAGAAGGGAGTAGTTGGGGGTATCACAAAGGTGTTGGAGCAATGCCCTTCTGGATCAAACACTCGTTGTACTCATCAACAGTGAATGAAGTGACGTAACAGTCCTGGTTCAAACACTGAGTGTCCTCACCGGAAATACACTCAGGGACATATGGAGACTCACGTCTCAAGAAGGTCAAGTAAGTGTCCATGACCGTCTGGTTGTTGATCATGGCCTGAGCGACTCTGTGCCAGTAAGTAGCGTTCAATGGAGCAGTCTCTGGCCATTCAACTGGGTATCCTTCACGTGGTGTGTACTCAAACTCCCAGATTGGCTCCTCGGAGTTGTTGACGAAAGTGTCGTTAAGTCTCATGTAGTAGTTTCTAGAGTCGATGACTCCGTGGGACTGTTTGTCAATGGTGTAGTATCTCCAAGCTGGGTTGTTGTTGACCATTGGAGTGATGGACTGGGAGATCCAAGCAACTTGAACGGCGTTCTCTTCCTCCTTAGTTCCATTCTCGTACAAGATGTTGAACTGGTCAGAGTGAGTGTGGCCATAGAAAGTGGCACCGATGGTGTATGGAGAGAAACGCTCAATGACCTGTCTGTAAGCCTCACCTGGGACTGGGAGGGCCTCTTGAACCATTGGAACGTGTGCGATGATCCAGACACGCTGGTCGTTGGCTTCAGACTCCAAGAGCTCGTCGATCAAGAACTGGAGCTGACCGAAGGAGTCAACATCAGTGGCGTTCCAGTAGCAGTACAAGTTAGATGCGTAGTAAGCGTTCGAGTTCAAGGCAATGATTTTCAAGTTCTTCTCCGTAGTGACTGCGAAACCGGTGTAGTGCTCTCTAGCGTAACGAGCAGTAGAAGCGTTCAACCAGTTGTAATCTTGCCACAAGTCAGACATGAGCTTAGCGTTGTAGTCAAACAGGTTGTTGAAACCAGACTTCTTCTGAGCCAATTGAGCGTATGGGAAAGTGTCATGGTTACCCAAGACGGAGTACATTGGAAGATCGTTCAAGGCGTTCTTGACATCTCTGAAGATGTTCTCCTCGGAAGCGATAGTCTTGTTGAAGTCAATGTATTGGTCTTCGTCATGGTCAACCAAGTCACCAGTGAAGATGGTGAAGTCAAAGTCGAGGTTCAACTCCTGCTGATATTTGACAACGGACAACAAGGAGTTGTTGATCAAGACTTCTGGAGCGTCACAGACGTACTGACCAAAAGTGAAGACTGGTTGCCAAACGGTGTCGTTACCAAAGACATCAATCTCAGCACCTTTGATGTAGTTGAAGTCATCATCGTAGTAGGCCTCGTAGAAGGACAAGTTGGCAGCTTGCTCAGCAGTCAAGTTCATAGCCTCAGTGAAGTTGTAACCTTCTGGAGGGAACTCTTCAGGAACCGAATGAGAGGTACAACACATGTAGGAAGAACAGTTGTTCTCACCACCAATGACGAAGTCTGTCTGGATGTGGAAGTCTGACAAATGGAGGACGTTGTAAGTGTCACCAGAACCCGCTGGCTCAACCATATGTTTGGTCTCCTTGGCTGGCCATCTGCCAGACAAGTCAATCTTTGGAGTCTCAGGCATTGGACAAGCACTGTCACTCTGGTAGTAACAGTAGAGCTGACCGTCGTAACTGTTAGGATCCATCAAAGTCAACAAATTGGCGAAGTCCGAGCCATCACCGTCCATCTCAACGGTTGTACGGCCGTAAGTCAAGTTACAAGTGATCTCGTCAGTGCCGGAGTCAACACACCATTGGGTGAAGACGGGGTAAATAAGGTCTGGTCTGAGCATGGCAAGAGACTTACCGATCTGGAGGGTCTTGATACATCTGTCACAGTCGGTAGTGTTGGAGTAAGTGCCGTTGTAGGAGTTGATGGAGGTGAGCTCAGAAACAAAAGTTGTGATGAGCTGGGAGTCCGAGAAGGCAAAGTTGGTGGAGGCACGGTCGACCTTGTACTGTTCAATGATCACTGCGTTGTTGTAGAGCTCAGCAAGAGGAATGGCGGCCGGGAGGGCACTGGACAAACCAGCCAAGCCCAAGAGAGCCAACTGAGGGAGCATTGTTGTTGATGGAAGGTGATGATAATTCAATTGTCTTGGCTCTCGGTATGGGGTTCACTCCGGACTTTTATATGGCGGAAGGCGTGGCCTGGTAAATTGGGCAACCCCGTGCTCGGAGCTTATTGTTACAGAGAGTACCGTCTGATATGCACATAATCTGTCCCAAAGAGGAAACACCACGGCGGATAATTGTTTGTTGAGCCGACGAGATTATGCGGGGGTCTCCATTTTTGTGGCACATGGTCGGTCGACGGTAACTGTGCCTGCGTTTCGGGGGTCTGGGCCCTGGACTTTGGCAGCAATGGGGCCGCAAAGGGGCACATGGGCAACCGAGATTGAGGTCTGTGGTATCCAGTGGAGAGCGGAGACTATACAAAAGCCAACAGAGCTATACATACGAGGTCGTCGGAGCGGTGTTTCGTCGGTAATGTCCGTTGTGCAAACCGCCGATCACACGTGGGAGAGACGGACCGGGACCCTTTGTTGTACACTTATATTGCATTCTACAACTATAATTTTATGTGTTTAGGTATATTGAAAGGCGAATAGAACATGGATAGAGCTGTTCACAACAACTATCCAACCATAAAGACAATTCAAGCTCTATCCGACACGCAATTGACCAAAGAGTATGTGCCAGCAGAGACAGCGACCGTCGGAGAAGCAACTACAGTTCTCTCTGTACAGTGGGGGTTTCCGCTGATTGGTAATTTATCACTCTGTACACTAATCAGTAATAAGAGCAACCAAAAGCTAAAAAGAGCACCTTTGTTTACCAATTGATCCACCAATTGACTCCCAAACTCGCTAACATAGGCGGCTCCAGAACATAAGTGCTCATAACGCAAAGACATTCTGGTTACGCGGCCCTGGCGCTTTTTTGGTATCGCAAAAAACCTGTGGGGTAAACGGTTGCGCCTCCTTCAGAATACCTGGGAAACAGCGCTAATTCTCAGCAACGGCTCCTTGAAACAGCGAATTGACGCGATGGCCGTTTACCGTGAGCCGCCAAAGGGCTTCACAGCGCTTTTCAGCGACTTCTACAAGCACTTGCCGACGGGGACCGTTGTCAAGAAAGGCGAGGAAGAGAACGAGTGGACCTTCGTGAATGTGACGGAGCAGGAGTTCAGGGACGCCTACTTGGCACAGATGAAGCAGCAGGTGAACCTCATCAAGGACTTCGACATCTACTGGAGGCTCTTTGTGCTCCCAAAGAACAAGAACTACGTCCTCGTCGCAGACCCAGACGTCAAGGAGGTGTTGAGCAAGCGTGTGGTCATTTGCTCTGGGTGCTCCAAGTTCTGTGGCTCGTCTGCCGCTGGTCCTACCTTCAAGGACCACTACAAGGCTGGCCAGGGCTGCCTGGAACACATGTACGACCACTTCGAGTGTCTGGGTGCCTGGCTCAACTCCACGAGAAGCAGACGCCGTGTCTTCATCGTCACAGACGCCAAGGGGCAGATTTTGAACGACGATGACGCTGATGAGGGAGAAGTCGAGGAAGCTGAAGTCAGTGTGAAGATTCCAGAGGGTTCCATTGTCATTGATCTGTCAGGCGAAGACGACGACGGAGAGACCCCAGCCTCACCAGTCCCACAGACCCTCCCACAGTCTCTCTCCCAGAACAAGAACGTGGAAGCACCAGTCACACTCAACAACCAAGAGGAACAGACGAAGGAGGCTTCCTCTAATGAAGAGGACTCAGAGTCTACACTTGTCGAGCAGGAGAAGAGCACCAAGACAAAGTCCAGTTCTCTCACTCCAGTTGCTGGTGTTGAGGCTATCGTCAAGCTGGTTGAGAATGAGTCATCTGGTGAGACTAAGACCAACAAAGACGATGAAAGTGAAGTGTCAGACTCAGACGTTGAGAGTGAGAAAACTCCTGTTAAAGAGCAGACTCAATGTGAAGTCTCAGTCGCAGTCACGATCAACCCTGAGGCTATCCAGGCTCTGATTGAATCCTCTCAAAACGAACAAGTTGCTAACAACAGTGAAGATGATTCCCCAATCAACGAGTCCGCTTTCTTTGATCCAGTGAGAGACTCGTCACCAACAGAGGGAGTTGTTGAGGCACTCAAAGAAACTCAGCTGGACTTCAACTCACAGACCATTGATCCACAACTGTTGTCAAGTGACAGAGTCACTCCTCCACAGCCAGAGGTGCTACTTGCTATTGCTGCTCTGCAGAACTCCCAGGTCGACCAGGACGACGACAGCTCAGACGATGATGGTGTTGAGCTGCTGCCGATTGAGACCATTGATCCACCACAAGCAGGAATGAGAACAAGAAGCATTGTTGCACAGTCGTCTGTTCAACCACCAGAGAAGGAGACATCGAAGCCAGCTTCTAAGAGAAGAATCTCAAGACAGCCAACAAAGAAGGCAGACAAAGCTCAAATTGAGAAAGGTCAGAAAGTCCAGAAGCCTTCAAAAGTGCAGAGACCAAAGAAGGCCAAGCTTCCACCTTTCCCAAGAATCATTGTTGATGCAAAGTACAAGAAGTCTACACCAAGTAAGAAGAAAGCCCCTCTTGCAACACCAACTAGAAGACAGTTGTAACTCTTACTACTTCTCCAAATGATAAGAGAGTCACCCGTTCTGAGTCACAGTTGTCTAGTCCTGTCAGACCAAAGAGACACGCATCGATCAACCCAACAACCAATGTCAGAGTCCTGGTCAAGAACGCACTTACACCCCAGAAATCAACTGCAGAGAAGACAGCTAAAGAGAAGACAACTAAAGAGAAGACAACTAAAGAGAAGACAACTAAAGAGAAGACAGTTGCAGAGAAGACAGCTACAGAGAAGCCAACTACACAACAGACTCCTACCAAGGAACAGAATGGCAAGAGAAGAGTCGAAGAGCCATTAGCTGAAGTACAGAAGGGCAAGAAGGCCAAGAAGGTCAAGGCCACCAACGAAAGCAATGATGATGATGAGTGTGAAGTTCCATTGCCTCCAAACCATGCTGATGCCAACTTCAACCTCAAGACGTGGAAGTTGATGGCCACTTCTTTTGAGATCTTCAGACTTGGTATCATCGACAGCATTGACAATGATTTATTGGACAACACAAACCATTATCCGATGGTGGTCAAGGCGTATGAGAACTACTTCTTGAATGTGCATGCCACGACTAACCAATTGCCATATGTGTTGTTGGATTGTCTTACTGATGATTTATGGAACACTGATGAGGAGATCAGAGATAACTTCAGATTCACTTTGAACGGTGGCGATTCTCCATCCATCTCTGTGTACAATGAGGACACTCCTTATTCGTTCCCAGTGACGATGGCGTTGAAGAACAAAGGGGGCGAGAAAGGCTGGTCCTTCTCGTTAAAGATTGACATGTGTGATAAGTTGACGACAAGTGGTGGGTTTGGTCACTCTTACAACATCAATGCGGACGATTTGGATTATGCTGGTATCTGTGAAATGTTGATGAACTTCAGAGTGGTGATCTACACTGTCATTTATCGCTTGGCTCGTGGTATGGATGTCTTGGAGATGACTTCGTTGTGTCAGTTTGTCTCCCAGGCATTTGAGAAGGTGCGTTCAGGAGACGTTGCTACAAGAATGGTTGATGAGAAATTGTGCTCACACATTGCTAGATGGAAGAAGTGATTGTATGAAGGGAATAAGGGATTAAGGGATTGCTATATAGATGAATTTTTTGCTTACGAATTGATGAAACTGTTGATATTTGGAAACACCAGAGTAGTTCATTGGGATTGATCTATACGTCTACTGGATCGTCCAGCTTCCCTGTCATTTGTCAAGGTTCACCTTTTCACAACCTTAGGCTTCTCATCAACCAGTTTGTGACCAAGTTTTAAAGCCAGCTGTCTCTTGATAGTACTTGTACCAACTTCTCCATCAAGTTCACTCTCTTCAAAAGCTCTCTTGATAAAACCCCAAAGCATGAATCTCTCAGACATGTCAGGCCCGCTGTTGATGTATGAAAGGATTGCTCTGCTGACTGATCTGAAGACCAGCAGAATCGTACAAAGATGGGCGAACGAGATGGATGTTCCTTGTAAACGATCAATTAGAGGGAGTTTAGTGGAGTCAGTGTCAGCGGGCCCCACTGGGGTGAGCCAAATGGAGGTATCCCAAGTTGTGTCAGGGGCGGTTGGTGGTGTGATCTCAAGGAAAAGCTTGAACTGTGATTCGGTATTTGTGATCATTAGTGTGTGCTCAAGAGGATGGATGACAAAATGGAAGCCTGGTGGTGGGTTGCTAGAGAGGGACTCAGAAATGTAAGAGAGGAGATGGTGGGACAGTATTTGGTAGCTTGTGTAAGAGCCAGAGAACAGAGCATCAAGGGCTTTCAAAACTTCGTGCTCTCGTGGTTTGTAGTATCGTTTGGATTCCTTTGATACCTGTTTGAGGTCGTTTTGCAGGGAAGTCATGGCCTGTACGACTGGATGCTCGGAGACCTCAGTGCCTTTATGGGGAATGGAAATGGGCACATGGCTCACCGGAGTAAAGGAAGATTTCTTCTTGGATTTCTTGGGCGTGGGTTGATCTGATACTTCGGCAGACGGCGTTCTTTTCACCGAAGTGATGTCAATGGCCTTCTCTTTCTCTTCTTCAACACGGCGTTCCCTGGCTGCAGCGAGTATCAGAAGGTCAGCATCCTCAATTGAGTCCTGAATGACGTAGTAAAAAGGCGGATACTTGCCCGTGGAGTAGGCCTTGGCACTGACAATACCCTTTTTGAATGGAATCTTCGAGCAGCCAGCAACAACGGTTCTGTGTGTCTGGATGGAGAGGTCCTTGTTCTTGTTCATCTCGAAGCAGAAGCGGAAGCAGCCCGAGCACAGGCCGTGTGACGTGGAAGGCAGCGCATCAGACAGCGACGGGTAGTCGTCCACGAGCGCCAGGTTGCAGTCTCCGGACTTGAACTGCTCGTAGACATGGTGGTGCACCTGCCGTCCGGAGTCCCTCTTTTCCGCCACCAGCAGCGCGCAGTCAACCCGATGGGCAGCACATCCTCCCTGGATTAGGCCGACCGAGAACCGAGTGTAGATGGTCTGTACAGTGGGTATGTGGCTCATGGCGCAGTGTGTATGAGCTCATGGGGAAAGATTCAAGTGCCGGAAGCCAGAGGCGAGTCATGGATCTGGCGTTTATGTGTCAGTGGATGCTGTCATATGTGCAATGCTGAAGGATATTTGTAGAGGTCTAGAAGGCATGGCAGATACAGAGATACAGAGTCATGAGAACGACGAATTACGGTTCAGATTGCCTATCGCGGTTGAGAACACCCGGACACCAAGTCACGTGACAATCGGTAGCCATGGCAACCGGTGTGGGGTATCTACAATGCAAAGAACAAACAAAGCCTTGCTACAATTACGAGTGCTATATGTAAAAGTCTGATCGATATTGTTCAGTTATACTCTTTGGGCTTCCACATACGCAGACGGGTGTTGAAAAGTGGCCTCCATACGATGTAGCAGGCCAAGAGAGTGATGTCCTGTATCACAGAGGGCAGGTACAAGAAGAACTGAAGAAGGACCCCAGGGTTCGTGTCGTACTCAAATGCACCGTTTGACCATCCAACAGTGAACATACTGTACTCAAGAGATCCGACGTATATGTAGATGCCACCTTGAGGATACTGATATGTGTGTATGATCAACTGTCCAACGATGGAGATGGCATATACCGAAGCAGGCACATAGAAAATGATGTTTTGTGTCAACCGTAAGCAGCGGCGTCTGAGTGGACTGAACCCCTTTCTGATACAGATCCACTGAATACCAAAGAAGTATGCATACATCTCCCAAACACAAAGTGGATAACCAAAGCAGCAGACCCAACCAGCCACTGTCATGAAACCAATATCAACCGAGCCAGGAGAAAGGCTCCTGAATAGGTGTTCTGTGGCCTTTATGATACTCATAAAGAAGTGAATCCACAGGTGAAATCGAATGGCATCTCTCTTGGTTTTATGTTCAGCAGGATCAAGGAACCCCGTATATCTCCATTGACGGTAAATAGGTGAATATGTTTTCACGAGGACCCATAGAACAACCAATGTGGCCACATGAGTGATGAAGTCAGGAAGAAAAGGGCAAAGCTCATCAAGCCCAGTAAGGACCATAATTTTTGGAGCTAGCGTGACAAGTTGGATGAGTTGAAAGTAGTGTGAAATTGGGCTTGTCAAAGGCAATTCATCGTCCCCTTTGTAACAGGGCTCAAAAATCGACTCTCCACTCAAAGTGTCATAAATCTCTGTCGTGAGGTTGCGGTTGACTCTGGTGAACAGGATCCATAGAGCAAGATACAGTGATAGCAATGTGAGCACTGTGAAGACAATGTCCCTGGAGCGGTTGGTTGTCACTCTGTCGAACCCATACTCATCCTGTTCCTTGACCTGGACGTCACTGAACAAGCTGGTATCTCGGTAGAAGAGAAGGCAGTGGACGCCGGGCTCTTCAACGTTGAACGTGGTATTATGCTCCGTACCACCAAGAATAAGACCCTCGAATGAGTCCTGTCTTGTTGTGTTGTAAGTGAACTCCCAAAGTCCTTTGCCTTGGCATTGGTCAGACTCGTACTTCTCATAGGTACAGACGGACAACCCACTCTCAGGCTTCTCCAGCACCTTGGAGTCAACGTACCTTGGAATGGAGGAGTTATGGATAGCACTGGAGATTGGATACGACAAGATGCTCGTGGACCCTTGGACAAGGACCTCCAATTGGCCTTTTGCCTTGAACGGGTAACATCTCTGTAAAGTACCGGCATAAGAGAGTCCAAAGAGGAAGACGGAAGCGAGCGATGCGGCTCTCATAATAGCGATTGAAGACTGTAGATTCCAATAGTGGATATGTTACAGAAGAGGAGAACTCCTTTGTCAGTGCCAGGTTAAACCCATGAAAAGCGGCGTGAGCAGATAAAAGCAACGTGGTAGTACTCTCTCAAAAGTGCGCTGTTTCGCGCGAGATAATAGCTCATACCGCACGTGTAAGCTCACCCAGTTCGAGCAGTTGCCGTGAAGTGGTTCATAGTGGACGGTTGAGTTCTTGTGATATTAGCCATATTGCACTGTCTTTGCTTTTCCTATCACTCTATGGCTGTTTCGACAAACCAACATTGTGGAAATGCGCTGGAGTTTTTCGAAGGTCACCTACAACGGGCTCATAACCGATCTCAATGCATTGGCGGTAACGCAATGATACTCCAAATTCCAATGGATGATCTCTTACAGAGGCTGGAAATTTCAGAGACAAATGAAGCAATTAAGATATTTAGCAATACAAGAGCATGCATCCTTTGCTCAAGGATCAAGGATCAACCGGTTGACCATCAGCCCCTCCGGCAACCTGCGCGTTGGCACCAACTGGATTAGCTGGTGGAAGGCGCCTGCGGTTCTCTGGAGTCTTCCAGTAACCCTCGGAGCAGTATAAACCACATCTCCAAAGACCAATACCGAAAGGCTTTGTGATCTTGTGAAACACCGTTGTGTGCACGTTTCTCGTAGTGAGTGGCCCAGTCTTACCAAGGACGGCCAGTGCACCGATGGCGACGGCAGGCCACTGCAACACAGCTTGAAAAACGAACAAAAGTGTTGTCAAACCCACGTTGTTTGTTGTAAAGTTGGAAGAAGGAGCCTCTGACCAAGTTGCACTGTCCTCAATGTACTGCTTGTTAAGTGCAGTGTAAACACAGAGATTCACAATAGTAACAGTGACCCATTGAGCAAACCAAATCCAGCGAGCCATCTTTACCAACTTCTTCCATTGATCACCAGTGCCAGCATCCTCTAGCTTACTCCTAACTTCATTTTCCACAAGTGAATTAATGGCTTCAGTGTCGTAATCCAAGCTGAGGTCAAGTGGACGACGAGCTCGTTCCTCTCCCTCCAGTACAGGTCCAATTATATCGACCAATTTCTTCTCTTGGTCAGTTTGTTTCCAGACTTTCATAAAGAAGCTAGAATCATCAACATGGGTACCCAAACGACGCTCTCTCATAACCATCTGTGGATTAATGTTGTCAGAAGATTTGCTCAAGTCTCTCATTGCCCAATAGTACATGGGTAAAGTACACCATGAAAATGCTTGAGACCACACATGATACCATGCAACTGATATTGAAGTTTGAATCCAGAAGTAAATTACCCAGATGTAAAGTAGAGCAATCAAGAAGAAGATGAACATTCCGGTACCAGCACGGTGCCAAAACTGATGGGTGAGGAAACTGGAAGCCCTGGATGGAGCGAGGCTTGGACCGGCAAACCAATCTGTGTACTCCTCAACAACTTCCCAACAAACCACTGAAGTAATTGCCTCAATGGCCGACATCAAATCGACTGGAACAGCATCTTGGTTGAGAACGTATCTGTAGAATAAGTAGCTCAGAACCTTCAGAATGCATTCCAGCAGCAGCCATGCCGTAATGCTCAGTCCCAAATGATGCAAGACACCACCACAGTCAAGATCCATTCGACCAAGAACGGGGCGAGCCTAGCAAGCTCTTCATCAAGGGCATAACTGGAGACACTGTAGTTGAAGTGGATCTTCTTTGAGAGATATGTTGAGAGGTCCGAATGATCCTGGCCATTGGATGTTGAGAGCTTGGTTTTGTCTGCTTTAGAACCAGTAAGCTGGTGTTTCAGATCTCCCTTCAACACACGTCCTTGAAGGTCATAATCTGGAGGAGTGATAAACTGAATGGTGTAAACGCAGATAAAGTCTGCAGATCTGCTTACCGGAACGGGGCAATGTAATCTTTTGCAATTCTTCTCACCACTAGCCCCATGGATTGCTGAAATCTCAAATGTCTCTTCACACAATAGATCAATCTGGGGATCATTCATGGCCTGGAATGCCTTTTCCAAAGTTGTAAGGTCGAAGAGAGAATCATCGTGATTGTAGTCCATCTTGAACCCTTTGTCTTTCAAATACTGGTAGGTACACTTGTCTTGTTCAGGGTCAGTGCTGCAACCATTGAGGCATACACTGTTCTTGATGCCACGACCATAGATATCAGAACCACAATACGGTGCTATGTTATCAAGTCCAAAGCCTCCGTTCAAAGCGTGTTCAATCTGTTCTTTAGAGAAGACCTTGACAACAGTTGTGATGGTTTTGTCATCCATACCGGAGTAGTATGCCATCAAGTCATTGACTTCAATGGTTGGATCAGAGAAACTGGATGGAGCATTGAAGCAAACAAGCCCTTGACTGAATGTCTGGTCAACAGTGGAGGAGTCTGCTGCGCTGCTGAGGGGTAAACAAGAGCTCAACAAGAGAAGGAGAACACCTGCGAACAGCGCGTGGTGTCTGTGGAGCCACATGCTTGAACTTGGAGTGGGGAAGCGGTGTGTAATCGGTGGAGATGGGTGTTGATGTGCGCTTAGACAGGCCGTTGCTGTTTCTTTGCTTGTGTGTGGGAGTTGGTAAGTGTAAATTGACTCCCCAATTGCTTGATATCGCGCCATGCCCGCCACCTCCACAAGCAGTCCAGGCTGCAGTGGCTATGTTCTACACTCTTAGACACGATATCAGATATAAACAATGCTCACTGGATGGCTCTGAATGAATCAATCAGACTGAGAGTCACGGAAAAGTGCTCTGTGTGCGAGGTAATGCCATGAGAGTGTCGGCCTGTATCAGCTATGAGCCATACACCATAGACATGATTCAAGCTCTCGCCATACGTGCTACTACTCTGAAGGTCAGCATAAGTTCATTAATTAGCAATTCATTAGCAATTCGTTAGCAATGTATGTGTCCCAATTGGACTTGTGTTGTGTTGAGCGCTCAAGCGACAACTCTTTCACCATTGGTCTTCTTCTTATCATTAATCCAATAAGGGGCACCATGGCGTTTGCGTGGCTTGGTAGCCGTGGCTTTGACTGGGACAGCGACAGTCTCATAGACAAAGTCATCCATGATACCAGGGATCAGGCCATCAAGCTGCTCCATCTTTGCCTTCTCAAACAAGAGGTAGGTCTTCTCACCGGTGCTGGAGAAAGCCATGACCCCATAGCAAGTCTTGAATGCAGTGCCATGACCAACACACACCTTCTTATGTGTTTGAGAAAGCTTGCTGGCGCCTTCGATGCCACCTTGACTGGAAAAGCAGAATCTGTAACATCCAACACACAGGGCCAATGGCCAGACTGGAACACGAGTCAACAAGGAGTAGTCTGGATCCATGAAGACAAAGTTCTTCGTCTCAGGCTCCCATGTGTCACGATAGAACGAGGACCAGGAATCTTTGTCCAGCAGTTCTTCAGAGTCCTCATAGAGCATTCTCGTGAAATTGGCCTTCTTGGTGCGGTTTGGATCGAAGATGGCGTTGCCACTTGGGTACTCCTTGACAAAGAGACCAGTTGGCTTGTGGAAGTGGAGCCCCTTGCCAACCTCTTGGAAGTCAGGGTTCACGACAGGATCAACCAACGTCTCATCAGAATCAGAATCTGAGGAGCTCAACGATGGAGTGGATGGTGTGAGTGCTGGAGCCTCTTCTTCTTCCTCCATGTCTTCTTCAACTCGGGAGTCTGGCTCCTTAGCCTCCCAGTCGAGCACAGCAAACATCGAGCTCTCACCTTTGATTCTCAGACCAGGAAGCTTCTCCACATCAGAGCCCTCACATGTACTGTCAAACTGGTGTGTAGCCATGGCACTGGAATCGCCGTCAGAAGTCACACAGCAGAACTTGTTGCAACCCTCACAGATGATAAGGGAGACAGGGTCAAACACGGAGAGAAGCGCCTCTGATGGCTTCACGCGGATGAAGTTGGCCTTGTTCTGCTCAGCGTGGAGAGGCACATACAGAGAGGCACCGTTTGACTGCTTAAAGGCCTCCAAATGCGCAGAAACACCGTCATACTTCTCGTCCAGTGGATCAAGGATCGAACCGCGGCCGCCCTCAGTGGAGATGAAGAGGTGGGTGGGCGTGTGGTGGACCAATTGGGCGCCGGCCTTGGTGAACTCCCAGCTCAGCTCCGTCAGCGTGTTGATCAGCGAGACCATTGCGTGTTCTGCGAGCTGCTTTGGTGAATTCGGTTGTATTCTGGCACTGGCTGGAAGGTGTCTCACGCGCAAAAGAGGCGGCACAATTGACTGGCGATTGCCCCACACACAGAGTGCGCGTACCGTGTTTCGCGGATCAGCGGATCGGACAGATAAGGGCCGCATAACTCCGGTAAAGTCCGAGATCCGAGACAAAGAGATCTCTATTCTGCGCATTTGTGAAGAGATCCGGGTGGTGGAAGCGATGTTCATTCGGATTAGCAATATAGAGAGCAGGCCAGTAGTAAGGGTTGTTCCATCCCTCACCAGAATCACTGATTGGACAGTCTTGAAGCAACGTACCGGCGGAACAACAGGACCATGATCTCTGGGTCAATCTCAACGGACTCCAAGCAATCAAAGATGAGGTCCTTGAGATCTCCTCTTGACAGTGTAATGGCTTTGGAGTTCTTCTTACAAAATACTTGTATCACGGTTCTCAAGAGTGTAAAGAGACAGCAGACATCCTTCAAGTACAGATGCTCGGCCTCAATCTGCTCAGAATCATCAACAGAGTCATTGTCATCAACAACTGTGGTCAATGAGAGCCTGAAGGAGTGCACATCCGTTTGTCTTTCATGTTGTAATAGCAATTGTATCTCCATTGATTTGTTTGATGTGGTAAGCTGTAGTCTTCCAGTCTGTGGAGCGAATTTGAACTTGATCTGTTTCGCAGCGTCTTTTGACTGGAATATCTCATCGGTAAGATACTCCAAGAGCATGGTTTGTAAAAGAACGTGTGTGGTTGGAAATGAGCCCTTCAAGAAGCCGTGGACATCTGGTCTCATGATATGGTCTTCTTCTTGGATGTATGAGTGTGCGGACTTGACTGCCTTTCTGATATCATTTATAGTTTGAGAGAGTATGTTGAGGGAAGGAGCAGTCTTTGTTGGTGTGTGTGGACTCTCCAAAAAAGCCTTCTCAGGTCTTGTCATGGATCCTGGGTCTGCTACTGGAGTGAGCTCTCTGCTCTCTGGACGGTCAAGAATGACATAAGTCACTGGAGTTTGATCAACGGAAATGGCTTTGTGCTCAGTCATGAATGCTTTAGTCAAACAGTCAGGGGACTTGCGTAGATGTGACTGGAACTCCTTCCATCTCTTATCCTTGGTACCCATAAAGCACCTCTTCATACAGCCATGGCAGATGCTGACAGTGAGCCAAGGTAGACATGTCACCATGTCTTCATCTGCTTGAACAATGCAGAAGTTCTTCTCCGTTGGGTGGGTCAATGAGTTCATAACAGGACACAGACCAAGATGATTCGTCATGTTCAATGTTTTGGTAGTCATCGTTCAGCTTACGCTTGAGCCAAGAAGGATTGTTCAACGTGACTGGATTGATCACTTTGACTGTATGTCTCATGGAGTCAAAGCTGAAGATCAACTTGGTATCCTTGTGTTGGTAAAGACTCCTACCGATCTCAACGAAGGAATCAGAGCTCTCGATAGACTTGGTGAATGATGAGTCTGTTTTGGATGGCGTGGTCTCATTATCTGGGAATGGAGACCCCAGCTCTTCATCGTCTCCAAAGAGCGTTGGAGATTTGGAATCAAGTGGACTTGACGGTGGTGCAGTCTCCTCCAGGGCTTCAAAAGCAGTTGATAGATCAGCGGCTGGGATAAAGCTATTATTAACATCACCATTTCCCTGACTTGAAACAAGGTCCAACTCATCAATCAACGGCATGCTCTTCTTTGTAGACTCAGGGTCAATGTATCCTCTTCTGTACACTGGAAGACAGTCCACGCTCTCATCTTCAAAAACCATGTAGGACATTGGACTTCTGTGATTCAGCACGACACCTTCGACAAAGTAATGGCCATGACCTGTCCCTGAACACACTTTATGATGACCTTCCAAGCCATTGATGAGACCTTCAAAGACACGGAAACAGACTTTCTCACAACCCATGCAAATGGCAAGCAAACGGGGCTGGACAAACGAGAGCAGCGATGGGTCCGCTTTCCAGAGCGTATAGTTCGACTCACCACGTTGCTGGTGCAGTGTATAGAAGTCTGACCAGACTTTCCACTTCAAGAAGGAGCTGTGCTGTGGGAAGAGCATGGCTTTGAACTTTACCTTGTTCACAGCGAACAGGTCGATGATCTTGAAGTGGTCGGGCATGGAGCGCACAACAGTGTTTGTTGGCTTGTGGAAGACGACTGAGGGGCCGATCTGGAGGAAGTCAGCCACTGGGAATGGCTTCAAAGTGGATGGCGAAGGGGTTCCTGAGGGAGTTTGCTGTGGACTCGGAGTCTGTGGGGCTTCGTCTGAGATGTCTGAAGGGTCTGGCGACAAGGAGATGACGTCTGGCTCTGGTACTTGTGTGGCAGACTGTGGAACTGGTTGACTTGCTTTACCAATGTCTTCCCAACTGCCATACATGGACTGCTGTGTGCCTGGCCAGTGCTCTGAGACACTGTTAACCCTTGAGAGCTTCTTGGTGTGGAGGACGACGAGCATTGACGGCTTCTCTGGCTGCGGCGTCCCCGGTGAACTGTTCATGATATCGGATACCCTCATTCTGTGGTGTTAGTCGTGTATGATAAAGAGCTGTTGGCCTTCTTTTTACAAGTTACTACAGGTTTTTAAAGCGGCAAGATACAGATTTGAACCCCACATCGTGCGCTTATCAGAAGTACACAGGGCTACATAACCACGTGTTACCCGGCCTTACCATGTTTACTTTTCACTCCGATTCACTTCCAGCAATGACGAAGAAGGCCTTGGACATCTGTGTTGTTGGCACACCACGACACGGGATCCAGTGTGCGTCTGTGCACTCTGGACTGGTTTCTCTGTGCTTTGGGAGCTCTTTCTTGGTTGCTGGCTTGTCTTGGTACGCCATCTGACGACAAGAAGAGCACAACAGAAGCTTCTCAACTTTCAGGAGGCCTAGAAGTGGCTCATCTGGAGTGAATAGCACGGCATTGGATAATGTTGGATCTGTGAGACGGCGATACTTCGAAGACCAGGGTGGCGGTGACCTTCTGATGAATGAACGGTATTGCTTCTCAACTTCTTTTCTCATTCTTTGGTAAGTGCCACCAATTTCGGGATTGATGATGGCAACGAGTTTCTGTAACACCATGGTTCTCAGCATGAGTTTAGAAGACTTGTGGAAGAAGATCTCTGGTGCGATTTGGACGAACGATGGTTCAGACTTCAACACGTTGACTTTGGTCTTCAAGAAAGATGCCTCAGCAGAGTCCTGTGGGGAGACCGATGACTCCTTGGTGATCTCCAGCTTACGTTCCTTCTCCTTTTCTTGTAGTGTCTTCAACTCGTGTTCAGTGAAGTGTAATGATGCACTTCCATTCTCCTTCTTCTCTTCAAACATATGTGGGAACATGTGAGCTGTACTAGGATCCTCATAGACAGTGTTGACTCCATCCTTCTCAATGATCACAAACCGCGGCTCGCCGACATTCTGAGTCTGGAGACCTTGAACAAGAAGATAGTCGTATGGTGCTGTCCCACATTCTTGTGTGTGTTCTTTGAAGTGGGTGTTGTCTTTGTAAAGATCACAACCAACTGTCCACTTGAAGCACTTCTTTCGACACCTGGAACATACGGCAATCTCTGATATCGAAAGCACAGACACAAACTCCTTGTTTGGTCTGACTCGGACAAAGTTGGAGCCATCTGCATCTTGTAGTTGGTTGTAGATTGGAGACCACTCTGTCAAACTTGCCCACTGTCTCAGCCTTGGGAAGACAGGCACCAGTGTTCTCTTGGATGCATATGGGTTGAACAACTCGAGTTTGGTTCTTGTGTGGATGAGGAGTCGTGTTGGCTGGTGAAGAATGATATGTGTGCCTATTCTGACGAAATCTGGTGGTGTTGGTCTGGCACTCGGACGATGTCTCACGTTGATTGGACGCTCTGGTGGCTTTGTGGCCCTTATGTATGGGGCTCCGCAATCGGAGAAAAAGTCATATTCTGCTGATTGTACAGTGGGCTGAGGAGCTCGAGGCTGTGGTGTCACGTCATGAGATCCGTCATTGTCTTGGGCGCCTTCTTTGAAATTGATATAGAGTGAACGTGTAGAGTCCACTTTAACACCAATGCAGTTCTTGAAGTTTGCGTGTTTGCACGTGGACTCCGGCGGGACAACGGCATTGATACTCTCATTATCTCTCGGATCAAATGTGTAAACACCACATTCGGTGCACACCAGAAGTGGCTCTGTCGTTAAGAACCGTAGTAGTGTTGGATGTGGTTCAACGGTGATTGTGTTGGCTTCGCTGTCTCCACGGAATGCCTTATACTGCGACGGCCAGGCCATGGTTGGATACACCGAGGATAAGCTTCTCTGTGCAGTGGAAACGAGCTCCAGTGGGTTCACAGGAACCGGTCTCGAGCCTCGCTTGGCTTCAATGACGACCATTGTTGGCTCATGGACGAAGATGCTCTCGTTGTTGACGGTGGGGCTGAACTCTTTGCGGAGCTCTGCTGGAATTGACGACGACTCCATGCTGTGTTATGGAACCATTGACGTTCTTCGCTTGTAAATGGATAATCGGAGGATGAAAGTCCACAAAGAAGAGACGTTGTTGTTTGCGGTTGAATTGTGAGGGAACCCGGGTGTTGCGCTTACCAGTTAAATTCGCGAAGATTATGTAATCAAAGTGGTTACCCGGTCTTCCATACTACAAAGCCTATTCATTCGTAACTGTCATACATTGAGGCCTCTTTTTGCATATCCGTTGTATCGTGTACCACAACCAGTGTCACAAATGAGCAAACAGCCCAACTCCGTGGTCCTCCAGCACAAAATACGTCGCCAGCGACTCATTCGTCTTGTAACCATGTGCCATGATTGGTGGATACTCCGAGCAATCTGGAGACCCAATCGTATGGTCAGAGTAAGTGATACCAAGCTCACCGACATTAGAGAAGCAGATCCGTTTGCACCCGCCACAGACGAAGAGCACGGAAAGAGACAAGTACTTCATGTATGTGTCATTGTGTTCAAGCACGGCGAAGTTCGTATACATGGGGTCCAGCTCTGTGTACTGGATTGACGCCCGGTGTAGCACCAGACTCTGCATTTCTGGGTAAATGTCTCTGGAGATATGGAAGGTGGGGTCCGTTGTTGTGTGTGGGTTCAATATGAAGAAGGCCCCAGAGCTTCCCCATCTGAGGACCAGACCTGTGTGTTTATGGAGGAAGATGAAGTCACCAACACGAGTGAACTTATTGTCCTTTATGATTGAATCAAAGGGATTTTTGACTCGGAGTCTTCTTGTGTTGACATTTGGCTGTCTGATGGCAACGGATTCAGTGTGATGTCCGATATAATGCGACATTGGTGGAGCAAATGGTATAGTCTGTGTTTGTTGTACTCGGAAATTTGGGCTGATCTGTAAACTGTGGTGTGGATGTGGCTCATATATAGACATTGGTTCCCTCACTGGTGTATACATCTCTGGTTGTGCCTCTTCTGCATATGTATGCGCTGGTTGTGGCTGTAGTTGCATGTGTGGTGAATGTGCTTCTTCTGGTGCTCGTAGTAGTCGTTGTGGTGATTTGTTCTCTCCTGATATCTCACCCTCAAATAAGACAAAGACGTTCCTGAGTTGCCGTTTCAACAACATGGCGTGGACAACCCTGAAAGAATCCTTCGATGACTGACACTCTTGCACATGCTTTCTGTAGTTCTCGTTCTCCAGGTATAAGTCATCCTTCCAGAGATAGCACTTCTTCTCACACTTGGTACACAGAGCAGCACGACATGAGCCCACCGCATCCAACAAATCAGGAAAGTCTCTCATCACAAGGAAGTTGTTCCCTTCAAAGTACCTTAACTGTTGGTAGACGTCCACCCAGCCAGTCTCGTTGGCCCATTCGCGACAGTTCTCAAATACACGCTCTTGTAAGCTGTCTGCAGTGGTTCTGTCATAAAGTGTCTTTGGATAATTTGGGGAATCGTTGATGAGCAAACCCGTGCCTTTATGAAATAGCAGAGACGGACCAACCCTCATAACATTGTCCGATGGTTCAGAGTTTGAGTTCTCTGGGACATGATAGTCAGAACCTGATTCGTGTAAGTCTTCTGTTATTGCGGGCGTTGGTTCTTGTGTATCACTCGAGCCTGTGAAGTTTGAAGGTCTTCGTACCTCATCAGTAGCCTGTGAGCGTTCGGCAGTGGCACTTGCTAGCACCAGTACGTTTGAGGACGACGGTTGAAGCTGTGCGTAGTTGTCTTCTGGACTTGTGTGCTGATCCGATTCTGTCTGGTTCTCGTTTCCTTCAACCACCAAGAAGAGCTGTCTCTCACCAGCAACCGCGTAACCTTGCGTACATAGAAGTACAGCATCTTCGCACTCCGGGTTCTTGGAACAGTGGTCTTCCAACTCTTCAGATTGAAGTGGTGACTTGAAGCATGTCGTACCACACGTTGAGCACAGTAAAAGCTCCTCTGAGCTGAAACAGGATGTAAGGAATGGATCTGACTTCACAGCGATGAAATTAGCCGCGCTGAACTCTTCAAAAGCCGTGTAAAACGAGGGCCACTCCCAGTTCTCGTACTCTGGGAAGAGGAACCCTTGGTCGTGTGGTATATCGACTGGGTTGACGATAGCGATGGCGATTCCCTCTTGGATCCACAGCACGAGCTCTGTCGGCTTGTGTATCGCCAGCTGCGGACCAATCGGCTGTGTCTCGCCCAGCAACCGTCTCTTTGGCTCGGCCATTGCCGCTGTTGACACAAAACAAAACGTACTAGCCTCTGTTTGCAAAGATTGAATGTGTCCCGGCTTTGTTCTGAAAAGAAGCCCCACAGAGTGCGCGTACCAGAAATCAAAGCTTCGCGAAAGTGCCAGGGCTGCCTAACCTTTTGCTCATTATGGACACTCTTTATTTGCGGTAAAGCCCTTACAATGTTGCTTCAAATCCATGCAAGTTTCATTATCATTAGCTATTATATCCATTGTTCTCATTATTCGTCTCTTTTGCTTAATTCATTCACCTTCAACTCGACAATCTTCTCCACAGGTACTGCTTCACGATCTCCAGCGACACTTCAAACAACTCTTTCTGGATCCCCTGAAGACAGGAGAACATGATATCTTTGAACTCCTCCCTTGTTATTTCAAGCCCCCAAGATATAGTTCTCAGTGTTACCAGCATGACCAAACTCAGAAGCTGTAGCAGTGAGCAACTGTTCTCAAAAGTCATAAAAGTCGACTCCAGTTCATCAACTCTTCCAGATGGCTTGAACTTCTCATTGGACTCCTCCAAGAAGACGGTGATGCAGAAGGCAAACAATGCACTTTCACCATCAACTTGAGAGACTTGGACACCGAGACCAATCATCTCTTGATAGTCTGAGATGTAGAGCCCACCGTTGAACGGGTTGATGTGGTAGTGCAACACAGAAAGTATATCAGGATGTGTCAATAAGTCATCCTTGATGAACTCCAACATCATCAATGGACAGATGTACTTACCAAGGGGATGAGATCCATCAATGAATGTGCCCAAGTCTTGAGTGTAACGTAAGTGTGTCTGGACAACTGGTGCCTCCAAGGAATAGACTTCTGTGTGTACCATCCAGATGATCTCATCTTCGATTCCAAGGCCGGCATCTTCACCAATACCAACAAACTCAATGAGATTCTGTACATCAGTGTCAGTAATGAAGTCAGGTGAGTCTGTTCCCTTTGCCATCAGTCTCTTCATCATCTCCAACTCAAACACAACAAAAGTCTTGGGGTTGATGTGGTTTGTTGGTAGACCCAAACACTCGACAAAGCCTCCTTCTTTGTTACTGCAAATCTTCTTGTGTTTCTTGAAGATGGGGTTGTTGACCCCTGGTAAGCCAGAAGGAGGCATCGTGAAACAGAACTTCTGACAACCAGCACAGATGGCCAAGCGTTGTGGGGGAACATGCGTGATGAACGATGGATTCGGCTCAACGACGATGAAGTTGGCATCAGTGAGGTTGTTCAGTAATTCATAGAGCTCTGACCAGGATTTGTCCTCTGGGAAGGTCTTGAAGTCTGGGAAGAGGTCACGTCTCAAGTTGTACAGACTCACGTAAGAAGGGTCAAATATTTTGTTACCCCTGGCGTAAGGTCTCACAACGAGGTCAGTGAGACGGTGGAGATAGAGCTTGTAGCCAATGTGGGTGAATTCATCTTCTGGGAGCTGTTCACTGAGTGGTTGCTGTGTGTTTTGTTCCGGTGATTGGAATAGAACAGGTGCATTCGACTCCTAGGAGACGACTTCTGTGAAACGTCAAGAGACTGTGTGTCTGTTGGAGGCGACGAGACTCTGAGTGAGAGGTCCATGAACTCATTACAGCTCTCATATTCATCCTCTGTACCATCAGAGTCATCCTGGATGGCTTCAGTCAACCTCTTAGCCAACTCCAAGAACGCTGTTGCTTCATCCTCGATGTCTTGCCCTTCATGGAGTACCAAGAAGCGGTCATTGCTACCTGCCAACTTGTAGCCACGGCATTTGATCGTGGGAGAGCCTTCACACCCAGCTAGCTCTAGATGACGATAGAACCGTCTTGGTGAAACTGGACTCGAAAAGCACTCAGACTGACAACTTGCACACAGCTCAAGTGGGACAGGGGGCACAAGCGACAGGAGAAGTGGCTCTGGATCGACCTTGGCGAAGTTGGTGCCGCTTCCTTCCTTGAGAACTTCAAAGTGGCTTGGAGTAGTGAAGTGTGAGAACGTATCGTAGAAAGAATCCCTGTAACTGGTCAACTTCAGCGGTTTGATGATCTGTGGAGAACCACCAGCGTTGACCCTTATGACGAGCTCTGTGGGGTTGTGGAGATACAGGTCTGCGCCAATGGCCTGGAACGAGTTACTGAGGAGGGCAGCGTGTGGGATTGTGCCCATTGTGCATCTTCGGGAAGTCACTGTATCTGTTGGAGAAGCTCACTTATGCTTATGGGGCTTTAGGAGAAGCTTTGGTCTGCGCAATAAAGAGAGAGTAAGAGTGGCCGGACCAGGGATCGCGGGGGCTCAGAACCATGCCTGATCGGGATGGATGTGTGGGGACAGAAAGATACGTCAAACGTCAAAGTTACTGCGGTTGTGTGGACCTTTCTGGGACAGGAGACAGGATATTCGTTGAAGAGCTGTTGATTACTGCTGCTAGCTCCTTACTGTCATTTGGTCTTCTGTGGTTTGTTGTTTACAGGACAGGCCCATAACTCGGGTACCCCGGATGTCAAAGAGAACCGGCCATATGGACTACTCATGGCATGATTGTACCACCAGAATTCACCCCGTTACCCGATCCATCCTTTCAAGTTGTGTTGTGATTCACCAAAAGATCAGGAAATGGACCCCGTTGAAGAAGACAAGTCGCTGGAGTCGAACTCCGAGGTGGACTCGGATGTGTCCTCGTTCGATAAAGAAGAGGACGACTCTCCATACGATTACGACGAGCCAGTGGACGGCCAGAACCAGACGATCTCCATCCAAGGAGAAGTGCCAGGTGTTACAAATGCTGAATTTCTTCAGGACTCCAAAGTGAGAGAATTCAATCTGAGCGAGAACGATCAGTTGAAAGTGTGGAATGGCATCAGACTTCCCGCCGTGACCTCCATCAACGTTCAAGGTGCGCTATCACTGATCCGCTTCGGCGATGCCACTTACAAACACCTTCACGCTCTGGAGCTCTCTGGTTGTAAGGTCCTCGAAACCGTTGAGAACCTTGACCTGCCTGCCCTCCAGACTCTCACCATTGCCACTCCGAACTGTTTGAATATGCACAACGTCTCGGCTCCCAAAGTGCACTTTGTCTACATTACTGCCTTGTCATTGTACGACTTTGTTGGTGTCAAGTTCCCAAGATTGGAAGAATTGACACTGGACCTGCTTCCCAAGACGAAGAAACAACGTAACTTCCATGCTGATTGTGACTTTGATTGGCTCAAGACTGTGAAGTACTTACAGATTCAAGATCTCTCTGATGTACTGCTCTACACCAAGAAAGTACGCTCACTCGTTGTCATGGGTGGAAGCAAGCCAGTGAAGACAGGCGACTACGATCTCCCACACCTCGAACGTCTCGAGCTATTCAATGCTATTGGTGTTGATGATGATTTCAATTGGCCCTTCAAGAAGTCTCCGTACTTGGATAAGCTCAGATGGCACCCAGCTTCTGGTGCTAAGAAGGATTACAACGAACCTGTTCGTCTCACTATTCCTAAAGAGTTTGGTAAATGGCATTCAAGTATGACTATATTCACTATGGATCACAGGGTTAGAAGAAAAACTGACCGCATGAAACTTATCATGAAGGACATGACGATCCCAATGATTATGACTTTCAACTCTTCCGATCTCATATTGGACATTGAGAACTGCTATTTCCCCAGTTTGATGAACTTCTACTCTTCATGCAGTTTTGACTATGCTGGCAAAGAGAAACAGTACGGTATCATTGATTTCGAAGGCCCAGTATTGGACACGTTTGAAACGGAAGGACTCGTTATCCGTGAGTTGGACGTTACACGCATGCCTATCTTAAGTTCTCTCAAGGTCATTTATGACGTCCAAAGCATCAGATTTCCTCCAGTATGCAAAGAGCTTGAAGAACTGGAGATTGTTGGGCATGACGGTTATACCCAGTTGAAAATCCTTGATGGTCCAATTTCCATGCCCAAGTTGAAGATCATCTCAGTTCCAAAAGAATCACGCGCTGTTTTCGACAGCTGCGTTCGTCACAATGCCAAGTTTGCATCTGATATGAAACTATTCCCCTTTTGAATACTCCAATACACGTGAACATTGGATCAAGAGACCGTGTATCAGCAATTAAACACTTGTATTACACCTAATTGTAGTGTGTGGGGTAACTTTCGCGTGCCCCCGGAATTCAAATGAGATCCGGTGATCATAAAAACATCCGCTTTTGGCCGTGCGATCCAAACATCAACAACATCTTGTTAAGCCGTCAATTGTTCTGAAAATGGATCCCTACGACGAGGACGGCGACTCTGCGATCGACTCTGACATGGAGTATGACTCCGAGTCTGAGTCTGAGTCCGAGTCCGTGTACGACTTCTTCGAGGTGGACCAACCAGCGTCAGCAAGACACGACCCAAAGGTGAAGAACGACGAGAAGATCTCCATCAACGGTCCGGTGCCTGGTGTGCAGAATGCCGAGTTCCTCCAGGATTCTAAGATAAAGTTATTTCGTCTGAAGGACAACGACGAGATGGAAGTCTGGGATGGAATCAGAATGCCTGAATTGACCTCTATGACCATCCAAGGTACAAACTCACTCACAAGATTTGCAAACGCTTCTTACCCCCAGCTTCAACGCTTGGTACTTGTTGGATGCATGAAACTGCAAACCGTGGAGAACCTGGATTTTCCCTCTTTGAAGTATCTCAACATCGCCTCTCCAAACTGTCTGAAGTTGCATAATGTCTCAGCACCAAAATTGGAATCTCTTGCCATCACTGCCGAGACGTTGGGTGACTTTGTTGATGTCAAGTTCCCCAAATTGAGAGACTGCACACTTACTCTTTACCCCCAAACCAAGAAACAACGCTACTTCTATGACGACTGTGCTTTTGAGTGGCTTGAAAATGTCAAATCGTTGGTACTTGAAGATCTTTGTGATGTTCTGCTCTACACTAAGAACGTCCGCAAGTTGCAGGTCGAGGGCGGTACTCAGCCAATGAGCACACAGGACTACGATCTCCCTGATCTGGAGCACCTTGAGCTACATACTCATATTGACGGTAAGAATTTCAACTGGCCTTTCAAGAAGTCAAAATACTTGGACAAAGTCAGATGGTATCCAGCTTCTGGTGCTAAGAAACTCTCTGGTATTCTTGGTTCTGGAATCGTGGAGTTCACATTACCCGCGGAGTTTGGTCAATGGCATCCAAACATGGCTATTTTGACGATTCAACACGAGTTCAAGAGAGAAACAGACCCTCTCAAACTCATCATGAAGAATGCACCGTGCCGATGCTCATGACCGTCAACTCTTCAGGTCTTATATTGGACATTGAGAACTGTAATTTCCCAGAGTTGATCAGTTTGAACTCCTCATGTGGCTTTGGTTACATCACAAAGAGAAGCAGTACGGTACCCTCAACTTCAAGGCCCCGAACTTGCAGTTCATCGAGACTGAAGGGTTGGTCATCCGTGAGTTGGATCTCAGAGGCATGCCGCTCTTAATATCCGCCAAGGCTAATGAAGGTGTGAGAAGTATCAGATTTGATCCTGTGTGTGAGGATATGCAAAGTCTGGAGGCTTATGGCAATGGTACCAAGTTCAAGGTCATTGGTGGGCCAATTTCTATGCCAAAGTTGACGCACATTACGGCTTATGGTGAATCACGTGCTGCTATTGAACAGAGTATTCGCCACAATGCTAAGTTTGATTGATCTTGTTGGACAATGTGAATACACTCATACACGTACACTTTGATTTGAGAAAGACTGTATAAGTAATTCATTCAAAGTATAACATAAAGTTGAGTTCTCAAACGATTTGGTTAGGAGCCCTGATGTGGAGAAAATCCCAGATTTTCCTGTGGAGGAGCCTTTCAAAACCTTTGGAAAACACAAATCTTGGAAATATATGGAGAGTTTTCCAGACATGGTGCTATTTTTACTATGGTGGAGTGTGTAACAACACTAGGAGATTCGAATCGTATAACTTCTGTTCCAGAACTCTGACTGAATGCTGTCATACGTGTCAGAATACATTTTCTACACTTCTCACATTTTGGGTGCCTTCCAGTCCAAATATTGTCTTATAATTTATATTGAGATGAAGCTGGAGTCGCACTTCATAGTATCCAATGTCACAATTAAGCATTGCTACAAATAAGCGTCGGCAAAGTTGCGAAATGTGCCTCGAGAGCTCCCAAAATCTGTTCTCGATCAGATCTTCCGCGCGATCGCTCAAGTATAGGGGATCTCGTATCTCGGAGAGCCAATACTTAAGGCTTATACTCTAAAGATGCGAAGGGCCACTCAAACATCTCCCTGTTTCTTCTAGTAATATCGTCAGTTCATTAATATGCTATTCAAACAATTCATCCAATCACAACTCCATGTCCTCCACGAGATAACTTCTCACGGTCGCCCAGCACAGCTCCAGATTCATCTCAATACCTTCCAGACAACACGCCACGAGTGAATGGAACTCCTTACCTGCGGTTTCATAATGTCCCACATCGCTCACATTCTCCAACTGGTGATATATCATCGATATCAGAATCAAAACACCACAGACTTCTTGTAGAATGAGTCCTAGAAGTTCAAAGTTCTCCACTCTCCCGCGTGGCTTGAATGGCTTCTTCGCTGGTGATAACAGAACGTCGATGTTGACATCGAATGTGAGAGAAGCAGTGTCCGTCTTGATCAACTCCAAGAGAAGACAGAACGACCCAGTCCCACACAGGGCTTGTATGTATAGTCTTGCCGGCCTCTTCTTCATCCGTGTGGTAATGGAAACATGCGTGGAGTCATCCGGTAAGACTTCAGAAGGAAACGTCAAGAGTGCCATTGGGAGATACGTCTTGGATTCTGAACTCAATGGGTCAATGATCGTGGACAGCTTGTCATCAACCTCCGGTCCTGGAATTGTGATGGGTGGTGCAACAAGACTCATGACAGATTCACAGATCTTGCTGAGAAGATCAAGCGTGGGTCCTTGAAGGCGTGGTAGATGATCGAGAGAATCAGTTGACGCATCTGTCATATCCATGTCTTGGTCTTGGTCGACATCTGATGCACTGTGCTTACTTACACCGTCCTGAGTTTCTTCATTGTGGCCTCTCTCTTCTTCAAATTCCATAACACGCCGTGATTCTGCAGCTGGATTCAACATAGGACTCCTCATTTCAAAGACATCAACAGGCAAGACTTGGTCTGGTACCAGCTCTTCATGTTGTTCTTCCTTTTGTTGACTCTGTGGTTGCACATAGAATATGATAGGTAACATCGAGAAACAGCATATAAGAGCTCAAGCCAATTCTCAACACTTAGATGAGTTGGCAGTCGCTGCTATTAGAAAACTACCATATAGCCACCATCGCGGTACAGGCCCCCTACATCACAGACAATGTCCAGTGATACATACAAGACATCATTTCCACCAGAGCTCATCCTCAAAGTCCTCTCGTACTGCGAGATTTCAAGTGTTGGTAGGTTCCTAGAAGCCTTCCCAAACCTCAAAGACACCACTGTGTTGATTAAAGACACCCGAAACGAACAGCCCTTGTTCTTCGGAGACGTCGATGGAGCCACCAGAGTATCAGCACGCGCTAAGAATGGAGGAGAGTTGAAGTTCCAGTTCGGCAATGGACCTGGAAGACCTTGCAAGCCGTTTTATATCCATCTCATTGAAATCACAAACCAGGATACGTAGCAGGCTTGGACACGACTCATCAGTCCTGAGAGTAAGACAAGAGCAAGACTGGCTGCCACTGGGAAATGGCTACCGGGTTTCAGAGAGCTCACTTTTGTGTTCGTATCTATAACAGCATCTAATGAGAGCAATGAAGATGGCCTCAAGCTGCGCAGAGAACTTGCAAGTAACGGTGCCTGTGTATGGCATGCCGGTCACCCTATCTACCCCGCATTTGACAATGCTGGCTACTTTACAGTCTCACGTACAATCCAATTGGAGCGTCTGGTAACCGAAACTCTGGTTTCATTACGAGTGGAAGGTGTCATAGCGTTCTCGGACCTCAAGTTGCCTAAGTTGAAACACTTGGTTGTTGACTTTTCAGGTGCTCAGATGAAGTCGCAAGGGGTAGCTCAATTCGCCAACGTGTCTATCCCATTGGTTGAGTATCTGACGGTGTACTATCGCAAGTGTGTGCCGCTGTTTAAGAACGTCGACGTCTATACCATAACGCTCAGGCATCATGCTAATCGGTTCCACAACTTCACCAGAGAGGTTCAAACACGTCCAGAGGTGCCCACTCACTTCGAACTGACCAATGTATGTGTCATGTGTGGAGATATTGGCCTTCACCCGAGAGTCCGCATGCATGTCATAAGAACTCCCCTAGAAGGACTGGATATGGGGTTTGCGAAGGGGTTTGATTCGCTATTCTTCTACGGTGTACCGAACTATATTTTGGAGAGGTGTGGTCTTCAAGCTAGGGTCCGTCAGCTCTGGCACGAGAGTAACGGTACCCAAATGTTGATAAACATATCTGCATCTCATCCGGTGCATTACCCGTGCACAAGCCTGTGGAAAACGTTGTACATGGTATCATCTCACATGGTGATAACTGATAGTATCAGTGGAGGGCTTGCTCCTGAAGTCTACAGGGTTAATGTGAGTGGCAATTCTCGATATATGTACGAACTGAGAAACTCCAGGAAACTTCACATGATACCACTCAAAACGGATGAGCTTCCCCACTCTATAGAGAAGTTCTAAGACGTTTGCGCATGTACATCTACAGTCCCTCACGTACACTGAACATGCGAACATCGTCCAGAGTCTATTATTAACCCTTTGTATAATGAATGTCAAACTTCTCTTTGCTCAATATCAATAAGAGCACTTCGCTTACGTAATATGCCAATCAACCCGCCGATCAGTACTGTCTTATTATAGAGCATCATTGCTCGCATTCAGGAACGAGAAGTTTGGGTTATGCTGATCAATATTATAGGTGACAATCCTCCATCAGGCATATATAAAGCTCACATGATCTGTCTTCCACACACACCGTTATATAGGCTTCCGTAAAGCACATACATCCCAAAACACATACTATGCCCGGTGAAATTTATAACAAGGAAGTACTTCCAACAGAGATTCTTCTGAAGGTTCTTTCATACTGCGAGATTGCAAGTGTTGGGAAGTTCTTGAAAGCATTCCCAGAACTGAAAGAGGAGACAGTTCTCGTCAAGGACACAGATGACCAGCCATTGTTTTTTGGTGATGTTACTGGAGCCACTAGAGCCAAATCAAACCTTACTGCTGAAGGAGACCTCGAGTTTGAGTTCGGAGAAACACCAAAGAAAACTCAAGACACCTTCCACATTCGACTCATTGAAATCACAGACCACAAGAAGTACCAGGCTTGGACTAGACTGATTGACCCTGCCACCAGGGCTGATATTGCTGCAAATTATGGACAATGGCTTCCGTGCTTCCAAGAGCTCACTTTTGTATACGTGTTCCTCATCCCGCGTAATGAGACGGATGAGAATGGAATCACACTGCAGAGGGAACTCGCCAACAACGGTTCTTGTGTGTGGCACGCTGGAACCCCAATTTACCCAGCATTTGACAGTGAATCCTACCATACCATCACAGAGTTGAAGCAGTTGAAGAGTCTACAGTCAGAAACTCTTGTTTCATTACGAGTAGAAGGGGTGTCGGAGTTCTCTGGCCTCTCATTCCCCAGCATGAAACGCCTTGTTGTCGACTTCTCGAATGGTCCCTTGAAAGATACGGCACCAGCTCGGTTCACTGATGTATCTCTCTCATTTGTCCGCAATGTCACCGTTTACTACCGCAAGTTTGTCCCTCTGTTCAAGAACATCGATGTCTACAGCTTCGAGGACAGATACGTCCAGATGTGGGACACTGGGATGCCAATGGACAGAAGATTGGCTGGCACGTTAGACCATACATTCCAACGCAGTTTGAGTTGACCAACGTCTGTGTTATGAATGGAGACGTTGGCTTGGACCCGGGTGCTGAGATGCATCTTATGGGGAAACGTCTGCCAGGCCTGGATGTGAAGTTCATCAAGCAGTTCGATGCTGTGTTGTTCCACGGTGTCCCGAACTATATCCTTGAGAGATGTGACCTTGGCACTGAGGATTATGACACTGACAACAAGACATACCACTTCTCTGGTGCTCATCCAATCCACTACCCGAGTGCGAGTGATTGGGTTCATATGACCATCGCACACGCCATAGTACTCACGGATGGTATCCCAGGAGGTGAAGTTCCTCCTCCAGTTGAAGGGATTCAGAGATGGTCCAAGTTCCGCTTGATATCACGTAAGATGATCCCTGGTGTCCCTAGGTATGGCTTCCCACCACGTGAAATCAATCGTTGATTTGATTGATGCCACTTCGGTTAAATGTGTTGTACATCTAGTATTAGCGTTCTGAAATATACGCCAATGTTAAGGGATTATGGGCGTAAATATCAGCATGTCTGTTGGGACTTTGGGATAACACATACCGCATGACAATAAGAATGCTTTATCGCAGATCATAATCGTCAATTGACTTACATCAGGGACACTTTTAACATATAAAGCATTAAATCATTAGTCATCAGCCAAATAAATATCACCTCAATCCAAAGAGCCAGTTCTGTCAGTTGTCATAGTTCCGAGTTTATCAAGGTTCTCCACAGTGCTGTCTGGTACGTCCACCCACTCATCCAATGGTATAAGAGATTGATCTGAAGCATCATACTGAGGAACTGGTGGAGTTTGATTATGTTCATGGGATAGCACAAAGTTCTTAGTAGTGGCGTTATCACTAGTACCGTTGTCGTATTCAATTGGGGAAGTTGGTGTGTGTTCGTTCATCTCTGAAGAGTCATTTGAACATGTTGGAGTCGTGTGGCTGAATGTCCCAAGTTGTGGGAGCTCATGATAGTTATTTCCATCTCTAAACACAAGGAATGTCAGTGGTATGCCACTGATTGAGATTCCATTGCATCTGAGCCGATCACCAAACTTACAACGTGTGTGGGTCTTGAGGTGTTCAATGTATGACTTGTTTCCAACAGAGGTGTTGTAGAACACTTTGTCTCGACATGTCCCACACATGACCAGTGATTTCAGTACTGGTGTATTCATGAGACATTCAATTGGATCGGTGAATGTGTAATTGCATTGAGAACTGATGCTTGGAAGACAACCGTATATCTCTGCCTCATGGTACGATGGGTCAGCCAAGTGTTGGAACTCTCTGTAGAATTGATCATAGGACAAATTTGCAATCATGGATTGATTCATAAGGGCCAGATCTGGTAAAGGGGTCTGAGAGTTTGGGTTCACGATGAAGGCTGAAAGATGGAATGATGATGTTATCAGACTGTGGCTGTGGTTCTCCTTGGCAATGATTTTGTGGATTTTGTGGCACACATGATGGATCATTGTTAACAATTGAAGATTGATGCTTCTTGGCTCTCTCGATGTCTTGTAGCCCCATTGGTTGACCTTGATAATCAACAAGAAGAAAGTATATCCATGAGATTCTACCTTTCTTTGAAACAAAGCCGTATGCCTTTTCAGACGGAGTTGGATACTTCCCGGGACAAGTCTTGCGATGCTTTCTGAACGTCATACTGGTTGATGCTCTGCCATTGGCTGGCCAAGTGGCACAGAAAGAATGGCATATTTGACAAAGAAAGAGTGGTTTCACTTCAAGTAACAAGAGCAACTCCGGGTCCAATCTCAACAGTGCAACATTCTTCTCTTCAAGGTCGTCAAAACACATGTAAAGCGGGGAGCACCAGTCGTCTGGAATCTTACCAAGAAATCCTTTGACGGACCACATGTTGAGGTCCTCTATAGTATATGGCTGGCATAGAAGATTCTCAACTTCCTTGCCTCTTCCTTGATGAATAGCTTGGTGGCTTTGTGGATGTACAATGACTCAGCAACACACACGAAGGAGCGTGGTAACGACGAAGGTGAAAGCAAGCCGTGTTCCGGGACGTTTTGTATCTCCTTCTGTGTATGGGGGGCCTCCACGGGTGGTACTTCCTCAAGAACCTGAGCACACTCTGGCGTTTTATAACGTTTAATCTTGTCGGCCATAAAGACCGACACAGTTAGTGTGAACAATGAAGTCTCCCCAACTATACGTATGATACGAGTGCCAAAGCATAAAGTCCTGCGAGAGTTCCAGATAAAGAGCTCAGCGGGTAAGGATCGTCTCTGTATCGTGAGAGCATTCCTCGTCTCTTGTGATAAAATATTGTGTTGAAGGAACCTGAGTAGTGACAGTGGCAAGTGTCGTTTGGCAACCATTGCATCAGTGTCAATGAGTTTCAGCAAGCGCTCTATGATGTTTTCTGGTGGGATCTCAAACGATGCAGGGAGTTGAACAATACGATCGTTGACTCTCTGCATGTCTCAGAGATATCGACAGTTGGCAGTGGAGTTGGTTGTTCTGTTGATACTGGAAATGTTGGTGCTGGTTCGGCTGTTGATACCGGTAAGACTCGCAGTGGTTCTTCTGTTGATACCGGCAATACTGGCACTGGCTCTTCTGTTGATGACGGTAGTGATGTAACTCCGTGTACTGGTGTTGGACTTCTTGGTACTGGACTTGATTGTAATGAACTTAATGGTATTGGACTGAACACTGGTTCTGGAAGTCTCTCTTCCTGCTGTGGTGTAGTTCTGATCTCGGTGTCTGTGGATTCCCTGACATAGACCTCTCTTTCCAAAGCAACTCTCTTCGGTGATGACTGTGGTGTGTTGTCTCTCGATCTCTTTCCAGGCGTTTCCATTGATGGGGCAGGAGAGTATCTCTTTTTCGGCAAAAGAGTGTTCCTGTTAGCGTGGAACAGAAAGTACGTCACTGGATTCTGTGTTGTTTCGACTCCTTGACATGAAATCGTTCTTTCCTCTCGACACTCCGGATGTTTCTCCGAGTGTTTGCGACGTAGCTCTGTTGATCGAGGATTCAACCGATTGTAACATTCCCGTTGACAACCACCACAGATGTACATATTGGCATTCGGGATCACTTGAGTGAATGAACGAGATGGTTTGCAAATGACAAAATTTTTCGATTGGTCGTTGAGCACAGCATAGTGGAACGACCATGTGCGCTGTGTATGCACCATCCATTGACAGTTCGGATACAGCTCTTTGGTGAATAGCCCAGGATGTAATTTGAACTGCTGGAGGATCTTGAAGCGGATCCCGCTTGGTATCTGCTGGACAAAGAGATGTGTCTCTTCGTGGTAGTAGACTCTGGGACCAACTCTGGGGAAGGTCATTGCGTGGGGTTCTCACCCAGGAAGCTCGGGTGGTCGCCGTAGTTAGAAGACTGCATTGTCAGAGTCCTGTGGATTAATCTAAACTTTTACTCACAAAGATGTGTAAACAAGTCTGAAGCTCCACGTCGAAAAGAGCCTCGACTGTTGATGTGTGGTGTCCGGGTGTTCAAATCTGGTACGGCCACTCGACTCACCAGTTTTGTGTTTTGTGTCACTTTCTGGAATGTGCCTGAAAACCGTGTGCAGTACCTTGCGGAACGGGTCTGTTGTGTTATTTCGTGTTGTATTCTATGGAAAGGCCTTCTGTGCACAAGAGTGTATGACACGAAACTTATATTGGGGAGAGGGCTTTCATCTGACACCAGTTTTGCGGTGTTGCCGTACTCCATGCCCATGTTACAGGCGGTAGACTGGTCTGGACATTTGGAGAGATTGTGGGAGAACCAGAAGACTTTTGGTATTGAAAATTGTACTGAACGAAAGTCGTATATCACATCCGTACATTCATCACTTCAAGTGCCCGATGGTCTGCGCTGGTGTTGAGTAACTCCCAAAGTTGGCCGATCATGACATCTTCTTCTCGTTCCAGCTCCGGGAAATGCTCCGGAGGCATGATCGCGGCCAAAGTGCTGTGATCTGGAGGTATCTACAGGGATTTGTATGGCAAGCTGATTATGATGACATGAGTTCGATAAACAAGTGCGAGCTGATCTCTTCAATCCGCTTGTGAACAGAACACATATATGTGCCTCAATACAGAAGCCAGTCGGATAGCTTCTGTTCCATAACTGGTATGTGTACTTTCTTAGGTTTGCTGCCTTCCACAGTTGGTGCCTTTGCAGTCATTTGCGGAGTGGGAGATGAGTTTAATGTGCTCTGGCTTGTCTCTTTTTCTGTGTAAATCTGTTCCTTCTCAACTGCAGATGGCGATGACTTTGGTGGAGTTGTGGCGTGTGATGGTGATCTGGACTCAACAGAGTTCAAGTTGCATGCCAACAATGGGACTCTGACATTCTTCTTCTGAATTTCATGAGTAAACCTCACTGTCTTCAAGGACTTCTTTGTAGATGTTGGTGTCAGAGGTAGTGATGTATCGGAGATTGTCTTTGGGGCTATCCACGTGAGTTTCTTTGGTGCTGCCACATATTCATAGTCTCGAGGTTCTCTTGTCTTCACTGGTGACACTTCCTTGGGCTCCGAAATGCTGGTAGTTACTACTGCTTCTTGTACGACCGAGCCAGCAGATACTTCTTCTTGTACGACCGAGCCAGCAGATACTTCTTCCTGTACAACATTCCTCTGCGGGACCCTAACATTCTTCAACTCAGGAGACGACCACAGGGCATAGTGACAAGAGCTTCCCCGCACCTTATTACCCCAGAACTGTCTCATGGTCTTCTTCTCACCAGTGCAGAACCCCGTGGTGTGGTACTCATAAATCCCTTCTTGTAGCGGGAGACTGAAGCAGACCTTCTCACATTCCCCACAAACAGCCACTCGTTCCACTGGGAGAAGAGAGATCAGCCTGTCCGTCGGCGTGATTGGGATGTAGTTCTGTCCCCGTAAAGAATGGAAGTTGTGCATGGACGCCAGGAACTTGGCCATCTGCAACCTGTCGTAGTCCCCGTGCTCTCCTTTCAAGACGTCTTCTGGGTCGACGATCGACGGTGTGAACGCGTCGCCTTTGAGAGAGAGGACGAGCTGTGTGGGCGTGTGGTAGAGAAGCGTGGCGCCGAGAGACACACATTCGGTCTCGGCAAAGACTTGGGTCTCGGTCATTTTGCGTGTCTGTGGATCCAAGTATGAGTGACTTGTGTACCAACCAACTGATTGTGAAGTAGTACTGTTCTTTTCAGATCGGGTCGCCATTTAAAAAAGAAAAAAAACGCGTCGCTAATTGAGGCGTCATGTTCGCGTCGTAAGTGAAATCACGTGCAGTAACTCTGGTTCTACGAGGTCTTTAAACTCCTATGCCGCATCATTCATTTGTTCTTGTCTTTACAGATCTCTAGTGTATTACGACTTCCCCCTCAGAGCCGGCGCAAACTGGTTCCAGGCGTTGTCTCTAACAGTCTTCAGCTTATCAACAGATGCCAACAACACCTCTCTCAATAACTCCGGTGTGATCAACTGGTGATCAACTGTACTCGAAAGCAACGTCTTCTCCAGCACAATCAGCAACAACAACAGTAAAGAAGTCACCATCTTGATCCGAAGACCTTCAATCTTGGCCCTTGAGATGTTTCCCTCTGGGTGGAAAGGATCTTCTTCTGGTCCCCTGAAGATCATGATACGAGCTGAGAAGAAAGCAACAGTGTCAGAAGTCCTCGAACTGTCAAGAACAATCTCAACAGTGAGATGTATGTCGTTAGTGTGGGATGACAGAAGTAGAATAGCAGGCTCAATACGAATCTCAGTGCCAAGTGCGTGTCTTTCTGTTGATTTGTTGCTCTTTTGGATCTGATCTCTTAGACTCTGAAGGAAGCGAAGTGGGAGTTCTGAACGACTGGGTAAGCCACTTTTACCCACTGGTGGTTCTGCACTGTTGGTAATCTCTTGGATCCTCTTTCCAACTTCAGATATAATGGTCTTGGCATCTGTCTTGAAACCCTCTTGACTCACTGGAAGTGGTATCTCCTTCTCATCGTTGTAGAACAAGATAAATGTGGAAGGATGATGTGGGTTGACCAATCCTTTGAAGCTGAGTCTCTGTGCTCCTGAACAGAGCTTCGAATCTTGACAGTGCTTGGCAAATCTCCTCTTTGTATGAGCCTTCCCAGCTCCATTGAATGCCATCATCTTGCAACCACTGCAAAGATCAATATCACCAACAAGCTTCCCGGGGAGTGATGATTCGATTGATCGCATCCAGCACAAGTTCTTATCCCCGTCAAGTTGGCTTAGGTCAGTGTAGCATTCAGCCCATTGGTAATCTCCTCCTGCCATGTATTTGTACTCCGAGTATAATCTTTCATAGAAGCTTGCACCAGCAATACTCACTGGATTTAGTAGCCACCATTCAGTTGCTCTCTTTCTTTGGTGATATGTGATAGATTTGAAAACAAGGTTGTTCTCTTTTTGCCAGTACAACCCTTCTCCGATGTTGAAGAATCCTTTACCAAGATCATCATCATCTGTTTTCTTCTGTTCTGGAAGATGACCTTCAAAGTCTGATTCATATTCTTCTTCAAAGTCTGATTCTTCGTTCTCATCCTCAGACTCCTCCATGTCTTCGTCCTCATCCTCCACGACGTCTTGGTCCACAGTTTTGACATCGACATCCTCATCATCCTCCTCGACATCCTCCTCGACGTCCTCTTCGACAACTTCCTCAGCGTCGTCTTCAACGTCTTCATCAATCTCTAAAACATTCGCCACCACTGCTTCTTGCCCTGAAACTGGAATTCCTCGATTGACAAACGTTGGTATTGTTGGACCCTCCAATACCAAATAAGTCACTGGCTTCTGTCTGTTGGTGACGTATCCATAACAAGGAGCATACGGCCATTTCTTTCGGTTTGGGCAAACTGTCATGTGAGATCTCAAGCTCTTTTGATTCCGACCAACACCATCAAGTGGCCATACGAAACACTTCTCATGACAACCTTCACAAAGCACCAACTTTCGTGGTTTGAGAGCTTTGCTTAATCCTGGGTCATTCATGACGACGAAGTTCTGTATCTCTGGATCTGGTGATGAATAGAAGTCCGACCGAGCAAGTGCCCTCACGGTTTGTCTCATGCTTGGGAAAATCTTCTTGTAAAATACGTCCTCCTTGAACCTTGGGTCGTTTATGTGTGCCAATGCTCCAGCGTAGTCGGATAGGAAGAGTCTGGACTCTGGGTGGTAGAAGATTCCCTCACCGATCTCTTGTAGACCGTTCTTTATCGCCAAACCAGGAATAGTAGGATCCAGTTACATCTGTGGCTGCTCATATGTTTCTTCTTTCAATCCATACGACTCATGATACTCCAAATGCTCATCACCACTCAACTCATCGTCGAACACAACAAAGATCATTCGACTCCCAACAACACGGTATCCAAGCCTTGACAAACGTGTCTTCTTCGTCCCCTGACAACACCCAGTCAAATGATAGCTCAACAGACCTTCTGGTATCGGACTTGGGAAACAAATGGACTCACACTCGCCACAGATCTCAACGGATTGTGGATCAACAAGTGACAACAACGATGGGTATTTGCGGATACTGATGTAATTCGCACCAACCAATTTGGAGAAATGGTCACATTGGCGTGTCAGAAGAGTCGTGTTGCTTTCGATGTATAGAAGGAAGTCCTTCTTCAGCAGTGACTGAGGATCGATGATGAATCCAGGACTCTTCTCCGTCTTGATCTGGACAATAAGCGATGTCGGCCTGTGAAGGAGCAACAGAGGCCCGATCTGGTCAAATTCTCCGCTCTCCAAGACTTCCAGTGTCATATTAAGCCCATAAACGGTGGCTCTGTTGCTTAAAGACACGACTTTTTCTACAGAGAAACAGGGATAAAGGTGCTTTAGAGAAGAGCTTTTTGTCTTGTGAAGTCGTTCCCTTTTTGGACTGTGCCCCGAACCAGTAAAAACACCCGGACACCAGGGACTATAGAGTCGATGCCAGCCATACATATTTGCTCTTTATTCTACAAGTATGTCTTCTATCAATGCAATATTTGTTTCATAGCTTCATTATAAATGCTTAGTCTCATTTCTTATTCGGCACTCTCGCCTTCAAATACGGTCCAACCGTGCTCCAAGCTGTACTCCTATCCATATCAATCTCCTCCAAACAGACCATCATCACTTCACTGAACAAACCCGGTGTGATCTTCCAATGAGGTTGTTGCCATTGACCCAACGAGATCTTGATGATGACACCGATCAACATCAAATGAGCAGAGATCTCTTTCAATGTGAGGTCATCGGCTCCGAGGTCTTCAACGCGATTGTTTGGGTTGAATGGATCTTCTTGTCTCTCCAAGAAGACTCTGACGACCATCCCGAATGAGTGGCCGGCAGGATCCATCTTCAAACGAATAGACACACCGACATCTGAGTTCTTCTTTAGTATGAGGAGTGTGTTGGATGATGAACGAAGCTGGATATCTGCTTCAGTGGAAAGAACTTCATCTTTTCTTACGACTGCTCTGACAAATTTCAATAACGTCACTGGGAGTTTTGATGTACCAGAGAACGAATTTATGATGGAAGAACTTGAAACAAAACTGGTCTTATCCCATTCTTCAGTCATTGTTTTCACTCTGGCCCTGACTCTTTCAACAATTTCATCCTGGTATGTCTCATCATCATCGTCGTCATCATCATCATCTTCTTCTTCTTCTTCATCTTCTTCCAAATTCCTTGGACTTGGAGTATCCAAGGCAATCACATGATCATGAACTCCATTATCCATACCTCCAACATATTCCATCTTAAGATTCTCCATCAACTGATCATCTTTAAACACCAAATATGAACTTGGACGTGCAGTTGTTGGGATTCCATGACACGGTATCAACGATGAATCTCGACATTTTGGATGTTTCTTATAATGTGCTTCAAAGATTGAAAAGGAATGAGCTGCATCCGCTCTGTAACATTGCAGTTTGCAAGATTCACAGATTGTGAGTGATACAATATGATGTGTGCCAATCAATGACTCAATGGGGTCGATGATCAAATAGTTCGTGTTGGATTTCAACTTTGTTAAATCATGAAGTAATTTGGGCCAAGCGTGATCTTGTGAACCAAGGTAGTGGAATTCTGGGGATAACAATTTCTTGATACGAAGTTCATCGATAGTGGTAGTGTTGACCAATCTTGTCTCTCCTGTGGATTTGTAATTGGCCATGAAGAGGAGGTTGGACGGTTTGTGATAATAATGTTTGGAACTTGCTTTCTCAAAGTCTGGACCAAGTTTATTAGACTTGTTAGTTCTCTGAATCTTGGTTGAAGGACGTTGTGTGGTTGATGTCTTTGTGGATGGGCGTTGTGGTACAGATGCATAACTTGGTACTGCCAACAGCATGTGGCCGTTTAGGAATAGTGGTGTGTTGTGCATGTCTCTTTGGTTTCACATTTGCAAAGTCATATTTGGGGATATCCAACTTCTTACCATTATGATCATACACAGGATCATCAGTGAATGGATGCAATTGCTCGTTATTGCTGTCTTGGAAGAGTAGGAATGTACGAGCATTCTGTCTATTACACAACAAACCAAAACAGTGTGGGAATGGCCACTGGTCTTGTACTCCACAACTGTCTACATGTGGTGTCAATTGTCTATTGTTTGACATTTGATTCCTGAATGGCCAGGTGTAGCACATGTCATAACAGCCGGGACAGATGGTAAATTGCTGAAGATGGACAAATTTGAGTAATGATTCATCTGGTTTCATTATGACGTAGTTCATGTGTTTTGGGTCTCTGATCATGGTGTAAAATGGCGACCACTCTTGCTTTGTGGTTGCAAGGTACTGGTGTGAGTTGTCGAGGTATCTGAAAAATAGATGAGGCTTGTGCAATGGGTCGTAGAGCTCGAATCTCTCCTTGGTGTACTTTATGAGTAGCCTTGTTGGGTGGTGGAGGAAGATAGCAGGACCAACCTGTTCAAAGCCAAGTTCTATAGGAGCTTCTGGAACTGATAGTGATGCGAAACGGGTTGACTTCGGCACGGCCGGTGTCCTTGTCTTGTAGTCGTTGTCGTACTCGTCTTCTTCATCCTCGTCCTCTTCCTCCTCTTCTTCGTCCAGCTGTTCTGAGGCATCTTCTGAAACTGATTCCCACGGTGTAGAATCCTCACTGGAGCCTCCAGCAGTCGGAGAAAGACGTGGACGTTTGTTCTGTGTTGGATAAGCGACGGGCGATGCCTTTCTTGTAGCCACTTTCTCCATTGTGTTGTTGATGAGACTGTTCTGTGCGTCAATAACGACGAACAACGAGCGGGAACTCGCAACTTGGAAGCCCTGGCACGAGATCAATGACTTCTCTGCTGAATGGCAGTACCCAGTTCTGTGGTAGTCGTAGAGGCCCTCGGGCAGTGGATCCGTGAAGCAGATGGACTTGCAACCGCCACAGATCAGAAGCCGCCGAGGTTGGACGACGCTGAGGAGTGTCGAGAATGGTTTGACGGTGACGAAGTTGCACCCTTGGAGACTGGAAAAGGCGTCGATGTGTCCCGGGACGCCACGGGCTCTGTACTTCTCTTCAATGGCGCCCGGGTGTTCCCTGAGCACCGAGAAGTCGACTACTTGGGCGGCAGAGTTGACGAAGAGCGACGTCGGCCTGTGGAGCCACACATCGGCGCCGACTTGGAGGAATTCTGGTGGCGACGGTTTTGCAGTTGTCATTGGAGGGAAACCATGCAAAAAAATGGTGCGATTGGGTGGCTTTTTATTGTTTTTGCAGTTGGTTGTTGTTGTTGATCTTTTGCTCGGCGGCTAATTTGTTTGGTGATGGTGTGCGCGTAAGGGAAAAAGAGGCACCAAGACAACAACTAATGGTGAGACGACGCTTTTATTGGGGGAATTAGAGGGTTTTTGAGTCTGTAGCTGCTATGAACTCAGTTGTATGACTTCTCTATACAGCTCTACACTCTTTTACTCTTTCTTTTCTAGCAATTTGCGCTGTTTATTAGCAATTTCGTATAGCATCCTGTTCTCATATTCTCATATTCTTATCATTTCTTACCATTTCACCAGGTATTCTTGTTCAAGTTCGTGTTCTTCAAGTGACGCTGGAACAGAGTCCAAGAAGGGTATCCTTTGAACTCCATACCGGCACACAGAGCGACAACATCCCTCAAGTCGTACCCTGAGATGCCATACCCCATGCCGATGTGGTACAGAACGGTGGCAGTCATCATCTGGAGCATCTCCATCATCGAGCAGACTTCCATTATGTTCAAGTTCTTGACTTCAAAGCTCTCGACTTTCGCCTGTGGGTTGAATGGGTTGGACTTCCTCTCCAAGAAGACGTTTAAACGCACCGTGAAGGCCAGCTCCTGGCTGTCGATGACCCTGGTGATCTGTACCCCCATACAGATGTTCTGGTTAACGTCATAGACGATCAGTTGCAAAGGCGTGGAGTGCAAGTGTGTGCCGACGAGGTATGAGATGTCGTTTCTGTGGACCAACTCAGACTTCAGGAACTCCAACAGAGACTGGACAACACGTCTCTTGGCCACAGATGGGTCGAGGTCAATGAGCTTGTACATCTCAGCGAGCTTGATCTTCTTCTTGGTGTACACAGAGTCATCAAGCTCCACCATCTTAGTCTTGATAGTGACGTAGATGAACTCAGCAAATGACTGTTGTGGAAGTGGAGGTGGAGGTGGTACGTCGGCATTGACCCCTTCAAAGTTGTCAACTGGAGCATCAGCTTGGAATGGAGGCTGCTGGTATGGAGACTCTGGGTCGTCAATCGGGCCTTCTTTCTCTTCTTCTTCTTCTTCTTCTTCAAACAGCTCCTGGGTGCCATCTTCTTCCTCTTCAGGGTCCTCCCCGTGCACCCTCTCATTCTCTGAGGAGTCGTCACTGACATTGATAGTAACTTCATCTTCACTCCCATCAGGATTGGCCTATTCGACCACCTCCTTCTCAATCTCAGAGAGTCTTCTCAACTTTCTCTTTGATCTCTCTGTTCTCTCATCGGACTTCACAATGTCAGAGTCGTCAGACATTCTTCTGAGTCTTCTTGGAGAGACAACTTTGGTCTCCTTGACATCCTCCTTAGCACTAACATCAGCAACCTCCAACAGCCCTTTCAACTCAGCCAACTTGCATTGGTTTCTCTCGTCTCTCTTCTTGCCCGTCTTCATCATCCCTTCAGTACGGCGGTCACAGAAGATCAAGAAGTGGATAGGACGCTGCTTAGTGGCGACCCCTTGGCACATAATCACCTTCGAGTCTCTGCAACGTGGGGACTCCTTGTAGTGCTCATGGCGGCGTTTCTCCTGTTGAGGGAACGTCTCCTGGTTGCCATGGGCGTACTCCTTACACGTAGAGCAGATCTTGATCTTGAGGATTGGCACGACTCTCGTGAAGTCAAAGTCCGGTTGCTTGATGATGGTGAAGTTGGTCGAAGGGTTGAGCAGCTGCTTGTACCCGTCGTTCAGCAGGTGCAGGTTCTCGCACAGCCACCAGAACTCGGAGAAGAACTTCTCGTTGAGCAAGTCCCGGCCTTGAGTGAGTGGATTGAGTGCTCTGGTGGTCATTTTGCCTGTGGAGATTAGCAAGCGGGAGGCCGTGTGGAGATAGAGAGAGGGTCCGACCTGGCGCATCCCCGGGGCATTGAACAGCGCTGAGGTCTCGTGGGCCTTTGTCTTTGGTGAGTCCACCGGCTTGCGTTTCATTGTGGCTGCTGGGTTGTGGTGTTCCTGCCTCGTTATATCTCAATGGTGGCAGGTTACGGGAAAAGGGGGGAAACAGATTTGAGCCTTTCCCCCACAGAGTGCACTTACCGGCAGCCAACACCGAACAATAGACATGTCACATATTGAGAGCGGGAAGAGCGGATACAAAGGTGAATGTGCTTTGGATGTTTATGTATGGGAGTATTAGATATTTAAGAGGTAATTGGATGTATTTATACTGATTTCACAGTTATCCAATGGTCATCTACAGAAGATATCTCAGCTGGATCTTGTCGTATGATAAGCATATAAAGAGCCAGGGCTACATAACCAGCACAGCCAAATACGGACGTTTTAATTCTCCAATTGTTGCTCAAAGAAGTTCTTGATCAATGACCAGCACGTCTTATCCTCAACCTCAATGGTCTTTAGGCAGTAGAACACAACATCCTTCAATTTGACAGAACCAATGGGTTCTCCTTCCAAAGAACGAGTCAGCACAGCCGTGACAGCAGCACTCAACACTTTCAACAACGAGCACACTTTCTTCAATGGTATCGTAGAAGCTTCATACACATCTGCCTTAACTGTCTTTTCACCCACATCTTCAATAAACATCGTGATTGAAACAGTGAAGGACAACGTCTCACCAACGTGTCTCACTAACCGGACACTCATCTTCAGAGTTCCTTCTTTGTTAGATACAATCAGTTCAGCAGGGAGGTGGCGTAATTGCACATCAACGATATCTTCCTTGGCACCACTGTTCATGATTTCGTGTCTCAGAAACTTCAGCATGACGGTCGGGAGTTCTCTCTTAGCGGCTGAAGAGTCATTATCAACGAGTGCAAGAAGAGATTCTAACGAGATTGGAGTGGCAGTGGAGTCGGATGAAGGTAATTGGGACAGTTTGTCTTTGACAGTTTCAGATACAAGTTCTTCCAAGTCCAAATGGGGAGTGTTCAATTGCTGATCTTGTTGCGGTTCTTCTGTTGGCTGTGACTCCTGTGCCTCCTGTGTATCTTCATCGCTGAATTCGATGACGGCTTCCATCAACGGTGCGTGTGTGTATGATTTGTGAGTTTTGGAACTTTTGAGTACCTCTTCTGCCGTTCTTCTTCTCTTCCTTGTACTCGTCTCTTCTCCAAGTTCTTCCTCTTCTCCAGCCAATTGTCTCATCTTCTCCTGATTCTCTTTCTCAATCTCATCAACCAATGCCTTCTCGTTCTTCTCCTTACTCTCAGGATCCGCCTTGATCCTTCCTCTGAGCACTTGTGGTAGTTGGTCAGGTATCGGCCTCATCAACGGCCTCGTATTCTCATCGGCCAACACAAAGAACGTCGTTGGCGTCTGAACACACACAATGCCACGACACTCAATCATACCGTTTCCCATACATCCAATCGAGTTCTTCATATGGTCCACGTACTGTTTGTCTCTGCTTGACACGTCCTCTCCAAAACACGTACACTTACACCCTTTGCAAATCCACGTCTTCATACTCGGCACAACGGATACAAACGACTCCTCAGGCTCAATCACCGTATAGTTGAACTCCGAGTCCCTCCTCACGTGTCTGTAATGGCCCGACCACTGCGCTTCGTCATTGACCATGAAGTGATACTGCACGAACATGTCATCCCTCATGTAACACGGCAGTTTCGCCATCAACGGGTGGTAGATCTTCACGGGGATCTTCTTCGTGCCGACGGCTTTGCAAAGGATCTTTGTTGTGGAGTGGAGGAACAGGTGTGGCCCCAGTTGCACAAAGGCGCCGGTTCGTTTGAGCTTCTCTTCGGTTTCGCTGATGAACGTCTCGCTTCTCATGATGTCGGTGGCATTAAGAGAACAGGCGTGGCTGTCTCGGTAAATAGGTTTCTTGTTGGTCCTTTAAACAGCTCGCCATTGTTTTGTTTTGTTGATGTTGCGGCTATCATTTCAAAACACCCGGACACCAGCACACCAGGACATCACTATCGCGTTTCTCTTCTTCTCATACTTCGATCCTCTACACGTTGCTGAATCGTCTATAAGTCGTTAATTGTTGCTGTGCATATTAAGAGCACAACCAATATGTGCTCAAAAGTAGAGAATCTCATGACTCAAACCAGTCATCAGATCCGTACTGTCATGTGGCTCATGATCATCCACTTTAACGGCACCGTTCACCTCTTTGGTATCCTGTCTCTTGATCTGTCTACCGATCTTCTTTCTCAACCTCATCAGATGTGTCCGTCTCAATCTGTCCCATTTGATCCCCAGCTCCACCGGATAGTCATCATCAAACACAGCGTATGATATATTGGTGAGAGCTTCAGATGCCACTCATAACTCATGGCAAATGATCTTTTTCTGGAGTCTTCTCTGGAGCAGTTCTCATGGCAACTTTGACACACGTATAGAGGAATGGTTGGAAGTGAGTCAATAAGAGATGGGATGGATTCAACAACGAAGAAGTTCGGTTTGGTCATTTGATCTGGATAAATAGAACCCCATTGTAAAGTGGTAAGCCTCATCAAAGATTGGTACTTGGGATCGACATGGGAGTAGAATGAATGTGACGTCAGTGGGTTGATAACTCTGATTGTCCCTGTTTTATTTCTTCGACTCAGCATAATCATACTATCCCTGTGGAAGCATAATGACTCTCCAATAGTGACAAATGCCTCGTTGGTCGTGAAAATAGCATCTTCTTTAATTTCCTGATCGATCAGTTCTTCTTCCGTCGCCATTTGCAAAGATTCCTCTTCTTTCTCTTGTTCATCAGCATAATTGTAGTAATCATCAGCAATAATCTCTTCTTCTTCACTCTCTCCCTCTGGTATACCTGCAACTTCTGTGTCTTCTAATGACCTTTTTGACGGTACAACAGACTCACTACCACAACCTGTATCTGCTGATTCATTCCTTGTGGAAATAAACCCTCCCTTATAATGTATCTCGACATCATCAACTCTTTGAAGTTCCTCTTCGTCAAACACCACAAAACGAGTTTCACCTCTCACAGTGGACTTTAAAGGGAACCCAAGTTGAGACACCGTGGACCCGGTCCCACATGTTTCCATGTGATTCTCTAGGGATGGAAGGTCAACCACTTGCGTGGATCCATTAGTCGGGAAGCACATTGTCCCACAAGAAGTACACGACCCAACGGGTATCAGTCTGTCTGCCATTTGGAGCAAGGATTTGTATGCATGGATTCTGATGAAGTTCTTCTTGCCGTCCATTTCAGCGTCATAGAAGTCTGACCAGAATTTGTAGTCTGGTGAATCAGTGAGGTTTGGGAACAGGTTCTTCTTGAGGAATTGAGGACTGACAATTGGCTGTTCTCTGTTCAGCCGTGGCCTGAGAAGGAGCATTGTTGGTGTATGAAGAACAAGTTTATTTCCCAACTCTATGAGCTCTGGTGGTGGCCCTTGTGGGATCTCCATTACATTGGTCTTGGAAAGAGCGTCAGTCAGCGGCTCTTCGTCAAACACAACAAACATCTCAAACTCCAAATCTTCGTACTTGTAACCACGACATTCCGCCGATGGTGTGCCCGTACAGCCAGTCGCAAGAGCATGGTTGATGTAGTCAGCCACGGGAGCCGGGTTCTCAAAGCAGATCAAATGGCATCCTCCACAAAGAGAGAGCTTCTGTGGTCGTAGCAAAGATATGAGCTTCTCTGTTGGCTTGACCGTAATGAAGTTGATCCCAGCGTACTTTTGGAAAGGAGCAGAAGACTCTTCAAATACCTTCTGATGATGGATAACAACCACTTTAGCAAAGGGTGGATGAGCCTTTTGCGAGAACTCTAAACATTAGAGTTCCCGATGACAAGACCTGTGGGCCGGTGGATCAGAAGCCTTTTGCCAACTCGGCTGAATTCGATGACGTTCGCTGCAGCAGTGACATCCTCATTTGGCTGTGCACTCATCGTCTCATTTGTGCTTGACGTTGTTTGATGGGTGCTGTGAAGACGAATCGACGCGTGGAAACAATCTGGCTCGAGATGGATGTTGGAGATGAGCTATGGACATCCGAACACCTGAACACCCGGACACCACAAGACGGCTAGTACATGGTGTTTACTTCTCAATAAAATGGGTTGATTCGAGGAATTTCGATGTTGTAGCTCTGTCAGTCAATGTATTTTCGAGCTGGCTACCTGCTGGATATACTCAAACGGTCAGAAGGGGAATAATTAAATATGCGCGCATAGCTGCAGTTTCTGAACTTCAGAATTCTCATACCGAATGTAAGTGATAACTGCAATGATGAGATGCTCTTTCTTCTATAAATTCTTAATTTCGAGATAAAACCTCTTAATTATCACTTTCTGGATATCACATCACTTCCAGAAGATCAGAAGTAGCTCAGATCAGAAGAAATACCCCACAAATCATGGCCAGAGCAGCTGTAATTCTAATTCAAAGTACATGTATCGGTGCGCTCTTTGGGCCCCTGAGTGGTATTCATCTCCTCACATATCCTTGGATTCTCAGCAAATTGACAGACGAAGCTGATGATGTAATAACTGAGACTAAGAACAATCAAATGAATTAAGAAAGAGTTCATTTCAAAACAGAACTAGTCCTTGAAATACAATTGTAAGGAAGAGGGAAGTTTATAGTGCGGTGCCCCTACCAGATTTCCGCGAACCCGTTCGATGGCCATAAACAAAACATCGACACCAAAACAAAACAACAACAACAGGGACATTTTCTCACCAACAAACCAAACGGCGGAAACCACCCGCGAGAAAAAGAATGGCAAGCAACCGCCAGAAGTTCCTACAGCAGCCTGGTTTTGCCGCACTTGGCGAAGTGTGCGTGATCCACCTCCCAACGGGTCTTGTTGTGATGCCAGATCAGCCTGGCCCGAGCATCATCGATCCAATGTCGTCCAACTACATCAAGCCGAGCGAGTCCAGTCGGTTCTCGGAGCTGTGGAATGCTGCCTAAACACCAATGAAGGACCCAGATTACCAGAACTTTGTCCCCGTTGATCCTGACCCATCACTGACGAACATGCTCGAGCTTCATCCTCTGTTTGTCTGTTCAGGTTGTAATCGTGTCTGTTTCCCACCAAACATCGCCAGGGCCAAGGAATCCAGTAAGGTTTACAAAGCTCATACTTTTCCAGAAGGACACTGTGCTGGTGGAATCTTCAAGCCTTGTTGTGGCTTCAATGTGCTGTCCACACCGAAGAAGTACATCGTCCTGAAAGACAGCGAACTCACACGGATGTGGCTCGATCAGCACAAGGACGCTACTACTTTGCCCGTTGCTGAAGAAGAAGACAAGAAGCCTGCAATCGCAGCGATGAACGCCAATGGCACTCCGACCGTGAGAGCTGCAAATGGAGCAAATGGAGCAAATGGAGCCAACGGCGCCATCATCGAGAACCAAGATGTGATTGAAATCAGTGACGACAGTGACAGTGATACCAGTATCATCGGTGAACCACTGACCATCCACGAACGCTTGAACTTGACACAGCAGAAACCACAGATACCACAGGTCAAGCCCTTGAATAATTCTGTTTCACAGAGCCAACCCCCGCCACAGTCAAAGCCAACCCACAGAAAGGACAAAAACGAGGACAATAAAGCATCACGCATGAACAGTTCCAACAATGAGTACTTTGACGCATTGGAACACCAAGGCAAACGGAATGATACATCAAAGAAGAGACCTGCGACACGATCACCTCCTCCCGGCTCATCCTCTTCCCATGAAAAAACGAAGAAACACAAGACACATGAGCAGTCTCAAACCCATGTCAGATTTCCACACAAGAAACAGAAAGTATACGGAACATCAATGTCAGAACGTTTGAGAGAACGGGAAGAACCAGCATCCTCGAGTGATGATGAAGATGAAGAAGCCATCGATCAATGGACAAATCTGCTCATTGAGATCGTTAAGAAGCAGGTGAAGAACATCTCCAACAATGCCACTTACGACCGTGTATCAGAGAGGGTCACCAATGTCTGGAAAGAGCACCTATACTCTGGTGTTCCTTCTTTTGTCTCACAGATGCTTCTGACATGCATCAAGAGTTCCATTGAGAGATCTTGTTTGACCGTGAACAATTACAGCACACTTGTTGGTCCTGGTCGTATCGAGGTCTCAGAGTCAAGATCCAACCTGACAGTCACAATAAACTTGACAAACACATCAAATGACTGCAGACTTCATTGGAACATCCGTGTTGTTGTCGCTGATGACGGATGATCTGACGATGGAGAATCCAATCCAGACAGTGACTTACAAAGTAAGTTCCAGTACTTGGAGCAATACGAGGCCAACGATCTGACACTATCTGAACTGTGCCAATTCATAATCGTCCAAAGAACATTCTTGACCAACTTCATCACAACTCTGTCCAACAAAGAGCTTTCACCTTCTGAGGACAGAGTGTGTCAGGCTTCATGGAGAGCCAATGAAGACTGCAAGATTGCCGAGAATGTGGCACTGGAGGTGGTTGAACTTGACGTTTCCAAACAACTGTCGCAAGGAGCTTGATATTTACATGTTGTATTCATATGAGTTGACGTTATTCTCTGCATTATTGGGAGGAATAGTTGTGGTGTAGGTTATAGTGTTGTGGCGCTTACCGTTTACCGCGAACTCGTCTGATACTCCACAAAGTGTGTCCCTTACCAGGTTCCGCGAACTCGCTCTACAAGCTCATTGTCAAGATCCCAGAGATTACAATTTACGCTCATGTTTCTTCTCCATTCGAACTCCTTACACCACACATTGCCACTCACAAACACACATGGAGGTCTCTGAGAAAGTGGCACGTGACCACAATCTGATGCAGCGTCGAATCCACGCCAAAGTGGCGCGCATGCGGAGCCTGAACGGCATCTACCACGAGTTAAGCCCACTGCTCTTCATCCACAAACCCTCGGGTCTGATCGTCTTGATTCCAACAAGCCATCTCTCTTAACGCCTCGTGTTACCAGAAATGCAACGGCCTTCCCATCAGCAGTACTTGGACCCTGTGAGGGAGCTTTGGGAAGCCACGTTCTCGTCACTCTCCAACACAGAGAAGAACGTCATTTTCATTGAGACCGACTTATCGCTTGTGAATATGATGAGACCTGTTCCCGTCATTGTGTGCCAGAGGTGCAAAGATCTTGCGTACACGGTGGACTCCATTCCAACAAGCTTTGTATTACCAGGACATAAGAAGAACTGCAAACACTTTGATCTCTTGATACACCGTGGATACAAGATAATCAGGAGAAGCCCCCTAGGCCCAGGTTTTTTGGTGTTCAGTTATCAAACCTCAAATCTGATTCTACTGGGAAAGGGAGGACGGGAGGCATTGAAACGTCTTGAGCTGATCAGCAGTGAATTGGTTTTGCCTGGTACGCTGGAAGTAGATGGCAAGGAAGAGCTTGTACCGGCTGACGATAATGCACTGGAAGAAGGCGATAAGGAAGAGCTTGTACCGGGAAGACCCAAACGAAGAGGGTCACAGAAGGCTGGAGGGAGATGTGTGCTTGCACTGACAGGTGGTAAACATAAACGTCCCAAGAGAGCCTCCCAGAAAGAGGTCCCACAAAAGCGTCCTCCGATTCTTGTTATCAGCAAGAAGGTGCCATCTACCAAGAAGACAAGGTTGGATTTGTCTTCAACTGGGTCAGAAACAACGGAAACATCGGAACCAGGTCCATCCAGAGACACTGAGTCAACGATCACCAATGAACCATCTCCAGCTTCCCTGGCATCAAAGGCCCAAGCCACAGAAGACACCACAGGGTGGCCGATCGCCGTCTACTATCGTCTTCCATCGTGTGATGAGACCATGAAGGAGCCATCTCCATTGACATCCATAAGACCACCCCCAGTGAAGGCAATACAGAGACCCAGAGATTCAACCACAAGCAACACTGAGAAGACCATGGAGACCGAAGGGAGTCAGAAGATTATGAAGGAGCCAGATCCACCACCCACAAAGCCCGTACGTGAAATTATGATAGAGACTATCCAAAATCGAACCGCACATCCTTCCAAGACTTGCACTGACTGTGGTACGACGGTCACAAGAGTTTGGAGAATGTATGACAACGGTGACAGGCTGTGTAATGTCTGTGGCTTGTATTACATAAAACATGGAACACAGAGACCAAACGGATTGAAAAGACCAGTAATCAAGAATGGATCTGTATCCTCCCAAGCAGTTGTCAGGAACAAGTATCAAGCATATAGAGAGAGGCTGATGGTCGAGTCAGAAACACAACTGTCTCAAGATCAATGGATCAAGGCATTGACTGATCAGATGAACTCATATCTTCCATATCTCAACGAAACATGTGATACCATCTCTTCTTTGGCTGATGAGTACAATCCATCTGACTTCTGGGAAAAGATGATGACAAATGGACAGAGTTATATTTCTGGGTTGTTACTACATTCATTGAAAAGAGCAATTGACCAATGGTTGAAAGACAGTGATTTGGAATACTCCTGTGCCGTTGGCAAGAAGTCCATTGAGCTTGTTGAAAAATCCAAGAACCTCAGGGTTGTTACGGTACTTACTCATGACAACAAAACCAAGACATGGAACGCTCAAATTGGGGTGTTTTCTAGTCTGACTTCAAGCGAGGTGTGCTATCCATCCAATAGCAAGACCATCACTGGGTTAGCACTACCAGATGTTTGTCACTTCATCATCACTCAGACGTTCTTTTCACTCTCATTGGTACACTGTTGCCCGGCCTTTGACGAAGCTCCCCTCCCTTCCACTGTTTACACCACGGCTTTCAGAGCACTCGAAGTCCTCCCAGTCCGACCAACAGAAGCCCTGGTAATTTCATCCGTGAGTATCCAGCAGCACATGAAGACACTGGCCTGAGATCTTACATGTCTTCCACCATTTAATGAGCTTACAACCGATTTTTATCCAGATCAGTAGACGCCCCCCACACTTTACTATGGTGTGGCCCGTAACAGTTTCTCCGCGAACTCGTTCGATGACCCTCGGACCCTCAACGGCTCCCCAGGGAACAAAGGAGGAGACGTCTCCCTGTCCTTTGCACTGTTCACATAAAACCAACTCCCAGCGCTTCGAACTGCGGATCAGCACACACGCAGACTTCACTGTACGATGCCCAGAACATTCAACGTGTCAGTGACGTCACGGAAGCGGCTCCTGGCACTCCCAGAGGTGTACGAGGAGGCCGGCACCGCATTCTTCATCCACAGGCCAACGGGGCTGATCCTTCGAACGTCTAAGGAGATCGAGGCTGTTCTTCCGTGGTTCTTCGTTGGGTCCGGCAAGAGAGTCAGAACTATTGAACTCGAGACACTGCGGGGGATGTGGACGCCGTTGTACCAATCACTCACGGAACGAGGTGTAAACGTGATATTTGTCCCCGTTGAGGAGACACTGATGTCCATCGTCAAGCTTATTTGTGTGTGCGTGTGCACTGGGTGTGGAAGGAATGCAACGACAAAAGCTGGGATGAAAGATCATGGGACGTGCAGACACCCAGTCCTCGAGTCATGCGCGGGTTTCACTCTTTGCAAGGACAAGGAGTCAGAATTGTCGAGGTTCATTGCCTTTATACCTGACAGCACAACAGAGAGTTGGTTCAAGAAGAAGTCGAGAGATTTGGACCTGGATGCTCTGTCTATTACAAGAATGAAGAAGATACCAAAGAAATCAATTTCGTTCGGATCAGATACAGAGGATCGCAACCAGGCGATATCAGACAAGTCCAGGTCCGCCATGCAGAAGACACATTCAAAGAAACTACAGACCAAGACACTGATCTTGAAGAGTAAAGGACTATTGAACAAAGGTGTTTCTACTCCCAAATCTCCAAAGACTACACCGAGATCACCAAGAAGTTCAAGGAAGCCATCTTATGAGGAAGTGGATTCAAGCCCGCCAGAGAAGAGCACACGGGCATCCTCTTACTCTAGTGCATCCAAGAGGATTTCTCCACGAGAACGGATCGCTCCACAAGAATCACAACCAGAACCGGATTACCAAGAATATCTCGATAGAAATGGATGGATCGTGAAGATTGCGGTTGGTTCATCCATAAGACTTGACCATTTGGAGAACTGTGCATCCAGGGTTTCATACCTCAACGGGGGATTTGACGAGACATGCACTAAGATGTTTGAATCCACAGACTGGCCATACATCAGTCATATCACTTTGTGTGCCATGAAAGAATGCATCAATGAAATGTGTAAAGAACTTGGTGGGTATGAGTGCCGTTTAGGGATGTCTTGTATTGAAGTGATTGAGAAACGGAAGAAGCTGTCTTTCAAGATCGAGTTGTCTCTGATAGTGGACGAGTATGACATGGGTTGGTTTGCCAAAGTCGTTGTTGATTCATTCAAGAGCTCAAGCACTGATTCTAATGTCTCTCAAGAGGAACATCACACTGCCAGTTTTGAATCTCGTCAGTTGAACTTCTCAGATCTTTGTCAGTTCATAGCGACACAAAGCGCATTCTTGACCTCACTGATCCGTTGCTGTGATGAATACGGTGGTCGTTTGACGAAAGATACGGTGATTGGGGCCTCATGGAACGCTACGAGATTACCGGTTGATGCTGACATGGCTCTGAAACTGACGAGGTTCGGTGTTGCTAAGCACTTGGGGTATCTATGAGATCTGTGTGATACATCCATGACTCATAATATGTCTGCTATACAAAAGATATCAGTTTGCCAAAGAAATAAGGGAACAATAGCTTGTGAATATACAAATACGAAGTACAAAGTGGTTTATATGTGTGTGTGGCCCGTATCAAATCTCGCGAATTTCCCGCGAACTCGTTCGATGTCCTTCCCTCAACAGCCAAAACACCAAAAGCGTAAACAACAACAACAACAACAACAAAACACAGTAAAGAAACCACACAAAACACCCGTTGAGAAAGCAGACAAGCGACAATGCAACCAAAGAAGGAAATCGGGAATGGCCAATATCCACCAATGGCCAAGAGACTTCTGGGTCTCCCGGTTCTGTACCGCGCAGTGAGCACGTACGCGTTTATACACAAGAGGACGTCGCTTCTTGTTCGTCCTGGGAGAGTCGCCTACTTCGTTGTGCCTCATAACCACAACCGCTTTCCGTTGCTCGAGAGCTGGGAGGTTGAGCTGTATCGCAAACAGTGGGAGAAGAGTTATGGCCGCCTCGACGAGATCAACGGTCCCAATTTCATCAAGATCCAAGGAGATCTTACGTTGTTGGAGCTATTTGACGCCTTCCCAGTGGCAGTGTGCTCCAAGTGTGGTGATATGGCCTTCTCTGGACCAAACACGGAAGGAACAACATTATTGCACGGTGATGGCTCGTGTTCCTTGACAGATCTCGAGATCCACTGTGGGTTTGAGATTGAGGATCCTGACTCGCTCTTCGTTGTGTTGGACAACTCTGGTGCCATCGGGCGGACGTGGAAGAAGGAAAATCGAATGACTGTCAAAGGTTTGGGCATCCTGAAGATGGAACCACAGTATGATGCGTCTAGTTCTGATGACTCTGACCATAGCGTTGAGGAACTTGGAGAAGAACCTGAAGGAGAAGTTGGAGAAGAAGTTGGAGCAGAACAGGAGTCTGAGAATCAGAACATGGATGACGACGACGATGAGCCTGTGGAAGAGCAGGCGGATGGAAACGGTAAAGAGTCAGAGAACGAGGACGAAGATGTCAAGACAGAGATCATCCCAAAGAGAATCAAACTGGAACACCCGAATGAAGAACGTATACCAGAGACGCTGGATCACTATGGTCAAGTGAGTACGAGACTGAAAGAGTTGATTTCGAAACAAACGAATAAAGAACTAGAAGATCGTGAGAGTAATGGATTCAGAGCCGTATCGGTTTCTTCAGACGAGTCATCCGTGTCACCTCCAAATGGTATGGTTAATGGTGGTGGTTTGATTGAACGACTGACGTCTTCTCTACCTTCTCTACGCTCGTCCTCGTTGGATAGTCCATCCAAGTTGGTATCTTCTGAAGCTGTTTGGAATGATATTTTACAATCAGGGGAGCAATTATACCTGATCCATGTCATCTTATCCACTATGAAACACTCCATTGACTTGAGCTCATCAGGTTATGATTCTTACCAGTGTTCAATTGGATGTGGGTATTTGGAAGTGCACGAGTTGAAGAAAGGTTTCAAGATCACTATCTCGTTGTCAGTTGATAATGAGAATGGGTGGGATGCCAAGTTTGTTGTGAGAGATACACAGAAGAAGGCTGCCAGGGGAGGAATTGCCGGTAAGATTGGTTATAAAGACAGATTTGAAGCTGCTGATCTTGGTTTGGTGGAAGTTTGTCAATTCGCAGTGCTACAAGCAGAGTTTGTGAAGCAGTTGATCAAGCAGTGTGCTGAGAGTGACGTTGCTGTGAGTCAAAGCACAATCTGTGAAGGTGCTTATCGTGCTACGAGCCTTGATCTTGACGGTGACACTGCTATGAAGTTGGTTCGGCTTCGTGTGGCGGACGTGTTGGGCTACCGCTGATATTTTGCTAATGACTGATGACTTGAATGACTTAGAGCTTGTAGATGTAATAGTACAGCGGCTGATTGCCATCTCTGAGTGAACAGCTGTCCTTTTCAACATCAACAGAGCTCTGAACAGATAGTTGATTAGAGGTGGCAGTTGGGCCACGAGATCTGTAAATGTATCTTGTGGTGGTCAAAATTGGATACAAACTCAACACCATATAATTCAGACTTATACTATTACTCACATGCATTAATAGCCACAAATAACGGTGAAAAACTGCCGCTTACCACACTAAAACCACCGTATAAGCGCATGTCCGTTGCTGTGACAGCCTGGTCCGGGACACAGACAGCCAAAAATGCAATCACCAACGAAAATACTCGAAGTTGGCCCAGGTACTAAACACAGAGAACATACAACTAATACAATAAGAATGTCCAAAAGCAGTGCCACACTCAGCACCGGCCAGTTCCAGCAGCTCGGCCCGGGACTCCACTTCCACAAGCCGACGAGGCTCCTGCTACAGACGAACACCAAGCCGATCCGCTTCCTGGACCCCAAACACGTTGCGGCGACGAAGCCAGAGCTGTTCGACGAGTACCGGTACATCGACTTCGACGAGCCACAGGGCTGGGCCTGGTCCGAGCTGTACGACGCCTTTGCCGTGCCGGAGAAGTGCAACTTCTCGCTGATGGAGCCCAACGAGACGTTTCTCTCGCTGATCGAGCCACTGGCTCTGGGCCTCTGCGACGGGTGTGGCAAGTTCTGTTTCAAGCAGATGCCCAGCAAGAGACCAGAAGACACGGAGGAGTTCCGCAGACACTTGCTCAAGCACACGGGCTGTGGGAAGAAGCTGAAGACCGGCTATGGCTTTGCGTGCTCCCTCAAAACCCCAACGTACTTTGTGTTGAAGAACTACAAGAAAACTGCCAATGGCCAATCCTCCGCAAAGTCCTCTCTCCACAACGGTGTTCGCTCCTCGCCTCGTCATCTCATTGCTCCGGACAGAAATATGGAGTCTCTGCCTGCTCCCAAGATCATACTCAGTGCAGCAAGAGCAGCCAAAGCCACCGGTACAAACCCCAGCACACCTTCAACACTGGCTAAAGTCCTCACTCCATTGCCTACCAGAGCATCAGAGGTACCAGAAACAGCTGAATCAACTCCACCATTGTCCGTTGCTAAGCGTCTCGAGGCTCTCCGCAAAACCATCAGAACACCACCAAAAGAGCCTCTTGTCACCATGGACGTTGAGCGAGAGGTCCTTCTCCGTGACGAGTTCACCATGATTGGACCAACGTTGCACTACCACAAACCTACAAAGCTGTTGTTGATCACTGGAAGATGGCCAACTCGTCTCTTTGACCCACTGTGGTCCTCTCCTTCGCACTTGAAGAATCTGCTTCATAAGGAGTACGCTGATATGGGCGCATCGTCTTGGTCTGACCTGTACAGCTCTTTACAAGATCCGGAGAATCACAACTTTGAATTCATCGACATCCATCCGACATTGAAAGCCGTGTTGGAGTTGAAGAACGTCGTGTTGTGTAAAGGTTGTGGACAGATGGCTTTCAACTTCAGTGCTTCGAGATTGAGAGGCACAACTCCTTACATCCGTCATTTGGAACGGTATCCTGCGTGTGTTGGTGCTCAGTTACAATTGGTCAAAGGTTACCTCGTGTCAATGAAACCAAGAACGTTCTTCGTTGTTAAAGATTCATTCGGCGACACGATTAACTCGTTGGACCTGGATAAGGGTCATGCCCCACAGAAGAAGAAGAGTGGTAAGCAACAAAAACCAGTGGTGCCAGTGACACAACCAGTTCATGCACCAATTGCACACGTTGCTAATGAGAGTGAAAGCTTGAAACAGATCATTTTGCCATCCCAACGCCAGGTTCTTGGTGCTCCATTTGCACAGGAGACACAGACACCTACACAGACCCCAACTCAGATATCTACTATTACTCATGTCCAAGAAGATCAAAGTGATAACTCTGGGTCCAGAAGGTCTTCCGATGTTGCTTTGGCTGGTCCAAGTGCTAAGAGAATGAGAGTTGTCGAGAATGGTTCACATGGTGTTAATGAGCCTTTAGTGGCACAGATGCAACCACCACAGCTCCCATCACAGTCATATGCACCACCACCACTACCACCACCGCAACAACAGCAGCAGCCACCACTCCAACAACCCCAACCACAACCCCAGCAACAGCAACCCCAACAACAGTATCTCCCACAACAAGAAGGCGTCTCCTGGTCCGAGTCCATTCTCTCCAATGTCTCACAAGAACTGGAGGCCTTGTCCTCCTCCACGTTCCATCCACCAAGAGACCCATCTTTCCAACAGTCATGGACCCAGCTCCACTCTGCACTCGAGCCAGCATCCATCAACATCCTTCCCTTCATGTTGCTCAGCTGTGTCAAGGACTACTTACACCAGACGTTCCAAAGAACGAACAGTTTCAGATGTATCATTTCCCCGACACATCCACAGCTCGACATCACCGACATCCACTCAACCCTTCGCATCTCTCTACAACTGTCCCGTACACCTGGTTTGAACAGCATGTGGAGCATCAAGGGCAATTCATTGACGGACCCAGACACGCAGCAGAAGGCGAATAAGTTCTTACAATTGGACAGATTCGAAGCTGAAAACATGTCGTTTGTCGAAGTGTGTGAGTTCATCGTCGTACAGAGGATGTTGTACCGCTCTGTGCTCAATGCGGTGTCGGAAACTGGGTATATCCCATCAAAGAGAGAACTGAGTGAGGTTATGTGGAGTTGTATCGATGAGGTTCAGGTTGATAGTGAGAAGGCAGTGAGGCTTTTGAAGTGTGAATTGGCGTCGTTGTTGGGTTTCTTCCCCGTGTGATATGTTTATATGCTAATTAACTGCCGGATATGTGTCTAAATGTAGTAATTGCGAAAGATATCAGTAAATGGTTATGCAGCCCGCGCCATTTGCAAAAGCGTAAACAACAACAACTCGGACAACTGCCTGATCTACTTCTATAAAAGACTAAAAAGAAAGGGAGGAACATGTCTTCACCGCGTCACGAGCTAGTGTTCCCGCCCGTACCTAAGAGTTTCTCGAAGATCAGAAAGTTATCCATTAGGGCGAGACGAGAAGCGCTGATAGCTAAGGCTCGACACTCAAGAGAGATGAGAAAGAAACAGGTGGACGCCCAATTGGCTGAACCAGAGACACCACAGACCCCGGAAAGGGAGACTCCGCCACCTGAGTCTGAGGCTGATGCTGAGACTGAAAGTGGGTCTGAGTCTGAGGCTGAGGAGGAGTCTGAGGCTGAAGAGGAGTCAGATGCGGAGGCTGAAGCTTCAAGCTCTGACGACGACGCAAAGGAAGACCGTTCGCCTTCTCCCGAGCACGTGACGCCCCTTGGGACGCGGTACCTGCTCCACGACTCTGGTCTCCTGATCCACAAGGAGTCTCGGCAGATTGTTGATGCCAATGGTCAACACGGCCGGAGCGTCAGTCGATTCATTGATGATTTGAAAGAGAAACGGTCGCCGGTTTATGACGCTTCGATGCCCAGTCCGTTGAAGAACATGTTGGATGCGAGGGAATACAGAGACTTGGCACAGTTTGTGGATATGGATGAGTTCTTGCTGTGTGGAGGTTGTGAACAGTTCTGCACCACTGACATGAATCGGAGGTCGTTTGTGGATCATTTGGAAGCGTCTCCGGAGTGTTTGGACTTCAAAGAAACACCAATAATTGCTTATGGATCCAGTTTTGGCTCAAGTCGTCAACCTGTCTTTGTCTTGATGAAGAAAGGCGAGATTTATGGGAAAAGGAAGAGGAAAGTGACGGATTCTCCAGAAGTGATATCCTCCAGCATCACCTCAAGTCCTCGAAGATTCATGTCGAGTCCCAAGAAGCTCAAGAGATCACACAGTGTCGCAGATGTGATGACGGTGCCTCAGCTGGTGGGACAAGTACACGATTACGTCTACGAGAAGGCCAACCGACTCCAGCCAAACTTCGAGTACGTACATCTACAGAGGAACCCGCAGATTGGAAGCGTCTTGGCCGAGTACTTCATCGAGAGCCCGGTTACAGCCTCATTGCTTCCGTATCTGTTGCTGGACTGTGTCACTGATGACCTGTGGAACGACGACTCCGTTGCTGACACTTTCAGGTTTCTCTTGAGACCAGCACCCGAGCTGATGATCTATGACAAGGACAAGACTTTCAAGCTGAAGTTGGCACTGGCATGCACCGGTGTTCCCTTCGTCTGGGACTGTTGTGTATCACTACACCCAACAACGCACGACGACAAGGTGAAGAGGTTTGCACGCACAGATCACTTGGAGTTCACCAATTTGACTTATACAGATGTGTGTGAAATCATGGTGACGTTCCGAGGTGTGATGTCGGTGCTGCTGAGGTCCGTGATAATGGGGAAAACGCTGCCAAACGCTGCTGGTTTGACAGACTTCCTGACCCGTTGCTATGAAGAGGTGAGCTGTGGCCCGGAGATCTCAGAAGGTGTCATTAAAGAGAAGCTGTACTTCCACGTTGGCAGAATCTCCGAGTAAATGGGGTAAACCGTGTCTTCTGATTCCAATGAACTTATTTACAAGTCTTGATTCCCGGTAGTTCTGTAGTTATGGTGTAAATTGCCCTTCCATCAACAACTTCGCCCGTCGCCAGGACAACACACGCGAAACAAAAAAAACAAAAAAAAAACCAACGGCCGGTAAGCACTTTGTACACTTATACTACACGTTATAGGCCACAACATGAGTGTACCGAGACAGACGATCAAAATCAAGAGGATTCCAGCCGAGTGGTTCAACTTTGGACTCAGCGACGAGTCATCTCCACCGCCTCACAGTCCAAGTTCCCCCGCTGCAGAGCACGTCAAGGCCGAGAACGACGACACACTCGTCAAAGGTGAGCCGATACCAGAAGACCAGGACCAATGGATCCCGCCGGTGGAGTTCATGAGTTTCGGACCAAACCACTGCATACACAAGAAGAACGGGCTCGTGGTTGACCGAGGGTCCGGGAACGTCATTGACCCAACGTCGTCACGGTTCCTCAGGGCGAGCAAAGACAATGAACTGCTGGTACAGGCGTATAAGAAAGACTTGACGTTGTACTATGAGATGCAAGACCGGCTCAAAGATGGGATAAACTGGCTGGCCATTGAACCTTCGGGGTTCCAGGGGCTTATGATCAAGAAAGTGCGGTTGTGTGCTGGTTGTTTGGCGTTTTGTGGGAGTGCAAGTAATAGGCAGAAGTTGAAAGCACATCAAGCAACTGGCAAGTGTGCAGAGAAGCAAGGACAGTGGATCAAAGGTGAAAGTGTGAGGATGTTTGTTAATAAAGAGCCGTGTTACTTTGTCTACAACCTGAAAGGTATTGATTTGGGGAACATCATGAAGTTGCAGAAATGTCAGAGCACAAAACATGAAGAAGAGATGAAAGAAGAACATATGCCAAAGAGACAAGAAGAGGACCTCCAGCAGTACGACGAGATACCAGCAATGGCTCACGATGTCCACAGAATGGACCACGTTGATGACGAGCTGGACCAAATCGAAGAAAGAGCAGTCAACGAAGGGATGATCATCAGACACATGGATACCACAGAAGACCGCTTGGATGACCATACTGACCTCTACAACGCGGTCCCTTTCCCACAGACAGGAATGACCAGCACTTTTGGAAACTATCCACCATCATCACCTCCAATGGCACTTGTTCCCGCCAAGAACATGTACGGGTCTGCCAAACCACGACAGGTTGTGCTACATCCTGATCCAATATCACCAGAGAAGTTACCACACGGATATCGATACCTCCCATTGATGAACGTTGTCCAACAAACAGTCGATAGGCTCTTGGAATTGAACTGCATGGCTGTTGATCCTTCTATATCGCACTACGTCGTGACCCAATTGATCCACGAGAAGAGAATATCCACCATCTTACTACACATCCTGGCCTCTTCCTCATGGGACTTGTCAGACTCTGTTAGGGCTCGCCAGGAACACTTCATCTTGGACCATGACTCCGATATGGTTATGAGCGACAGTGCGTCGTACTTCTCGTTGAAGTTGGCATTGAGGCAACACGTTGTCAACACGGAGTTCTGGTCTATAAGCATTTCTTCCAGTGCCCGGTTGCAGAGTGCCCTGAACGGTTCATTTGTGAGAAAGAACCAGTATGACGCCAAGGAAATGTCATTCACGGAGATCTGCCATACGCTGGTGATCTACCGCTCCATCGTCAACAGCATCATCATTGCCTCCTCAAATGGAATTGAGATCCCAACAGAACGTGAACTCAGTACCTTTGTTGGACTTGTGCTGGACGTTGTGGAGTGTGATGTCGAGGCTGCCACGGATGCGCTGTGTATTCAGGTGAACAAGGAGCTGGTGATGTGAGTGTGCATGTGATACTTTAATGAATAATGAATAATGATTGGTTGTGATACACTGTAAAAAGTGTTCTAATAGAGGTGAACAGTTGACTTATATTACGGAAGGCCGGGTAACCCAGACTCTTATCTCCCCTTATATCCGAAAAGTAAACATAGCAAACAACGGCAAAAGAGAAGAACGCGTAACATTCACGCGTCTTTCTACCATTGTAAACCTCTGCAAAAGAACCACCAAGACAACCAATGGAGACACCGCAATTGGACGACAACTTCCTTCTTTTGGCAGGTAACGTCGCGTTCCACAAGCCGACGGGGCTCGTTGTCTCCGTGAGCCGTGGCGTCATCCTCACACCGCTCGGCCGCTTCAGACTCGAGCACCCCACTGCCATGAAGGCTTTACAGGAGAACAACTGTGACTGTTCGGTGTACAACAAGTTGTTTGAGAACGCCGAGATCCAGAACTACGTCGTCGTCAGAGATGCTGGTCTTTCCTCCGTTCTTGAAACCGTCACTGTCTCGGTGTGTGGAACGTGCAAGAAGTACTGCAACACGTCTTTAACCGGCAATGGGTTCGGAGACCATTGCAAGAAGAGCGACCAGTGCCGTGCTAAGACTTTCCCAAACATCAGAATGAAAGGGTTCAGACTCTTCATGGCCAAGAAGAGGTGTGTCTTTGTGTTGATTGAAGATGATGCTGATGAGAGGTCACCAAGATCTCCTACACCAGAAGCTGATGTTTTGAAGACTCCAAAGGGTAACACGATGACAATTGGTCAGATTGGTCTTCCACTTGAGAAAGGTAGAACTGGTGGTATTCTTCCACTCAAGGAGGCTACGACCCATACTTCACCACACTCGTACTCCACCACCCCAACCACCTTGAGAAGACACACATCCACACCAAGCACATCCGTTGATATGTCAAGTTACAGCACCAGAGCACACAATGGAGTCACTGGTGCAACATCCTCAGCAGATCCATTCTCTTATCCACAGAACCCACCACACGGTCAGTCCAACTTCACTCCTGCAACATCCACACCTCAGCTCCACCAGTCTACTCTCAGCTTTGCCTCTAACAAGTCTGTTGTTGATAGTTCCAATGAAGTGTCTCCAGTGATGGGAAACAACATCCCGGAAAGACCTGCCTTTGAGTTCCGTGTCCCTTCCAGTATCCCTCCAAAGCCAGTGGCATCTAAGAAGGCCAGAACTCCATCAACCCATTCCACTCCACAGTTGAAAGCTGCAACTCTTAAGCCAAGCATGGAGAGCACTCAAGAACCCGGCTTGAGAACTTCCACGGCCAGAGACTTATACGATGCTCGTGCTAGACTCCAAGTTCCTGTTGCTACACCTTCTAATTACAACTTCACCAACATGAATGCTCAGAATCCACCAAAGAGATCATCTACTTCGATGTCGTTCCTTCCACCAACAAAGAGAACCACGTCATATCTACAGAGATCCATGACACCTGCTATCAACGGTCTGACCATGTTTGCCTCTCCAGAGAAGACTACCAAGACATCTAATTACCCTCAACCTTCCATTCCACTACCAGTGACAATGCAACCACCACCGGTTTACAACCCACCACAGATGATGAGAGCACCATCCATGATTCGTGCACCAGCAAACGAATACGTTCCTGATATCTTGAACAACACCAAGTGGGTTCTTCAACAGACTTTGCTTAGAGAAGTCCACGTTGCTGGTCTTCCATCAGCGCCATATGTCAACAAAGTCGTCACACCGGGTACAATGGAGAACAAGATGATCTCACCAACACTTCTCCTCCAAGCAATCCTCACACGTATCCGTCCATTGGATGAAGACGGTTGCTTCGTTGCTATCACAGGTCCTTGGAGCATGACGATCTCACAACCTTCCACAAGTCTCCATCTCGATCTCTTCATTCGTCCTGCTTCACATGGTCCTGAAGACGTGTGGTCAATCCAGATCAAAATCACTTCCAAGCCTGATGGAAGTTCAATGACGACTTGTAATGACCTCCAATGGCCATCTGTCAACTATCAAACCGTCTGTTCCACCTTGCTCTGCTTCACTGCCATAATGAAAGAGATCTTCAACACTCCTTTGGCTGTTGACGTGTACGCAACTTTGAAATCCGGATTGCCAACGTTTGTCCAAATGGTGGAGACACACTCAATCTCAGGCGTTGATGTCATTAGAGGTTGGTTGAACGATACAATGCAGACATCCAACCCTCGTCGTGTCACAATTGCCGGTGCTCCACTTGGATGAAAGTTGAATGACTAATTGCTTATGAAATTCTATAATGTTTAAACTGCTTATGACTAATGATGAATGCTTATTGATATGTTTCTTTGTGATATGGTTATCAGTGTGTGTCTCGTACCGTGTCGCGAACAATAGCGGCGCCTATATCCGAAATGTAAACAAAGCGAAATCGCAACAATTCGCCACCGTTAACAACGCAGCGGCAACGGAATTTGGGAGAAGACAGAGTGAAATTGCAGTGGAAAGACGCCAATTCTTCAGCTGAAAGGACATAAGATGAACTACGACAGTTACAAAAATGAGCCGCCGCAGAAGAAGCGCAAGGCGGACTCTCCATCATCGTCTCAGAGAGGCCCCAACAACCAAGAGCCGGCGGCTAATGGTCCACCACAGCCAACTCCACAGAAGAAGAGCCGCTCAGTGATTCCATTTGTCAGAGCTGCTCCTCTCCGGCCACTCGCAATATTGGAACCACAGCAGAGCCCATTGATCTCCATTGACGAGATGTTCTCCTACCACATCCCAAGCGGCCTCGTCATCCGCCCTTTCAAGAAGCAGATCATGATGCCCAACCACAAGCCATTCAAGGCAGCATACCCCGAGACACTCCACAACATCAAATCGAAGGGGTTGAACATGGACAACTACAAGACATTGGCCAATAACTGCCACACACAGAACTTCATCATGGTCGAGGATCACGGTCTCAGTAAGGCCGTCGCGTTGACAGAGGTGTATCTCTGTGGTGCTTGTGGTACCTTTGCTGACGACCGCCATGACATATTCTCCAAACATATGAACAGTGAGAACATCCCTAGCAAACACACCAAGGTCGGTGGTGACTTCTTGAGAAAGTTTGGTTACAGAGTCTTGACAAGCACAGACAAGGCACTCTTCGTCTTGGTTGACGGCGTGAAGAAACAAGATCTTGCTAAGGCTGCCGGTGCATCAACATCACAGACCCAGAATCCCTCCACCTCACGTGCTACCAATGAACCCAAACATTCACGACAGTGGCCATTCAAGAACATCACTTCAGATATGTTGAATGGACTCAACCAATTCATGAAAAATTGTAACGCTAGTACGAACCATTTTGGTGCTGGTTCCCAAGATAACGCTTCCAACTCGACCTTCACAACTGAACGTCCTCCACATTATCAGGACGATGGAATATTTGGAGCTGGCCATCAAAACGCCCATGCGGATATGAACGGATCTTCAACTGGCGCTGGAGGAAACTACCACTCACATGAACCAACTACACCAAGACCGCCCTTCAATCCAAAAGAGAGTGAAAGCAAGACACCACCATCTTTGAGAACACAGCCAGGAGAAAGGGGGTCAGGTCCACACGAATCTGATATTTTTCAGGCTCTTGAACTTGATGACTACAATCAGGACTGTGATACAACCCTGACAAACACACCAACACAAGCATCCCAGACCAAGACGCCAACACAATCATCTCAGAGAAAGAGACAAAGAAAAGCAACGCAGCCAAAGAAACCCAGAAAGGCACCCCAGCCAAAGAGACCAAGAAAAGCTTCTCGGACTACCAAAGCAGCCGATGTTCCGGCCTCTTCAAGCCAAGCCACCGCCTCTCAAAACTCTTCTCAGGTCAAGATGATGAGTCCAGAAGAGTTCTTCAAATTAGACTTCCTCAGAGGCGGGTTTAAATCTGATTGGGTGGAAAAGGATAAACAGGCTAAGGAAGAGAAAGACTCTCAAGATGCAAAATCAGGTAAAGAAGAGGATAAGGGTGGTGCTGCCTCATCCAGCAACCCTGATGGCAAACACTTGTAACTTCACATATGACGCTTATCTGAACCATTGCACAGAATGTCCCTTGAAACGTAAACTTGCATCTATTAACCAATGACTAATGTCTCTTTAATGAACAATGGCTAATGCTTTTAAGTTGTGTGATTGTAAGCCACCGCTCACAGTACAAATTTGACTAATCCGGGGAAACTTCCCAATCCGGAGCAATCGCACGATTGTCTGCAGATCACCAAATTAAAAGCGCAATGAACAATGGAGACCACCCGAATAGAACAACCGAACAGCTGTTGGTCCTTCCACCACTACGCCATCATTCGACAGGACATGGGAGAAGGAAGATGTTGATACCAGGTGAAGTAAGAAGTGCTTCATCCGTTGCAAACGACAAGTCAAAGCGTTCGGCTGTTGCTCACTCAGGCCACGTCTACCAAGAGAACACATATGTCAACATTGACCCCAATGAGAGTGGGTACTACACTGAGACTGGGTCTGGAGGTGCACCGGCATGGCTTGCACCGGTGATTATTGGTGCATTTGCTGGAGCGATTCTTTTGCTCTGGTTGTTCGTGAAGTGGTACAAGAGACGGCTAAGAACCAAAGTGATCCCGAAGATTCTTGCGAAGCAGAAGAAGAAGAACAAACCAAAGAAGACCAGTTTACAGAGGTCACACACAGGACTGTCAAATACCACCACAATTGCCAATCTCGGTACACCTCACTCTGGAAACCGAATGCCATCTGTCTCTACACAAGGGAGCTCATCGTCGGGAACACAAGGAGATGAGCCGTCCACCCCTTCACCGCCACCAGTTGAACAGATAAGAGAACCACCGCCGGTATGGACACCGCTCAGTCGGTCTCATACGGGCCCTCGTTTGGTCGTGAGAATCGCCTCTCCCCAACCTCCAGGTGGGACACCATTGCCAACATATGACCAGATACGCAGTGAGTCTTCCTCTCCAGGTTCAACCACAGTTGTACCAATAGTGAACGTGGTGATAGGTACTCCACGTATGGTGGATGCTGAGATACCGTTCACAGGGTGGGAACAACGCCAGGAGGGGGAACACTTGCCACCGTATCAGAAGTATGAGAGGGAAAGTGATGATGAGGAATGAGTTGACGGCTACACGCAACACACGCTATCGTATTATATAAGGAATGGCATAATATGTGATTTGAATTATTGATCTAGTAGTACAACTGGTTTTCATAGTACATTCGATGATATGATGTCAGAGGAAGACAGCATCCGTACCGGCGTAACAACCTCCTACGGAAGTAGCTGATCTTCGGGTGCTGTTTGATCTTCCTCTCTCATGATATCTTTCAGAACAATTCCACCATGAGTCACATCACTATTGACAAGAGTCGATTGGCAACATCAAGGATATTGGCGTATACCTGGTATTTCATATGCCATGTTCATACCACAGTCTCACTCCCCTCATTCAAGGGCTCTCTCAAAACGTGACGATTCTGATGATCTTACAGCGGCTCAAAAGCAAGGTATCATATTCATAGCGGTCTTTATTGGCATATTCGTTGTTGGTGGGTTTATAGGTCTTATCATCTCCATTTGTGTTGAAAATAAAGTCACCGTCAAGCAACAAAAGAAGAAGAAGCTTACGTTGAGCTATGAGATGGCTGGAAGAAACAGGAGGCTGTTTGCGAGTGGCGTCTCTGACTTGGGGACACCAGCGAAGAGCAGAGTGGTGATAGATGGAGAACCATCGTCAGGAACAAATACAGACAACCCTTCAGGTGATGAACCTACATCCACAACTCCCAACCGGCACGTATCCATACCCCTGTCAGAGGAAGCGTGAGACCTGCCATGTGGCCGCATTTGAACCCAAACTCACATGGATCTTTGCTGCTCCCTGACACTGCACCACAATCAACCAGACAGAGTCCAACTGACATGAGCACGACCTCTAATGATTCAGCACCAGAGTACTCACTCACTGTGGATGGTGTCAACTGCTTGAGCCGTCGTGAGGCAGACCCGGAATTGCCCGGCTACATGGCCGATTGTCCACCACCGCTCTACCGTGTACCAACTGAATGATCATAAGTTCTCAAATATACAACAATGACCAATGACGTTTATAATTGCAAAGTAGAGAGCGTCACAGACCTCTAAATGTCGCCAAAGTATACAAGTGTCTGCCATTTCCGCCCGTGCAAACCCCACAGTTACCCGGCCTTTGGTGCTGCTGCGCCCCCTTTTCATATTTCGGCATTTTCGGCAACGAGGGGCGGAGTGGGCCGGTAATCCCGAGCGCAGTGCAGGCAAGGAAACGGAAACGGAAGTCTTATCTGTAAGAGAGCGGACAAGGTGTGACACCTGAGGGTTGAGAAGAAGTGTTCAAAATTGGTTTGAAAGTTGATCTGAAAGCTGATTTGACTTGTCAGAGATACGCGGTGTACACTTATCGGTTATAAGCTCCTTTCACCACTCTTTTGCTTGCTCTTTGACGGTCTATCTCATCAGGCCATCGCACGAGCTGAACGGATCGAGATCACAACGAACGGCAGACGACTCCGGCTCTCCCTATAACACACACGGCTACAAAGCTTGGCTCTACTTCTACTTCATACTTCATACCATTGAAGAACTCAACCAGAAATGCCGCTTCTACCAGATACCATTCTTCACGGATTACACGCAGACTCGCCACAGGTCCACCTTTCCACCAGAGACGACGACGGTGGCGGCCTTTCCATCAACCACGGAACAATTGGCATCATCATCGGTATCTTGATCGTCACGTCGATATTCTGTGTCATACTGCTCAAGATTGTTGAAAGAAGAAGGTTGAACAGAGGAGAGGCACTGTTCAGAAGCAGTGTGTCACCATTGCCAGGAACACAGAATGGAGCTTCTAGGTACGGATCACGGCCTGTGGAGAGAGAACGAGGACGCAGAGATGACAGACATGACGACGTGATGAGTGTTGTTGATGCACTTCCTCTCTATGAACCAAGGAAGAGTGAACAAGCTGAGCAGATCACGGTTCCGCCTCCGGCTTATACGAGAGATTGATCTTGGTGTGGGTTGGTATAATTTTTATGGGTGTTTAAAGCAGGATTACAGGGTTTATTTAATGATGATTGACTGGTCAAGAAGCTGAAGAAGATTTCATTCTTCTTTGGTCCGTAGCAAAACTGTATGTCTTAATTCAAAGGCTCGTGTACTTACAATCAGACCAACCACAAGCTGTCAGCTTATGCCTGATAGCTGACAGAACTGGCTGTGTATAGGTCTATCTGATGTCATAATATAGATTCCATGCACATATCAACCTTCAAGTACCGAGGCAAAGTACGCACCAGATCATGTTTCCACCGTTGTAAATGCACCCCATACCTCCACTAACTCAGCCTCGTTTATGACAGTGTGGCGGGTACCAGATAATAAAGTATACGGCCGCTTTAACCCGGTGCACGAGAACTACTGAGATCACTGGTTACACAGCCTTTGAATGTTGTAAAGAGTACTTAATGATGCGGTCTTGGCTTTGTTCGATGTGTCTCTGAGGAGATCTTGTTACATAACAAACTTCTCTCCTGTGACCCAATGGCCCCTCTCCCTATACCTCTGAGCACCGACAACCTAACCACTTTTTCCAAACGACGTGTCAGCATCAGCACATCCGACACTTCCACCACATCAAACGACTACAGCACTGCTGGACTCATCGTCGGCTTGATCTTCGGTGGTCTTGCCCTCATCATCGCCATCTCCTGTTTCTTTGCATGCCGTGCTCGACGCCGAAGATCGCAAGACTCTGGTGTTACACACACACAAACACCGAATGCATTGAGCACAAGAGGAACTGAGCCATTGCCGTTGTACAGACCTCCATCAAAGCCAGAAGACGCGGCGTCGACTCCGGAACCACCGCCTCCTGCTTACATTTCTGCCTCTAGAAGTATGGTTGATGTTTGATTACACCTCTCTCTTGTACTATTTGAAACATTGTGGTCTTTTGTGTCATGATGGATACACGATTGTTCTGCTTTCGATTGAGTCCTGTTGTAGGAATATGTAGATCTTATAACTCTAATGTACGCAGATCTTCATACTCTAGCGAGGCGGATGAGCACTTATAATCAGAGAGGCGACCGCTACTTCACACAATCTGAAGTCCATACCCCTTACATACACCCCAAGAACTATATATATATCAAAGTGTTTATCTTCACTATGATAGACACTGAGCCACAGGGACAAGAGGTGACATACCAAGCCATCAAAGCTGGTACATCCAGTGATCCATTACTTCCAAAGGCTAAGCACATTCTTCAGAACCAGAACCTCAACAATCCTGCTTAGAGAGAACCAATACGGATTGTTTGATATGTTTCGACTGCTGCGAAGTGATACTATCTTGCCTCCTACACTTTGCCATTTGTATCGATGGCATCAATTATTAGTGCTGCTTTTCCCTTGGTACGGTGTGTGCTATAAGGCTGCTGGAAAGATGAGGAAGACCGACAGAGTATGACATATCATCGTCCATTGTATATACGATGACATCGGTAATCTCAGAGTAGAGCTGATCTGTCCATTGTGGTCGGCGTTTTGGCCGCATCAGTCTATAGAAACCCTTACAACGTAAGTGCACTAAAAGATATATTTCATCTTCAGTCCTTTCTCCTTTCTTGTCGCTGTTATCAATTCTACTAGAGTTCTTCCACGCCATACAATGGACATATACACCGCCACATACGGAACCTTCCACACCACCATCACACTTGGCGCATCAATCCCCACCAGGTCTATCGAAATTACAACAACCCAGGCTGATTCGACCAAAGCCCCCAGTGTTATTCCAGTAATCATCATTTTTTCTCTGTCTTTGGAGGATTGATGCTTCTCGGTGGTTGCTGTGCTGCTTGCTTTGAAGCACAGCGTCAGAGGTCTAAGGTTGGCTTACAGAACATCAACGCTCCTGAGAACGACGTCAATGTTTCCGTCCAGAACAACGTGTATGTTCCTCCTATACCACCGGTATACGTAAGGGAAGTGCTAAATGGCAGTACTGGACTGTCCCCAAGCCAAGAGCCGCCGTCGTATCAGAGATTTAACAGAGATGTACGAGTGGAACCGCTTATTGCTCCTCCTCCTCCAGTCTACACAAATAGCTCCAGCTCCACGACCTATAATTATATGTACATATGAAGAGAGTCAGCTTATCCTCACAGTTCTTAGCACCGATCAGAGAGGAGGTAGCTCACATGTGTACCCTATCAATGCGGCCTCCATACACCAGTCGTCGGCAGCCCCAGGCGTACTATAGTCCGGAATTCCGTTGCGTAAAGAGACCTGACCCTGCCACCAACATATGTCATCAGAGTGCGGACACCACCGCTGATAGTTGACGAAGGGCACCCGAACCAGGCTGTGTAAACGTATACAGTCTTATATCTACCTCCAGTTCTGAGCCGAACTCCTCTCCAGATCAATAGTTGACCGTTGTAAATGCACCCCACAGCTCCACCAACTCAGCCTCGTTTATGGTTGTGTGGTGTGTACCGGACAAGAAAGATAGTTTACTCAAGATAGTTGAGAGGATACGGCCGCTTTACTCCATTGTACGATGATTCTTTAGATCAGTGGTTACACAGCCTTTGGACATGGTGAGCAGTACTTAAGCATGTCATTTGGCCCTCTGGTTGGTGTCTTGTGAGGCAGTCTTGATGCTCCATCAACACTCTTAACTGTATTTCAATGGCACCTCTCCCGACATCTGTGAACCTCCACAACACCACCAATGTCTTCCAACGACGTGACAACCTCGATGACATCGATGCTTCCGGAACAGCATACCACTTGAACACATCTGGTATCATCGTCGGAGTCGTCTTCGGCAGTCTTGCCCTCATCATTGCAATCACGAGTTATTGTGCTTACGGTGCCCGCAAGAACAAAGGCCCCACATACGTTGGCAACAGTCGTTTAACCGGCTCTGGTACAACAGCAGCAAGACGAGAATCACCGACTGAGTTGAACACAAGAGAAACCGAGCCTCTGCCTCTATACAGACCGCCATCAAAACCAGAAGAGACGCCTGGGTCCACTGAAGATCAACCAACAGAAGGTTCCATGCCGTTGGATCCCTCACCATCAGACGCTGCTACGACTTTGGAACCTCCACCTCCGGCCTACATCCCGGACTCTAGAAGTACCGCTGTCGTTTAATGCCTTTTTATCACATCCCCTCTTTGCATTTGAGCTTTCTGTCTACGCCTTGGCTTCCATTACAATCAACCATTGTTCTACCTTCGTCTATCCATTTGTAGAAGGATGTAGATCATGTAGCTCTTATGCAGAGGGATCTTCATACGACCGCGGTATGAGAACATATAATAAGAGGTGCAACCACTGCCTTCTATCATCTGAAGCTCGATATGTTCTGTATACAAGCATCAAGCACCATCCATTAAGAGCCGTCAGAACATACGCACTATGTCTAGTGATAACTCCACAACGATAAAGACAGAACCAGAGCCAGAAGTGGTGACATACGAATATATCAAAGCATACCAAGCCCTCAAAGCTGGACGTACGAAACAGACTGCAATGTTCAGACAAAATTCTGGAGCTGGTTCTTCACCTGAGAATGGGCCCTCCTGTTCGGAGAGAAGTGGCCGGGCTTGTGAGGTTTGTCGTGGCATATGTGGGATACTTCTAATGTGTGCTTACTGTGTCGGTGGTTCCGCCGAAGCCATGTCTGGCTGTTCCTGATTCTGGTACTTTAAATATGATGTACCTGCTTCTATGAGAGTTCAGCTTTGATGTCAGAAGGGACGCTGGGAGGTGACACTAGAGATTATGTGTTTCAGGGACACACATTCTCCACTATTGTATATACGATGTCATAGTTAAACCCTCCAGAGTAGCGCGGATCAACAGTGTTCATTTTAGACGGCGTTCTACCCGCATTCGATAAGAAGTAGATCATGTCTCTACAACTCGAGAGCCATGAGAAATATCTTCTTGGCTTGTTTCCTTCTCTCCTGTTCCTCCTCCTTCCTCTTCCCCCTTTGACGGCTCCACGACCTGGTATACATCCAACACACACCATACAGACTATACACACAATATGGGTTCCTTAGACAGCACTGAAATCACCCTCATAGTCGTCTTCTCTATCATTGGAGGTGTGGCCTTGCTCGCCTGTTGCGGTGCTGCTTGTGATGAATATCCGCCTCCGAGGGTCAATGTTCAACAACTACAGAACGTCAATACCCCTGAGAACGGTGTCAATATTGCCATTGCCAACAACATCTATGGTGGTGACCCTTCACAAAACCTGCCTCCGGGATACATAATAACCCCGAACACCAACCCTGGTGCCAGTTCTATCAACCAGAAGCCACCGTCGTATCAGAACTTCAACACTGATTCAAGGGTCGAGTCGGTCCTTGTTCCTCCCCCACCAATCTACAACAGCTCCACAACTACCCACTATAACCCATACTCTTGATAATATACCTTGGGTACACGGTTCAAACTGCTGTAAAACGTGGGGTACAACCGTATACGCCAGAGTTACGTAATGCCAAGAAGGGGTAAGAACAGGTACGCGCCTCCAGTGGTACATTGTCTGGTGGCACAGGAGAGTCGTATTAATAGGTAAAAGAGGGTTGGCCATTTGTATGTACACCATCTACTTCTAATACAAGCGTTATTGTCACTTATATCTCCAAATATAGAAAACGTAGACTCTTCTCTATGGGTCCCCCCTGTTAAGATCCGCGGGGTCCGCAGAGTCCACGCCGGGGCAACACTACGAGCATGGACCCCTGGCTGTGTCAACGGCCGTCATAGTGCAGACAATACGAGCTTTTTACAGTACATCCGCCTCCACAAAGCACCAAAACCTATACAAAATGTATACAAACCTGTCACAAAAGAGGCTGTGTTTATACAGCTGTGGTGCCAAATGCCAAGCCCCGCGAAGCATGAGGCCGCTTTTATCCGCCGATCACCGACACAAAGAGCCATAAACACTGTTAAGCGCTCGAGGGTGTCGGAAGCCTGCCATATACATAAATAGGACGACAACAGCACTGCCTTGCACTCGAAGTATTAAAGCGCTGGATCTTGGCTTTGCTCACCTCCCCATGGCTTGTAAGTATGTAACTCATCAACTCACACATATATCAATGGCCCCTGTACCGATCTCCACCTCCACCGGCTCCACCACCACTTTCCCCACTCCTGTCCTGAAGTTCATCTCACCACAGCCGGTTAAACGTGGTGTCTCTGCTTCCACCGCCTACGCACTCTACTTCAGTTTCTCCTTCGGTGCTGTCTTCGCTATCATCATCGCCTTGTGCTTTTGGAGGTCACGTGTGCGTAAACGCAAAGGAAATGACACAGTGGCCGTTGACTGCATCGGCGACACTCGTTTGCCATACACACAGGCGGAGAGTTATCAGGTCTCTACACAAGGATCACACAATCAGCATGATACCAGAGAACACCAGGAGGAGTTGCCGGTGTACATGCCACCAGAAAAGCCAGAACACGCTGTGACGGTGGATCTTCCTCCTCCCGCTTATATCCCGGGCTCTGCTAAAACCTGATCTCCTCTTCTGTTCTCTATGCATTCACCACAATCATGTTTATCTTCCATATTCCATACTGCTTCTATTCTACAACCAAATAAGGTAAATCACCTCATAAAGCCATATGTAGATCAATACACCGAGATGATCTTCTCTCTGGGTCGAACTCGGATGAGGGCTTTACAGAGGCAACCACTGATAAGAAGTCCTTTGCTGTCTTGCACATCTTTGGATATGTTTGAATACCTTTTGTCAGTTGCTCGTAGTACCGTAACACTTCATTACCACACCTCCAAGTCACTGGCTTACAGCACCACACGTACCCACAACACTCTCTGTATTACCAACATGATTGGTAAAGCCCTTATATTTCTCATCTTGATGGCAACGCTTGTACTCCTCTTACTTGTATATTTTGGCATACGCTCCCTTGTGAGATGCATCAATGCCAAAAGTTCAAACAAACAAAAGAACATTGACTCGGAACTACAATCCTTTGACGGCTCCATAGACAAGGGCATTGATGAGACCGATGAAGACATCCAGAACCCATTTCTAGAGGAGCTAGTCGAGGAAAGACCTATGTTTGAGGACCCATACTCTGCTCTGTAATTAGTTTTATATGAGATAACTTTTATCACGAAGTCATTTGTAGATCAAAGAGGAAAGATCTTCTCATGTATGAGTCCGGACTTCGGATGAGCGTGCTATACTGATAGCAAATGTATGGCTGTCCCTTGAACTCAAAGATATATTTCAATCGATCTTTTGTCAGTTGCTCTTAATACTTATAAGCTCCTTAATGAAACCATTGTCACCGACTTATAAACACAACACACTGCATATATTACCTACTCAATATGTTTGATCTTGAAGGCATTATAATATTCATCCTCCTCGGAATCCTTATACTGGGTGGTCTTGTTTGTCTTTGCATCTCTGCCTTGGTGCAATGGATCAAAGACAAAGAGGCTGCAAGACCGAAACCCACTGACGTTGAACTACAAGCCGTTGAAAGTCCTTCAGAAGACAAAGCCAAAGAGACAGAGGAAGAAGTTCAGAATCCATTTGAAGAGGAACTTGTTGAGAACCCATTTGGAGAAGAGCTTGTTCTTGAAACATATGCGTATGAGGACCCATTTTAGTGATTGGTCTCCCCCACCCCCAATGTATTTGTAAAGCCTTATTCCTTTATCCATAGTAGTATCGCTGATCCCAGTAGTTCGTCAACCAATTCCTTAATCAGTTGGCTGCTTCGTAGTACAATCGTGTCCCTACTACACTCCCTTATCCCTTGATCAGCACTTGCAATTGTTCATATTTTCACCTCCATTCCATACCCGTGGTTCTACGGGCATACCATTACAGACATCCACAATGAACGCATCAAACATCACGTTCACCACGGACTACTACGACGACTATGACAGTGGGAGCAGTGGGCCATCTGGCGGTACTATTTTTTTCATCGTCATCATGATCGTATTGGGGGTGGTTCTGATCATTGGAGGCTGTCTCAAAGCCTCTGCCAAACCAAGTTACTCCTCCAACCGCTCACAAGATGAGGTCAATGATGATGTCGCCAATGGTGTCATTCCAAGTGTGCAACCACGGATTTTACCTCCTCTGACAACAATTGCTCCTCCTGTGCCAACAACAGCTCCACCAGCACATACGAGAACGGCAACGTATAACATGGTTCCTTCCACTGTGGGTTCCTCGTCTAGTCAGATGTATGCCCCGCCATACAGTGCCAGAGAGACTTACACACAGCAGTTGCCTCAGTATGAACACCCTCCTTCATACAGCGCAAACACATCTAAGCGGGATTCAAACCCATGGAGCGTCCATGATGTATAGCTCATTTCGATACAAAGTATACAAGTGTTTATTAATTAATATCCGTCGTAGTGAAGCTTATACATATAGCAATGGAAAAGGATGCTTCAATAGGAAGCGAGGCCCGGTTTTCTTTATCTCAGTGACTATGGTCATGCGTAGTAGCCGTTGAGCAAGTGACAGAGTTTCGGGTATATGGCCATTTTAGCCCGGGGCTGTGTGTGCTAGTAGGGAGGTGTGTGGTGAAGACTGGTGGGAGGGAGAGGAAGGGAAAGCTGTATAGCAATGGTTGAAGCAGCAGTGGTGTATAGAGATAGCTTACCACTCTTTAGTCATCCAATTGGGGTTCTCGTTGTCCAAATGCCCACAGGACAGTCGCTTGTCACTCTACCCACACAAGTCACTAAACGCGGGTGAACTCGGGTAGGCGTAATCTCATAGCAACGGTTTCAAGATCACTACATCATTCAACCTGAGTTGTGCCTTCCACTAGAGTGTATAGAACTTGAGTAAGGTTTACCTTTGGGGCTATGCTATGGTGTACTCTATGAAGGCAGGCCGTCTAGTCTCCAGAATTACAAAAGGCAGACCAGCCCATAGATTTCCACCACCCTCATAGCTTCCAACAGCCACACAGACAAACAAACACACACAGAACATATGCCGCCACTTAACCAGACTGAATCCAAAGGCATTGGAAGCTTCGCCTTCGGAATGGCCGCACTGTCTACTGAGGGAACCCCTGGTAAGATCGCCGCTATTGTCATTTGCGGCATTGTTGGGTTTGTGATTCTTGTTTCCATTGCAGTGGTCGGTTTCAAAGAGTTTAAGAGATCAAGGAACAGGAAAGCACAAAATAAGCCAGAGATAGTGAACAGTCCTGTTGGCCCGCTGCCAGAAACACTCCCTCCGTATCAGGTGAATCAGGGTGTGCTGAGGCCTCCGCCGGTTTACTTGCCGTGATGGTGTTTCTCTGGTAGATATGTATGAGGTTTCTTATATGTTTATGTTTTTCAATTACTTATGCTTTTATAACGTAGTCTTACTATAGTACTAGTCGAGCCCGTACTGAATGTCAAGCATGTGCGTATGCGTTCTACATGTTGCACAGAGGACACCCCTTGCACACCAGTCATCTCTCAACAGTGTGTAATGCAAATAGATATAAACCTCAAAATAGCAATGCAAGTAAAACAAATCAATAGCCAAGTGAATATTAAAGCAACAAAATCCCAAAATTAAACGCCCGTTTTTTCCCCAAAATAATAGCAAATATCCCATGTATGAATCACTCCAATTCATACCCTCTCTTTCTCAACTCCTGAACAGTCCAAATCCACGTCCCAGCAGCACAATCGGTGTCTTTAGCCAACGATCCTTGTTCTTCTCTCTTACCAGTCGTACCGAAATAGCTCCCATTATCCTCCATCAAAACATCATGAGCCAATGCACATCTCAACGTAGCGTATGAGCTCTCTTCAGAAGGGCATCCCAACAAGTACGCAAAAAGCTGGAACGCCATCCAGAACAACGTACCAATGAGTGGGATACGCGTCCAGTACGTAAAGACACCAGCAGACATGACAAACCCTGGATGGACGCTGAAGCAGCGGATCTCAGGACGTTTCAATGATAAGATCGACATGTAGTGCATCCCGGCACACTTGGCCATGGAGTATCTGACCCACGAGAACAGGATGTCTGGCCATAAACGGGAGATGATAGCACCGTCTTTGTATGCTTCTGGTGGTGGTAACAGTGCCAATCTGTGGACTGCACTCGTGATGTAGATGACCCTTGAACCCGGTTGTAACACACTCAGGAGTCTCTGTGTGAAGAGGACATCGGCAATGTGGTTCGTCTGGCTCTGCACCTCGAACCCGTCAACAGTCAGTGCGTACGGAATGGCACCTGCTCCTGAACCAAGGACCAAGACATTGATACAGACTTCTCGCTCAACAAAGTCCCTGGCAGCACGGTCAACTGAACGGAGATCCATCAGGTTGACGACAAGCCCCTTCAATGCACCGAGAGTGTGGCGCTCGTTCAGCTGCGACTCCAGCAGGACACTCACACGCTTCTGTGCCTCTGCCTGGATCTCTCTGATGGCTCTGTTCACCTTTCCCTCGCTTCTGCCGGCAACGTACACGACAAAACCGTGTAAGTATAGGTGGAGCGCAGTGTAGAAGCCAGTGCCGGACGTGGCGCCCGTGACAAGCGCAACGTGGCGTTCGGTGCGTGGGTCGTAGTACGGCAGCGACTCGGGCAGTGTGTCCATGTGTGGTGTTTGGGTGTGTGTTTGTGGTTTGTGTGTGTTTGTGTTTGTGTTGTTAGTGTGTTTGTGCACAGTTTGTAAGAGTTTCAGCTGTGCAGATGGGAGTTTTTTTTTTGTTTTTTTTTTAATTTACATGGTCAGGGAGCCCTGCGTACATACAAGTGCTATAATTACATGTCTATTAAATGGTTCAACGCTCAAACAAGCCGTCGTCTTCAAACTCGTCTTCGTAGTCCATTGGATCCTCACTCTCGTAATCGCTGTCGTCGTCACTACTTTCAGACTCAGGGTCTCCGTTGGCAATGTACAGGCTTGTAAGCGTCTCACCCTTTGAAGACAATCCACTTGACACGGTGTACGTACCCTCCACGGTACAATTGGTCAACTTGGCCTTGGTCTCAATGATTGCCTTTTGACCAACAACACAGTTCTCCAAGATGACTTCGTCTCCCAATGTAATGCCATCCAAGAGGACACACCCGGTCAAACGACATCTCTTACCAATGGTACAGTTCTTACCAACAACGGTCTTCTTGACGGATGTACTGGCACCCAAGACAGTTCCATTACTGACAGAAGAGTCAGCACCAACGGTGGCAGCACCTTTTTCACCCTTTGGTTGTGGTGCTGTGTTTCTAGCCTTGAGACCCATGAAGTATCTGTTGGCCTCTGTGTAAGCTGGAATGTTATCAGCACGGATAAAAGTACACTCATCTGGGATAACGAGCAATGCAATTGTTCCCCTTGGTTCTGAGTGTTTCCATGAACGACGAGCCAAGTCACGGACCAATTTTGTAATGGAACGACCACGGAATTCAACATCGGTTCGAAGGGCTTGCAATGCCTCTGTGGAGAAGAAGTAGATAAAAGAGTCCAACAACTTGGTAGAGACAGTTGAGGATGGATATCTCCACACCATCTGTGTTCTGAGCTCCAATGGCTTACTCTGTGTCACCGACTCGCGAGGAACAATGTCAAGCAAACGCCCCTGGGAATGGACTGTGTAGTAATGTGTCAAACTCTTCTTGTCAATGCTTTCGAATTTGTTGTTGTAATGGACAGACATGGCAATGTCGTTGTCCTCTCTGTTACGGTACTCCTCAATGAACACGTCTGGTGGGAGATCGGTGATGAAGTCGCACGGAAGGAACACAAACTCACCGTTATTGCACTTCTCGCTGACATCAATGAACTGTTCAACGATCTCACCAGTGGACTCGCCGTCAAATTGGACCATAGAGATCGGACAACACTTGGCCTTCTCAGCTCTTGTCGACTTCTCATACTCCGTGACAACAGCCTTAATGGCATCCTGTGAAGATTCATCACAAACAACGGAGATCTGGCGGAATGGAGCCTTGTCACACCATTCAAGCACGTACTGGATCATTGGCTTGTTTGCAATTGGTAGGAGCGCCTTGGGAACACCGGTCTCACGCTGCGCAGAAATCGGCGAGAGGTTCACACCTTTGCCGCAGCAGATCACAGCATGGAACTCCATCTTTTCTGTGTGATTTCTCTGTCTTTCCAACAAACAAGAGGAAGCACAAAGTACTGTGGTTATGACTCGGTAGGGCATCGGGCGCAAAATGTTTGGAGCGACTTCCGGGGCCGCGAACTCGTTCTATGAGCCGGAACTCATTTAGGCATTTTCGCGAAAGAATCTGGGAACCGAATCGCCACCGAAATCAGTCGACAGCGGCAAACAAGCACTGGTAAATACTCGCAAAACAGCAGCTCAGCCAACCAGAAAGCGGCGTTTCACAGTCAATTACCTCTGTATCAGACCCAGACACCACCCACCCACACATACACCCAAAAACCCGCACACCACCCACACCATGGCCGAAGAGAACGACCCGCTCCTCCAGGCGCTCAACCAGGACGCCACCGACGCCCCAGAAGTGCCACTTGCGGAGCCTACGCCAGAGCAGCAGGCGCGTGACAAGGCCCTCGGACGTTTCAAGCAGAAGCTCGTGGAGCACCGCAATTGGGAGGGCCGTCTCAAGGAGCTCCGCTTCAGCATACGTGACTTGGACAAGGACTACGACAAGACAGAGCACGACATCAGCGCACTCCAGACCGTTGGCCAAGTTGTCGGCGAGGTGTTGAAGCAGTTGGACGACGAGAGATTCATCGTCAAGGCCTCGTCGGGTCCCCGTTACATTGTCAATTGCAGAAACTCGATCAACAAGGAGAAGCTCAAGCAAGGTATCCGTGTCGCACTCGACATGACCACACTCACCATCATGCGTATCCTACCGCGTGAAGTTGATCCACTCGTGTACAACATGACCACTTTCAAACAGGACGAGGTCAACTTCTCCACCGTTGGTGGCTTGAATGACCAAGTGAGAGAATTGAGAGAAGTGATTGAATTGCCATTGAAGAATCCAGAGTTGTTCCAACGTGTTGGTATCAAGCCACCAAAGGGTGTCTTGCTCTATGGACCACCAGGTACAGGTAAGACATTGTTGGCCAAAGCCGTTGCTGCCACCATTGGTGCCAACTTCATCTTCTCTCCTGCTTCTGCCATCGTGGACAAGTACATTGGTGAGTCTGCCCGTTTGATCAGAGAGATGTTTGCATATGCTAAGGAACACGAGCCATGTATCATCTTCATGGATGAGATCGATGCTATTGGTGGTCGTCGTTTCTCCGAGGGTACTTCTGCTGATCGTGAAATCCAACGTACATTGATGGAGTTGCTTAACCAAATGGATGGTTTCGATTACTTGGGACAGACTAAAGTCATCATGGCCACCAACAGACCAGATACATTGGACCCTGCTTTACTCAGAGCTGGTCGTCTTGATCGTAAGATTGAGATCCCATTGCCAAACGAAGCTGGCCGTTTGGAGATCTTCAAGATCCATTCTTCAAAAGTGGCAAAACAAGGTGAGTTTGACTTTGAGGCTGTTGTTAAGATGAGTGATGGTTTCAACGGTGCTGATATCCGTAACGTCATCACAGAAGCTGGTTTCTTCGCCATCAGAGCAGACAGAGATTACATCATGCAGAATGATTTGATGAAGGCTGTTAGAAAAGTGGCTGAGACAAAGAAACTTGAAGGTAAGCTTGAGTATGAGAAGTTATGACGAGAAGTTCTACTAATCAATCTTCATAAAGTATCATAATGATATTTCTCCAAATTAAACACTGCAACTCTGTAGTACCCTTGATGTAGTCATATTCTTGTAAGGATGGCACCAAGCTGTCAAGATGGTAATCAGCTACCTGTTGACAAGCACCATATTCAAACCACATCATATATATCATAAATTAATAAAAATCATAGCAACCCAAGGCAATTTCATACCATTTTCATCTCGATAAGTTCATAAGCAATCTCGTTGATAAACAATCTCGTAATATAAGTCTTGTTCTCAACCCATCATTCTTTTTTTCATTTCTGGAGAATTCAACAACCCATCTATTGGTCAGCATCGTCAACGTCCATGAAGCATAGATCACAAGTTCCATTCTCATCTGGGAAGAAGATAACACGATACTCAGAAAAATCTTCTGCGTCTTCGTCTTCGTCGTCGACATCGTCGTCATCGTCGTCATCGTCGTCATCGCCGTCATCGCCGTCATCGTCGTCTTCTTTGTGATAAAGAGCTCCATTCTCATCTTGGAGAAAGAGAGGAAGATACATAGACAAGTCTTCTTCTCCATCGTCTTGTCTGTGTTCTCCATCGTCTCTCTCCTCTCCGTCGTCTTCTCCTGGGCCATCTTCTTCTCCATCTTCCTCGTCGAGTTCATAGTCAAGATCCTCTGGGAGTTCCAGTTCATCAATTAAGTTCTCCAAGCGACGGTTCTGAGTTGAGATCACTCTTTGGTAGTGCTTCGTCAAATCTGTTGTAGTTGTGATGCTCTGATCGTCAACATCGATCAGTTTGAGCATCTTTAATAAGGCAGTGAGTCTGTGCACTTCTTTGTTCTGGTTTGTGCCTTCTCCAATAATGTGTGTGATCCAGTCATGTACTGCTGCTTCACGGTCAGCCTTATCGTCTTCGTCTTCATAGCCTCCTTCAAACACATCTCTGGAGCTGTCATTAGAGTTGGCATCAATATCAGGACAAATACGTGGCACCCTGGCTTTCAATTCTCTTGCCCACCCAGTCAACAACTCATACGACTTGACTCCATTACCGTCCTTCTACTGTGGAATGTCACAGAGACTGATTTCATTCAATCTCAAGTCAATGATTGCTTGGGCGGTGTGAAACCCAATTGCGGAATCAACATCATCAATAGCGGCATCTGGAGTAATGCTGATCTTCGAGTTGTGAGTCGACTCAATGAGTATCACCTCCCCGATGGCGTCGATAGATGTGACTATGAGGACAACGGTTCCAGAAGGGACCATATGTGACTTGCTTAACAACAATGATTTCTGTGGCGACTTTGCAATGCACTTGACAACCACTGTGTGAAGATTCGTGTGTGTGTAGTGTGGGTCTTCGACACTGTCGAAGATGGGAGGTGACTCCCCACCTTTCAGATAGGCGGACCATAGGTCGCTCAAAGGAAGTTTGAGAGCGACCTCGGTGGTGTCTGGAAGGTCCATTGAAGACATACTCATGGAAGACATATTCACTGACAGACTGGTAGACCCCTAGTGCGTGATTCCGATCTGTCTCCGGTAGCAGCAACTGATCTCGGTCTGTGTGAAGTGTGCTTGAGAATGCGCCACCAGCCAGCTGTTATCCCGGGGAGTCACCGTCTCCCATTCTGCCTTCCACTTACACGTACACAGCATGGACAAGTTCACGCCAGAGGAATTGATTGGTGTTCACATTTCTGAGTTTATGTTCTACAACAGCCTATCGTCTATGGTCTTAGACACGCGTGGTTTCATAGGTTCTTATACTTGCAAGCCTCTCAAGGTGGCCGATATCCACGCCCCTAATCTCAAGAACTTAGTTGTGATTTACAAGGATCACCTACCCATTTTCATGACCAGTTGCACATTGGGATCCCAAGAATCATTCTTAAGCGAGAAGAAGAGCTTGAAGAGCTCAGTGTCGTTCATACACTTTGGTTGTGATGATCCAGCGCAGACGGTGCTCGCCAACCCATGCCAGGGTGCAACTACTAGTCACATAAATGCCAGTGACTACTCATTTGTCTCAAACTTCAAGTCTCTACAAGTAATTGGAGGTCCAAACTCATTGATCAAGCGTATGCCACTACGTAACACAAAGTATCTATATTGGAAAATCGCATCCGAGCAGCTCCCTAACGACTTGTTTGGAGTCCTGCCGGATGAAATAGTTGCTTCAAATCTGAAAGAACTCCACCTTGAAACTCTTCTAGCAAACACTGTTATCCCCAAAGTGATAAATCTTTACTGTCTCGTTTCATTGTGTGTCATTGCCCATTGTCCTGGATTACAATGGAACGGCATCCTTACAGATAACAGATTCTCTTTGGGCAGCGTGGTGTTGATAAACAGCATCCCAAAGGTTCGATGTATGAAGAAAAGGCAACACTATGAAGCACACAACGGCTCCAAGTTGTTGATCAAGAGAACAGATCTACCACCCGGTGGTTATCGCATGTTGAAGCATCATTTTGGGTTGTATGGGTCTTTCTCGTTGGACTTCCCTATTGAGCAATTGAAGAGTTTCCTCGGCCCGGCAACTGAGATGTATTTTGCTGAAACAGAGGACTCGGAGGCCAGAGAGGCTAAACGATCCAAGAATAATTAATATACGTCTTATATCATAAAAGGACATACTGTTAAATTATAGGCTGCGGTGGAATGCTAGGGGGCACAGGGCAGAAACCCCTCACTTTTCTAATTCTCTCGTTGACGTAGCAGCCAGAAATATATAAGGAGATGTGGAGATCCTAGTTTTGATCTCTGCTCAGCAGTATAAATAGACCAGATAACACACATACCAACGTGTCACCAAAAAATGAGGGATTTTGCTCTGGTGAGGGATCCCCATCAGTGTAGTGGTCAGCGTACAACAGAGTATATCTTAGTATATCGCCTCACTCTCCAGAATCTCCCAGTGGAGATAATCACACAAATTGTTAAGCAACTAGATTTCCAGTCGGTTCTGGACCTCCTTGAAGCAGCTCCTTCACTCCGTAGTCTGTTTCTTGGAATCTCCAACGATACGTACCAGAACAAGGTCTTCCCCTCTTCGCTCGTCCCTGGGCAGCCGACTATCTCCCTTGGAGACTTCCTCTTCAAACAATACCCACCTCACCACATCCGTCTTTTCTACTTCAAACCCCACTCCAGAACACTCTTTGATGAAGTGAGAAAGTGGTCATCTGGTGTGGTAGAAGACAGAGAGCAGACCTTTCTACACAACATGCTAAACAGGTATGCCTTTGTGTTCATGGGCTCCCCGTTTGCCAAAGGAGACCACGCTCTTGTTACCAGACAGCTCATACAACAAGGAGTCACAGTGAGCCATTCGTTGCTCCATTTTCGCAAGCATCCAAAGCACTACCCCACTAAGATAAGAGATGTCATGTTCTCCTCTGAGATGTCTGTGGGAAGGAGACACCACGGTGTTTCATCAAAGCGTGGATTTGAGCGAGTGACTACTCTTTTCCTTGATGTTCGCCCATTAAGCACTGAAAGCCCACTTGTTGTTTCCAATGTGAAAATGCCTGAGTTGAGAGGCCTTGTTGTTGTATATAAAGATCACTTCCCGCATTTCTCTCCATATACCAACACCCTGGGGAATCAGTGTTTCAAATCCAGACAGGAGTATGACTATAGCTTCCTAACCTTCGTCCACTCAGACTGTGAGGACCCTTCACAGAATATCCTTTCCAGTGCTTGTAAGACCACATCTGACAAGTTTTCCTTCAATGACTTATCCTTCACTGCCAATTTCAGAACACATCGAGTCATTGGTGGCCCAAATGCCTTGATCAAACACATCAATCTCACAAACGCCAACTCTTTCCATTGGAAACTGGCATCTCAACAACTGGAATCTGACAAAGGTAATGAGTTACCAAGTGAAATTGTTGCTCCACAGCTCTCTTATTTCTTCTTTGAGACTCTTTGCCCAAACACCGTTATCCCAAAGATAAGAAGTTGGCGATATGGTGGTAGACCCATAGGTCTCTCTGTCATCAACATCATCACACACTGTCCTGGCTTACGTTGGAACTCCATACTTAAGGACCACACTGCATTGATGTCCTTAATCTTGATCAACAACATCCCAAAGCATACCAGCACGACAAAGAACAAAAGACACAGGAAGACGACACAAACAAACATGATTCCGATCAAGAGATCAGATCTTTCAGGTTATTACCACCACGTGAGGTTCTATGGATTCTTTGGGCCTTTCGCCTTGGATCATCCCATTGAAGAGTTCAAGCTGAGGATGCCCGTTGGAGTAAGTGGAGAAGTGAGAGAGACGGAAGAACTGGACCTCAGGAAGCGTAAGAGGAGAAGAGTCTTGTAGATGGATGGATGTCATATGAGAGAGTATATCAGGTACTTTTATACTTCACCTTAAACTCCTCGTGCAAATGCCTCTTCAACTCTGCAAACTTGTTGTGAAAGTTCCTCCCACAGTTATGACAGATCAAATCACCTTTACTCGCAATGAGTTCCATCTCTTTAGCGTCCAATCTCTCGTCTCCTTCGTCCAATGGAAGATCATCAAATGGGACAAAGAACTGTGTAGTAAAAGAGTTGTAATGATGGCGGTTTTTCAAGTTTGGCCCATTGAAGTCCTGCGAAATGAGATGGATGTGGAGGTTGTTCAACGATGGAACGGCATGACAGCCTGCTCTGACGTAAGATTCGCCTTCATCGACGCCGTGTTCGGACTTCAAACGCTCAACGATCATTGCAGTGGCTGTGTCGACCCAGGTCTGTGTAAGTGCTTTGAAAACTGGGTCTTTGAATGCTTTCAGTGGATGTTGTTTCGTGATGACGGGGTCTCTTGGTAGTAACAGCCAGTGGTACAGAGACTTTGGGAAGGCGTCTCTTATGAGAACAAAGTCGTCGTCGTACCGGATCACAATCTCCGGGTGGTTCTCAGGGTGTTTGATGTATTTCAGAAGGGCCTGGCGGAAGGACATTGCTGCAATTGGTGTTTAACAGTGGTTGGTGTTGTGTGAATTGGTGGTGGAGGTTTTTTTATTTTATTTCATTTTTTTTTCTTTTTTAATTCATTACATAACAAGTAGTTCTATGGTGCTATTAACATACAAAATCTCTATACAAATCACTCCGGCTTTCCATCAAGGACAACAAGGAATCCACCGACCAAGTGCAATGAGCCACATACGAACACCTCAACATCCTGCTCTTTAGCCAACGCACGGACGATGTTAACACTGTCTTCGATATCAGCAACGACATGGCTCTTTGAAGATGGATCCAACTTTGTCCAAGTGTCAGCGAGTTCCTTCTGCACTTCCAACTTATCAACGGCTTCCTTGGAGGTGTTCAAAGACACGAGATCCACAGAGTATGAACCGGAGGACCAAGTGACGTTGGTGGTGAAGATAACATCGTCAAATGTGATTGGAGAAACACCTTTGTGTAATCTCTCCACGAGCATAGAAGCGTCTCTTGTCTGTTGGTTGAACAACAAAACTCTCTTCTTTGAAGGGTCGGTCACAGTCTTGAACCAACCGGAAGAAGCGTCGATACTCTCTTGGGTGTGAGCACCATCAATGAACCAAGTGATCTTATCCTTTGTGTCTTTAATGACCTGACATCTTCCAGGCCAGTTCGTCTCTTTCAAACCCTTGGCTGTCTTCTCCTGACTTGGTGTGATGTTGAGTTTGGACAAGTGTTCGTTCGTCAATGCAACGGCAAGAGCAGCATTGGACTTCTGGAAAACACCAGAGATACCCAATGGGAGACCCTCGACAGTGGAGACATCAACAATCTCCAATGACGTACCTTTCTCAGCAGCTCTCTCTTCCAACACTTTCAAAGCACCGGCTGGTTGTGGGACAGTCAAAGCCTTAGCACTGGACTTGTAAATACCAGCTTTGTTCCATGCAATCTCTTCAATGGTGTTACCAAGCATGATAGTGTGATCGATTCCCAATGCGGAGACACCAGTAGCAGTTGGCTTCTCAAACACGTTGGTAGAGTCGTACTCACCACCAACACCAACCTCGTAAATGGCAGTGTCAATACCTTCTTCCATGAACACGTGGAAGGACAACAGCGTCAAGTACTTGAAATACATTGGCTTCATGCCTTTGTCCATGTGTGGGAACTGTTGTAAGTCTGATGAAGTGTTGTTAAGACGATCCCAGACCTCGAAGAAGTACTTGGTGAACTTCTCCTCCTCGATCGGCTGGCCGTTGATTCTGATTCTCTCTCTGACAGACTTCAAGTGTGGAGAGGTGTACAGTCCAATCTTGCGGATCTGTGGCTGGTACTGGTGCAGGATGGACTGTGTGAAGGCACATGTGGATCCCTTGCCCTTTGTGCCTGTGACGTGGATGACGTTGAGTCTGTTGTAGTCTGTGGCGTTGTATCCGATTCTGCGGGACCACTCTCTCATCTCTGGGATGGCAATCGTGTTCTTGCGGGTTCCGAGCTTTCTCGTGGCTTCGATGGTTGCAAAGTTGGACTGGAGCGAGTTGAGCGCATTGATAGCGTCCTATTGGGTGTTAGTTCATGTTTTTGGATGCTTTAAAAGGGAGGTGTATCCTCATGACTCACTGTGTATGTCCGACGCATTGTAACCTCTTCTGTCGACATTAACCTCTGGAATACTTGGAATAACAGCTGCTTCGCTTGTATAAAATGCCCAACTTTTAACAGGGGCCACAGAGATCTTTGGGTTTTGGGTGTGGTGTCCGGATGTCCACGTACTAAAAAAAAATTATGCAGCGCATCTCCTCTCTCTTCTTTATGTCTCGGAGTGCTTCAACTACCATAAACACCAGACAAAATGGACAGAATCCTCGGAAACCTATATGTGTCGTCATACATGCACGTGCTCGCCAACCGTGTGGAGTGCGAAGAAGCCAACATCACACACATGGTCGCCGTGTTCAAAGGGCAGTTCCCTCCCAGCTTCAACAAGTACGTGATGCAGACGATCCCAGTGGACGATATGGAGTCTACGAACATCATTGAATACTTTGACGATGCGTGCAATTTCATCAACAAGGCCATCTTCCCAGATGAGGAGTCCGTGCAGAGAGGAGTCAAGAGAGCACATGCCACTGGTGTCTTGATCATGTGTCAGGCTGGTGAGAGCAGAGCACCTACGATCATGGCTGCTTATTTGATGAAGAAGTACAATTTGACTGCAGACCAGGCGTTGCATGCCATCAAGAGAAAAAGACCAGATGTTCAGCCAAATGAGAGTTTCAAAGAACAGTTGGAACTGTATCATGCCCTTGGTTGTGAGTTGAACAAAGATGAACCACAGTATAAGCAATGGCTTTTACAACATACAATGATGACGGATCCAACTGGAGCTGCTTCATTGTTGGCCAATGACGATATCTTCCAGAGGAACACACAGAAGTTGGACGAGGGTTCAAACATCAGATGTAAACGTTGTCGTCAACAATTGGCCCATTCATCATCATTTGTGGAACACGTTGCCCCAGGTGAGGACTCCAAACAGAGTAAGTTCGTGCGTAAAGTGCCAAACTCCAAACGTGTCATCAGTGTTCAATTGGCCAGTGACACATGTTCGCATTTCTTTGTTGAGCCATTGGAATGGATGAAAGAAGAGTTACAAAACACTTTGGAGCTTGAGGGGAAATTCTCTTGTCCAAAATGTGATACGAGAATTGGTGGATACAATTGGAAAGGTTCAAGATGCAGTTGTGGTAAATGGATGGTTCCAGCTATTTATTTGCAAAAAGCTAAAGTTGATGAAGTTAAAGTCAACCATACTCCACAAAATGTCCAGTTTGCTAATCGTCAATAGTCATATCCAAATCTGATGCATTCATAGAAACGTTGGCCTCGAATGAGGATTCAAATGTAGTACCGCCAGCAGTAGCAAGAGATCCCATGGATCCAGAGTGGGCTAAATGGTGTTGACGACTTGAGTTGTAGTCTCGCTGTGGTGTGTTGAATTGGACAGGGGATTGGTGTGTTTGTGGTTGTTGTTGGGGATCATCGTCTGACTCGTACTGTTCTGTGATCATGAACCCACGGTCATACTGGCGTTCTAAACTGTTTGTAGCATCGCCTTCGACAGGGTCAACTTCATCGTCGTACTCGTACTCGGCTTCCTCGGCGTCTGGGATGTCATCGTCCAAGTCTCTGTGTGTCTGCGGTTGTGGTGGCGGCTGTACTTGTACTTGAGGTGTTTGCTGTGTAGGTTGCTGTTGCTGTACCGGTGTTCCTTGCACAGGTATCTGCTGGTTGTCACCATTAGCCTGCTGCTGTATCAGATCAACCTCGCCCATCAAGTTCTCTGCTGTGGCCGTCTCTGTCTGGAACTGCTCCTCCATCTGTCTTCTGATGTCGCTCTCTTCCAGCAACGTCTGCATCGTCTTCCCGACACCCAACGGCGCCAAGTACGAGAATCCCAACGTTCTGATGGCCTTCAACTGGTGGAGCTTCTCGTCGACGTTTGTAGGGCCCGGTCTTTCTGAAGAGTAGGAGGAGAGCGGCGGGGCGCTGAAGTTGCTTGTTGTGGTGTCTGTTCTGTTGGCTATGGACTGGTCGGTGGAGAGCCACAAGTGGTGGACGTCCCTGGGCATCAGATTGGGCATGTACATCTTTACCCTTTGTAGCTGTTTGTTTACTTCTTTGTTTACTGTTTACTTCCATAGTTGTATAAATTAGCCGCCAGGTGCGCGCTTTTGTTTGGATTTCGCACCGGCGGGTAACCCCCTACTTATATATAGTGAATATTTACAGCGTGTAATAAAACAGTATGTACTCATGCCTCAAACGCCCCGACACCGAACAGCCAGTCCCAGCGGCCCTTCTTGTGGAGCATCGCCAGGATCAGCACACCGGGCAAGTGCCACACAGAGGCCCAGAACGTCTTCTTCGCGTAGATGTTGGCCAGCTTCATGCCCTCTGCCGTTGGTTCTCTGCCGCCCTTGTAATTGAGACGTTGTTGATACCAGAACTTGAAGGACCAGTACGCCATCCAACCATTGAGCAGGGCAGAGTCCACTGGAAACACATTATCAGTGATGCCCCAATACGTCAGCCCAAAGCAGATCGGGAACATCAACAGCGCGTATCTGAACCCGACTCTGGCGTTCAAGCGGGGGTTTATGTGTGCAGCCATCACGTACCCAGCGCCCTTGTACTCGTTCCTGATGTTGTGCGACAGGGCGTTGAAGTGTGGGAACTGCCAGGCGTACAACAGCGCGGCCAGACACCAGGCGCCAGGGTGTGTCAACGGTGAAGAGGCGGCCCAGCCCATGAGTGGCGGGATGGCACCGACGATGGCCCCGACCCACGTGTTGATGATGCTCTTTCTCTTCAGCGAGGTGTACAGCCAGCCATACAACAGGATGTTGGCGCCTCCGAGGATGGCGACTGTGCTGTTGACTCCCAGGGCAAGGATACCAACACCCAAGGCACCGGAAACAGCGGCGAACTGATACGCCTGTTGTGGTGTCAGGAGGCCACGAACAATTGGCCTTGTGACTGTTCTGGACATCAACTTATCAAAGTCTGGCTCCCTTCCTTGGTTTATGGCATTGGCAGACGATGAGCAGAGTCCTGTTCCCAGTGTTAAGAACAAGAGTTGTGGCACTGTGGCTTGGAACGGCGTCAGGGCGTATGAACAGATGGCGGAGAGCACAACGAGCGCTGTGAGTCTCGGTTTCGTGAGTTGGATGTATGGAGCATAAGGTGATTGCTTCTGTAATACCTGGGCAGCGTTTGCGTTTGCCTCCTTAGTCTTGACTTCGAATGGGATGTGTTTTGTCTGGAGTGTGTGTGTGGTATCTGTGGTGCAACTGAGTGCCTGTGCGAGCTTCTCTGTTTTCTGGAACCCCTGTGTTGTGAGATTTGAGAGGAACTCCAGTGGTGATTGGTCCAACGGTTTGCTCGTCTGTGTCGTGGACTGTGAACTTGAAGTTGTGGATGATGACGATACCCATCTGGCCATGTGTTTCGTGCGAAGTTGTACCACGCCCATTTGGGACGCCTTGAGCGCCGTGGAAAGTTGTGGGCGCAACAAAAGCATCTCACAGATTCACCTCGGCTGATGAAATGGAGGTCTTGTAGAGCAAATGGACACCAAATCACGAGATATAGCGGCTCACGGGCTTATCGATCAACCCTTCAATCCGGGCAAATTTTTTGGACAAACAAATCGCGAACTCGTTTTATGCCGGGGTTTGGTGTATGCTTAGAGATCTATTAACTTCTACAACTAGTTTCAAAAGGAATAGTACATAGCATTTATTATTTATTCACTTAACTTCCACTTCCTCTTTAGCCTCCAAGATCTCCTCTTTCTTCTCCTCCTTCTGCTCCTCCAACTTCTTGTTCTGGATCTTGTTCTCAATGAGATCGTGGAATGCAATGATGGATCTGACGAGGGAAGAGATATAAGTCATCATCAACTCGTCATTGGTCTTGACGGTGAACGCAGAGGCCAATGGGTTCTGATAGTCCTCAACCTCTTCGTCATCAACACCACTGAGGTTTGGCAACAAGTTGAAGACATCTTGCAAATTACCCAAAATCGTATTGTTAATAGGCAAAGCACCAGTTGACACCTTCTCCAAATATCCAATGATATCCCTCAACTTCATCTGTAAACCTTGCAATGACTTCAATTGGTTCGTAATCTTCAAACTTAGACTGCCAGCGGCCTGATCACGGATATCACGCAACAAATGCTCAACACCAATCTCCTCAGCCTCTTCGGCGGCAATGGTTGATGGTATGTGGTGGAAGGTCTTCTCTGTTGAAGTTCCATCTTCTTTAACCTCTTCAATGGCAATGTAGGCGTCGGTTGGGATACCAACACCGGTCTGCTTGACGTCAACGATCAACAACGTTGGGTTGGCAGTGTACTTCTTGAACACCTCGTTGATCTTCAAATCGGATGCTCTGAGTTTGGGACCCGAGTGATACCACCCAATCAGCTTCTCCTTGGCGTTGATCTTCTTGAACATCTCATACATGCTCTCGATGTAGTTGTGGTCCAAGAACCAGACGCCCGGGTTCTTCTCATCCTCTTCAAACGGAATGGCAAACGAGTTGGAGATCCGGATGGTGTCGCCCTGGTGCTCACCCAGTACCACGCCGACAACACGCTTCTTGGTGTCCTGGACGGACCGGTTGTAGTGGTCGACGATGGAGAGGAGCACGAGTGGCGCAACGCTGACGTTCTTCTTTAACAGTGTTTCGTCAACGAGAGGCATTGTGTTTGGTGTTTGTGTGTGTGAAGTTGGTGGTGAATGGGTGTGTGACTCCGTTTCAAAAGTGTAGGTGGGTCAATTTACTGTGATGATTGCAATAAAACAACAGAAAAGACCTGGTCTCCAACACTTCAATGCTTATACCTCTGTTTGTATACAAGTGTGTGTGGAGTGTTGGCCAAGTTCGCCACCGAATTTCGCGCTTTCGATACAGAAATGCGGCGCGTACCAATGATGTGGCGCGTACCGCCCCTTTTTGTATATAAAGCACTGGCAAGAACCCACATATAAAGCGCTGCAGAACACCCACATAGCCCATCTGTGTTTCAGTCTTTGCAACGAAGTTTCTGACCGGACTTAGATAGTCAAAGGCGGATACCAATACAAACGACTTTGCAATCCACAGCTTCTAGCTGGCATGACTTTTGCAACAGGCTTTTCCATCTGCTCCATATGAGATTGAATTCGACTCACTGTCTTCATGCATCCATTGAGTTTGTGAGTCCTCGGATGCTTGTACATAAGCACCATACCAGGCTCAGAAGGCTCACCAGTGGACGATGACTTTGTAAAGTCTTGTCGTTCCTCAGTGGGTCTTCATGGGCTTATACACAACTCTTGCACAGGTTGATTCCCTCAATCCAGTGCCTCACAAGGCCAACGTAGTATGATACTCAGGTGTACATAAAGGCTTTCCGCCGTCTGAGTGTCCCAACCACGTGGCTCGCTCATCGCTCAACCGCTCAACGCTCAAAAGACAAGGTGACAATTTGACAGTCGTCGTCCTCTCACTTCCACCTTCGTGAACTCCATGAACTCCATTGACCGCACTTCTCCGAACTCCGACCATATAGGAATCCAGTGTACCACTCTCTGACTACTATGACATTCATGCTGAGACAGAACTATGGTGTCTCCTGAGGCTACTGATTCAATCCTGAACTTTGAACTTTGCAGTCCAATCATTTGACCGGATGAGATCCACGCTTGCTCTTCATTTGGTATTCCCCAACGATGGAGTACATCTGTGATCCTCAGTGGGGCTTGCAACTACATACTAGACCCATAACGCCTATGAGAAGTAATGATGACTTTAAGTCTTGTCGTTCTTCTATGGGTCTCTATGGGTTACATACACGATTCTTACACTGGTTTGTTGGTTTTGTCCTCAAATCGGTGCTTCAATCAGTTATGTCGGCCAATAACGGTGTATCCAAACGAATAACGATCTTCTTTTGTCATTCTACGCTGGCGTCTCTGGTCGCTGTTACAAGTGTCTTGTCGATACTGTTGTGTGCTTCCTGTATCATGAACGCATTTAACTTTTAGAACTAGCTCTAAGCTGGGGAATGAAAGAGTGATACGCCTAAGATATTCTTTAAAGTTATGTGCTGTAGAACCTCCTCTATTTTTCCCACGTATCCCTAACTTCAAACAGTGCCAGTCTCCCTGACCCACACTCCGTCTATGCTGACATATGACACACCCTCTCCATAAGCATCACCATGGAGCGTCTGGCCTTCCACGACACACTTGTCAATCACCGTCTACCCTACGAATGAGAGCCGCTTACACGTTGATGGGATCACGACCACCACTTTGCAGTCATTGCTGTGGAGCTTAGAGACTGACAAGTCTCCGTGAAGATGGAGATATTGGAGTGACGGGAAGTGGAACTCTGATATGGTCACCGGTACGCACATGTGGTGCTCCGTGTGGGTTACTGGAATCTGTGTCAGGTCAATATCGAGTCTCTTGACTTTGCCGAGCCTCACTGGCTCCTGCTGTTTACCAGAAAGTGCAAATGATGGGATGTACACTCTGACAGTCAGGTCCTCCACTGTCTCCGAGACTTCTCTGAGGCCAGAGATGGGGAACTCGATGGATACTTGACCAGGGCATTGGTACTGCTCTAAGTGGAGCTTTGTGAGTGGTTGACTCCGGCGGTCTCCGCAGAAGACAGATCTAATGTCCCACCTCTTTGTGCTTCCAGGAAGTGCATGCAGCTCCAGACTCTCGAGTTTGGGAGCATTGAGAATATGCATTGGGTCAAGCAGCTCATCTGTGAGACAAGAAGATACGCTCAGCTCTTTCAATTGATCACATTGGAGGTTGAAAGGGTGGTACGCTATCCAGCAAGTCAATTGGCATGATCAATCTCTTCCACATCAATTTCTTGGTGACTGTGAGGTCTGATAGCTCCAGTATTCCATCAGGAATGCTAATAAACGTAACTTCTCTGAAATGTTTAAGAAAGGATAAAGGGCCTTGCATGGGGTATATCCAGTCTTCCTGTGCTCCAGTCATGTGCTCACACTGGACACCCGATTGCAAAAACGGGCTCCATGAGCCATTGACAAAAGAAAAGATCCCATTAGGTTCTCGTAGTTTGCTGCTCGTGCGATGAGAGCTATATATAAGTGGAACACGGGGGCATTTGAAGTCAACGTAGATCTCCCTAATGTTGGGAGCCAGATCAAATCCAAACATTGACCACACGCAAGGACGGAAACACTTTCCTGGGCGTCTACCAATCTGTACTTTCAGAACTCTGAGATTGGGAAGCTGGCGGTGCCGGATTCCAAAACAGTTCAGGCTGCTTAGGGATATTCTCTGGATTCTTCTAAAGCAAAAGAACACTTGAGGTACAAAGATATTAAACCTCAAAAGTATAGGGATTCTGAACCCAATGGACACGGGAATCTCGGGATCTCGGTACCATAGTATTGGGAAAGCCCTGCGAGGACGTAAGACATTTGGTAGCTTTTTGGCAATTGGAGAAATTTGGAGGTGTCCCTCCTCATTGCATGTCCTGATGAAGACAGGAGGAGGAGCCCCTCTAATCTGAGCCAAATCACTGACCACACGTCCGCCTACAATTCCAACCCCACGTCCCCCAATGAACACCGGAGTAAATGGGCCCAAATGCCTAGCATAGAGACAGGTCTCGTCCCTCGTGAGGGGCTCTCTTCCCACCATCTCCTCTATATACAAGAAAGAAAAGACTCTCAGTGGCTTCTGGCGCATTGTTCCTCTCTTGTTAGCATCAAACTCATACAATGACATAGCCTGACACGCCGTGGCTCTGAAAAGAGCATATGGGTTCTCGGCGTGGTCGGTGACGATAACAACGTGCTGACACAGAGCTGGGAGGGAAATGAGCAGAGTCTCGAGATCCCTGGGGTCTGTGGAGATCACCTCCTTGAGAATGCGCACAGTCAGTTCAACTGGAAGCCTCATCAAAAGACTGTCCGACCCGTCGGTGGTGTGGTACTTGTGTGTGAGTGGCTCGTGTACACAACGCTTTGGCAGAACGTCCCTTGGGCTCCTGAGAATTAGGAAGACAATTGCGAGGACAATTGCGAGAACAATCGCAACATACCAACGCCAGGACATTACTTAGTACTTAGCTGGGTTATGGGAAGAGTGGATATCGTGTGAAAATGCAGATCTTCAAATAGTCACAGACTCACAGTACGATCCGGCCTTTTCTGGCTGTGAGCGTGTCCACTGTAATTTCTGTCACGTGTCACATCCTGAATGTTTAAATAAGTACTACATGTAATAACGCCCATAAAATACAATTAGAAAAGAAAGAACGTTATACACACATCATAGATCAATCAACTGAGCCTCCTCCTTGACAACAGGAGCCTGTTGTTGTTGCTGTTCTTGCAACACAGGTGGTTTAATCATTGGCACAGTTGGGAAATTGATATCGGTGATCTTGGTCTGTTGTGGGTATGGTGGCATCTGTGGCACTTGAGGTTGTATTTGTGATTGTGGGGCATAACCATTAGAGTATTGGTATGGTTGGGATGGATAGTTTGGAACAGTTTGTTGTTGCACTGGAGATGTGTATGATTGGACAGGCGAGGATTGTTGAACAACTGGGGATGTCTGTTGAGAAATTGGAGATGATGGTTGATATCCGTTCGCAGCATGGACTGGTTCAGGAGCAACTGGTTCATGTGGGTTCGTGGATGGTGGTGCGGTGAACTCGTCTTCTTCCTCCTCATCTTCATCCAACACAGCTGGGTCTCTGAATGGATCTTCTGGTAGTTGATAATTCGTCTGTTGGAGTTGTGGAAGTTGTGGAACAGGAGCACTTGACACAGATATAGAAGACTGACCAGTCAAATCAGCGGCAACTGGGTATGGTTGTGTAGGATATGGAGATGTTTGTTGTTGGATAGGTGTAGCAATCTGTGGAGACTGGTGGTAGACTGGTTGAGATGGGACATGATGTGGTTGTTGATGTTGTTGAGCATGTTGCTGCGCCATAGATGGAGACTGAACATGTTGTTGAGCCATCGGTGGAGACTGAACATGCTGTTGGTGTTGTGGTTGATACTGCTGTGCCTGTGGGTATCCATAAGCAGGAGCGTATGAAGGTTGAGCATACTGTTGTTGTCTCTGTTGTGTTTCTCTCTCAATTCTTCTATCCAACAAGTTGTTGTAGATTCTCATCACTTGGTCAATCTTACTGTTCATGTCAAGCAATTGGTCATATTTGGAGAAAGATTGATTCATATCAGTCGAAATCTTTGGAGTCAATGGGATGGCTCTTCTGTACAGATCATTCAACTCTTGATTCTCAACAGCGTAACCTGGATTTCTCTTCAAGTCTTCAACCTTGGATGCAAATTGTACAATGTTGTTCTCCTCTTGTGAGGTTACGAAATTGGACAGTTGAGGAGGCAGTTGTTGTGGCTGCGGTTGTGGTTGTGTCTGAGGCTGTTGGTATTGTTCTGTCTGGTTGTCCTGTGGTTGTTGAGGCTGGTTGTATGACTGTGGTGTATAGGAAGCTTGTGGTAACAAGTTGGCATATGGCCCACTTTCTTGAGGCTGTGGCTGCACCTGTTGTGGCTGATGTCTCTGCTGTTCCTGTTCAAATTCTCTCAAACTAGCAGCAATGGCAGCCTTCATGTCATCATCTTCATCTTCCTCCACTGGAGCGACAACAGGTTGTGGTTTCGGGATTGGTGGTGGTTGATTCATGCCTTGAGACTCTTGCAAACTGAGTTCTAAAGCTCTCTTCAAGTCGTCATCGTCATCACTGTCATAACGAGCTCTGGCACGAGAGACATCCTTCTGATGTTTAGAACGACGATGTTTCTTGCTCTTGGAGCTCTTCTTCTTGTGGTGGATTTCATCGTAGCATGTGTCACACACTCTGACAGGTTCAGTGATACCCAAATCTGGGAGTGGGATGGTCTTGGAAGAGTGGGTCTGACAGTAGACACCGCCACAATTTCTGCAATGGTGCTTTCTGTTGATCATGGAGAAAGAGTTGGAGCAAATCATACAGGCATCAGAGTCTTCCCATTCCGGTGGCGCACTGGAGTCAAATAGCGTGCTGGAGATACCGGTTCCAATCTCTGGGAAGCTGTAACCGTCGTCTTTCAAATGGCTGTACGTGGTGTTGATGTACTTGAGCGTGAATGTGTCCTTGAAGGCAATGGCCCACGCCTGGATCAAGTCCAGTGCCAAATCCCTCACACTCTCGTTGGTCTTATCGTCGTGGATGAGTGTCACGAGTGTGTCAATGAACTCTCTCGACGCAATCTCCACAATGAAGTGCGAGCCGCCGTTCTTGACACACGTGTCGATCAAGTGCAACGTGGCGAGCTGTGTGTTCGGGTTCTTCGTCGCAGTGAGCCGCTTCTTCAACGAGCGCATGGCGTCCTTGGCCACCACCTTCTTACTCCTAATCAGGTCGGTGATTTCCAATGAAAGCGACAAGTCCACCTCCCCGAACGGAATGCTTTCGTCTGTCGCGCGCTCGACCTGTGCGTCTATCGAGACCGCCGAGCTGAACCAGGACATCGTTTCTTGTGCTTAGCCGCCCGTTGTGTGGTGTTCGTTACGTGTTCAGGGCTGAGTTCTGGTGGCGCTTGGTGATAGAGAAGGAGCTGTTACAAGTCTCCGCCTCTGTTTCGCGAAAGGTGTGGCGCGTACCGATCTTGAAAGGTCACGTGCACGGTGCTTTTGCAATTTACCGAATCGGGCGAAATGTAAACACAAATCTGCAGCGGCGGTCCCCCACCGGCTTTCCCCCCAAAACAACTGAAGCTTTCCTTCTTTCACCATTGCGCAATGAGGACCCTCTAGACAGAGAAACACAACAGAACAGAAATGGCCACCGCAGCGACTTCGTTCAGCACCAACTTCTGGGTACGTACACACACACACACAAACGTCCACACACCAAAGCACAGTACTAACACCCTATCAGGGCCAGGGAGAACGTGGCTCCGAAGTTGTCATCAACAAGCTCCACCAGGGCGCACAGACGTGTCAAGAGCTTCTGGAGTTCTACAGAGAGAGAGCCACACTGGAAGAAGAGTATGCTCGTCGTCTCAATGCTTTATCTAAGAAGACGTGTGGAACGTTTGAGACCGGACACCTTCGTGAGGCCTTCGAAGTGCTTAGAAGTGAGACGGAGCAGATTGCACGCTCACACATGAATCAGGCGAGAAAAATGCAGACGGACTCGATGTCCAAGCTGGACTCTTTCTTGTCGAACTTCATCGCCAGATGCAAACCAGTTGAGCACTCTATTGAGAAGATCCGTAAGTCTAAGCAGGCACTGGAGGCACAGGTCAACAGACTCAGAGAGAGATACCAGGTCGAGGCCACTAAGTTGAACACCTTCTTGGCACAGGAGAGTCTACTGTTAGGAAGAGAACTTGACAAGAACAGAGAGAAGATCTACAGACAGCAGACTATGGTTGCTGAGTTGAGACAAGAGTATCAGATCGGTGTTCAGAAGCTCGAGGAGATTCACAACACATGGATCCAGGAGTGGCGTTTGTCCAGTGCCAAATTGGAGGCTCTTGAAGGTGAGAGAATTGAGTACCTGGTGGCAAACTTGTGGGAGTACACCAATGCTGTTTCCTCGTCTTGTGTCAATGACGATGCTTCTTGTGAGAATGTCAGAAGAGGACTTGAGGAATGTGACCCGATTGGTGAACTGCAGATCTTCACTAAGAAGTTTGGTACTGGCACCGAGATATATTCCGTTCCAGGCTTCGTTGACTACTTGAAAGGTGAAACTGATGATCATGGGAAAGTCACGATCCTCCAAGACAACAAGACGAAGACGAGAAACAGTTCACAGGGCACGATCATATCACAGACGATCCCAATGGGAAGACCTGTGTCACAAAGACCAAAATCACAGAGTTCACAATCACAAACAGCTCCAATGGCACAGGCTCAACACATCCAAGCACCACAGTTACGTATGGAACAGCTCCACTCATTTGAACAGGCACATAAGCCACGCAACATGCAGAGAAGACCACCACCTTCTGAAGATGGCCAGACTTCCATTTCCAACCCATCTACGAACTCTACATCTTTACACAGAGAAGAGAGTGCTTACTCGAACCCAACTTCCATCTCTTCATTCGCTGAAAGTGTCGGCAGCGAGGCCCGTGTCTCCAAGACATGGAACTCCCCAATGCGTCGTCGTTCCAGAACGTCTGAAGCCGGTGAAGGTTGGATGGCAAGAGGCAACAGCAACAACAGCAACAGAAGATCCTTCATCATTGATCAATCTGAAAAGAAGCAACAGCAGCCATATGTCATCCCACCTAATGAGGACCCATTGAGAGCCACGTTGGAGGATATGAAGTATGGAGGAAACGGAGATATGAATAAGTTGAAAGAGGCATTGAGCAAAAGTGCGTCTTTGAAGAGTGATAAGTTGTATCAAGCAGACTTCGCATCGTCGGTCTCAAGTCAACGTACTAATGGTACGACGATAAGACCAAAGTCTATGGTTGCTGACTTTGAATCGTATGAGAGACAACAGAGGGAGCACGAGGCAATGCAGAAGTCTATGAAACGGTCCTCGTTCCATCCAGGTTTGAGATCTATGAGTAAGTCTTCGGTTAACCTCCAGGCTAAGATGAGTACCAGTGGACTGCCAAGTGTGACGAGAGAAGGAAGAAGGGTTATTAAGCATGTGAAGGCGTTGTTCGACTTCAGTGCCACGGTTGAAGGAGAGCTGACGTTTGAAGAAGGCGATGTCTTGCTTGTGGTTCATATGCAAGAAGATGGCTGGTGGGAGTGTGAGAAATTGAAGGATGGTCAAGTCGGTTTGGCTCCTTACAACTACCTGGAGAAGGTGAATTGATCTCTTGTGATGAATGCTTGTTGCCCTGTTGATTTGATATTGCTTTTTACGTTTGTTTTGTGTGTATAATGGTGTGCACTTCTATGTTTGTTTGGTTTTACAAGACGTTGGTTTCTTTGGACTTTATATATGAAAACATCTACTTAAAATTATGTTCATACGTAGTTCTCATGCCTTCTTCATGCCTTTTCTGAACCTGCTGACCTTCACTGGGTTACCAAACTCATCAATCGGCTCCAACTCCTGTCCTTCCTCCTCTTTCAAGATGATTCTCTCTTCAGCTTCTCTTTGCTTCTCACCATACGTCTCAATCATCTTCTTTCTCAGATCTTGATACTCTTTGGCAATGATGTTATCATCAACGAAGTAGCTCGGTTCATCCACATCGTCATTCTCCACGATCTCATCACGCATCATTGGAGCGTCGTCCTCGGATTCTTCTTCTTCAGAGTCGTCAGAGTCCCCCTGTTCATCATCTTCTTCATCAGGGTTGAAGACAACCATGTTCTCAGTGATAGAATTGAGCAAATCCTCATCATCGTCATCGTTCAAAGCGTATGCCTTGATGTTGTTGTACTCGTCTTCTGTATGCTCGTATGTGTTCACTGGCACTGCAACAGACACTGGTGTGTTTGTCTGCACGGGTTCAGCAGATCTTGATGATTTGAACTTTGAGAGTCGTTGTGTTGGAGTTGGAGCCTCCACTTTCTGTCTTATTGGGACTATTTCTGATTCAATGATGGTGGAAGCTTTGGCTTTTGCAGGGTTCAAACTGGACATGGATGGTCTGAACTTGGAAACTCTCTTGGCTTGTGGTTGTGGTTGTGTGACTTCTGGGACGTCTCTCTCCATGATATCAGAGAAGGCTGGTGTATTATCAGGTATCTCGTTTTCAAAGATATCATTCAACGGCACATCATCTTCTTTGTCTTCAATGTCTCTGGAAGAATTAGAAGTTCCTTTCCTCTGTTTCATCTGCTTGAACTTGGACACTTTCAACTGTGAGTTCTCAACTTCTTTCAACTGTTCAGAAACGTTCTCAATCTCTTTGATTTGTAGCTCTGATGCAAAAGACACTGACTTCTTCTCTTTCTTTGGGGCCTCCACTTCTTTAATTTCTTCCTCTTCGTCTTCCTTTCTTGTACCTCTGATTCTCTCCAACTCTTTGGCAAACAGCTGTCTATAAGTATCAGGGACCATATTCTCCTCATAATCAAACTCCCAATCAGAGTCATCTTCTTCATCGTCATCTCCATAGTCATAATCTTCATCAACATCTTCTTCTTCCTCTTCAATCTCATCAGCAATCAGTTGTAATTGCATGATGTCATCACTTTCAATAGCAGGTAATGAAGGGTCAAATTTGTCCAGTTGGGAAAGAATGTTCTCAGGGTCGTGGATTTCTGTGGCGTTGAATGTAGTTGGAGTTGTTGTAGTTGTGGATGGTTCTGTATGTTCTGAAGTTGTGGTAGTTGTAGATGCTTTTGTAGGTTCTGAAGTAGTCGACTTAATAGAAGACCTGTTGACAATACCCATCTCTTTGAACATTGAATAGAAGTCCTCTTCCTCTTTCTCTTTCTGCTGAACAGGTGGGGCCACTTCTCTTTCCACAATTGTGTCTTCCACTGTTTTCTCTGTGTCTTTGGAAGTATCCTCCTTGGACTCTTCTTTCTGTGCTTTCTTCTTCTTCTTGTTCTTCTTCTTCTTACTCTTCTTTTTCTCAGGTTCTATTATCTCCTGGATCTTTGGCTCAACAGTCTTCTCCTGTCTAGGCGTAACCCCCATATCTTTGAGCAACTGGTTCAGCTCGTCATCGTCATCAACAAGCTCAACACCATGCTTAGCACTGAACTCTTTCAAATGGTCCTGGTTCTGTTCCTCGACTTTACCACTGATAACGTTCCCATTCTCGTCAAGCTCTTCTCTGATTTCCATGAATGGAAGAGCCTCTTCGTTCAACTGGACACCTGTGGACTCCACTTTACTGTCATCCTCCTCCTTCTGATGCTTCACCAGCGTGTCAATGTTCTCCAGCGTCTTCTTCGCCTCTTTAACCTTGACATCAAACTCGTCAATGGCCTGTTGCAAGTACTTGAGCTTATTCTCCACAACTTTCACAGCCTCTTTCGGGTCTCTCTCAACAAAGTATTCACACCCGAGGAACACCAAGATCTGCTGCGGATTGGGCACCTGGGCTCTGACACGGGCTTTCGAAGTCAGTTGGACGCTGAGTTCTGGGTGGCCATTAGTCTGTTCGTAGTCAAGCAGCTTGAACTTGAGCTCTGTGTACTGTGTTTTGTGCCTTTCAAGCAGGAGTTTCTTCTCCGAGAGACTGTCGACCGTCTGCTGGATCCTGGCCTTGATCTCCTCCATTTTAGGCCTTTGCTTCTTATCAACGGTGTGTATTTGTATAAAGAGAAGAGCATCGCTAACTTTTCATTGTACGAAAATGCTTACATAAGCAATTACATAATCATGACCCCCGGAATATGATTTCGACTTCCGACCAGATCTCTACATGTAAACAAGCACCAATTTGCCACTGAAAACACTCACAAAACACTTGTAAAAAGGCGTAAAAGCACACAAACACCTACAAAAAGCACCCCAAAATGGCCCCAACGACACTCGAAATCAAGGCCTCTGCGCTCACCCGTTTGATGAAAGAGCACAAGCTTTACGTACAGGAACACGCCGAACAGCAGCAGCACATTGCCTCTTTACACGCATCGAATGCTGATCCGTACGACATCAAGAAACAGGTTGAGGTCTTGCAGGACACGGAAAGGGTTTTGCCGGAGTTGAAGAAGAAGATTGAGCAGATGACCGTTTCGTTGGAGGACTACTTGAAGTCGTATGACGGTACCGATGACACGTCTGCTGCTCAGGAGAAGGTTGTGGAGGCTAAGGCTTTCCTCGGTTGATTGATCTATTACTACTAGAAGAGGTTGTCTGATTGATATGGTATATTCAATGGCTATGTGTGTGCTCCTGTTCATGCTCATGCTCATGCTCCGTGTCCCACTCTTGCAATGCCTGTTCGAAATCATCCTCAACGTTAAAAGTCTTTCTCATTTTTTCAGCTGCTTCGATCAATTCATTTCTCTGTTTCTCTTCTTCTTCATCATACTTATCTTTATTATCAATCCAACGATCCTGGATATCCACATCGACGTATCCACCTTGTCTCGTTGCCTCTGCCCACACGGTGTCCCCACCAACTTCTGTAGTACCGAACAGATACCCATTAGCCTTATCAATGACGGAGATCAGGTTGATCATTGATTGTTTGTCTTCCACTGCAAGAACTTCAAATGAGACCAAGTTGTACTCCTCGACTAATCCACCAATCATCTCTGTCAATCGTGAGTATCGTTTGCCCAATACAGAACTAGACTCTTTTTCAACGTATGGTGTCAAGTATGATAAGTCCTGGACGTCTGTGTAGTAATCCAATGCAAATGGCAACTCTCCATAGTTAGAAACCATATCGATCTTACTCAACACGTTGACATGTGGCAAATCCAACTGTAACATAGACCTTAAAGCCAAGAGCAAGATGGAAATGTACTGTGACGGACTCGTGATGTAGAAAGAGTCAATCAAACTGACAACACATAACCTCAACTTGACCTCTTTCTCCAACCTTTTGAAGATCCTTTGTAGTGAAGAATGATGTGTAAACAACTCCACTTGTCCCGGACAGTCAAAGATGACATAACAGTCTTTACTTATCTTCCCAATCTTCTCAATCAACAAGTCAACAGAATCATCCAATGACTCTAATGCAAACATCAATCCACCATTCGGACCCAGGTCTTCTTTCTCCATGACATCCTCCAACGTGATAAAGTCTCTGATATCCAAAGCACACTCATACGGAGTCCTGTCATTAGCAGGATCCAGGTTTATAACAGCACATCGACGTCCAATGGCATTAAAGAACTGCTGGACACCGTTGCAGTATGTCGATTTTCCAGCGCCCGGTGGGCCAATGATGATCTGTCCAAAAGGCATGGTACTGGGTGTGTATGGGCGTGTGAAAGTATGGGTTTACACTTCAAAATGGTCGGATTTAATGGTGAAAAGGTGCAAAATCACAAGTTTATAAGCACATGAGAAGAGGTGAAGTTGTAAAAAAAAAACGGGTTCGCGAAAACAAAACACCCGGACACCAACTAAATCTCGAAGTAAACCGCCAACAAAAACACGCTTCTAAACACAAAACACATCGCAGAGATCATCAATAAACGGTGTAAATCGGTACAAAATGGCGCCATTCCATGAGTCTTACTATTTGGTAAGTCACATATCTATTACATGCATTTTGAAGCACCAAAAACTAACAAGTATCAGCTGATATCTCCAGGATCAACAACAACACTGGTTCAATTTGGCCTTGGAGAAGCGTACTCTCCGCCTCCTTTTGAAGTGCCTACTGTTGTTTACAAGCACTTGACTATTCCAAACGGGTACGCATCCACCGGCACAACGCCAATTTCCCCCATCTCAAAAGGCAAAATCGTCAACATTGAGGCCTTCAACTTCTTCCTCAAGCTGTTATACAGAGGAATCATCAAACAGCACCCACAAGCGACCAATGTCCCGATGATCATGGTCTCTTCTACGCTTTGGACGAAGCTGCAGGTTGAGAGCATCACACAGTGCTGTTTCGAGTCGTTGGGCGTGCAGGGCTTCACCATCATACCTGCCTCATTGGCATCTGTTTACGCGTACGGTGGACAGCAGAATGCGCTTGTGATTGACATTGGTACGGAAAAGACGGAGATCGTTCCTGTGGTTGACTACTCGGTTGTTAACAGTGCCAAGATGGTCGTTCCGCACGGTGGACAGTCGATCAACGACAACTTGAAGAAGATCTTGCCAAATTGGACACTGGAGCAGATTGACAGTCTGAAGAGATCGTCCATCTATGAAGTGTTGAGTGATGACGATAAGAAGAAGTCGTTCTTTGGTCTTGATGCGTTGGAAGAGGACGATGGAAACATTGACATTGCGGAGATTGTTGCCTCGGGGAGAGCAAGGGAGATATTGGAAGAGCGTGAGAAGCATCATGAGGAGAGTGTACCAAACTCTCAATTGGAGAACAACACGTTTGTTGATAACAAGGGTGACAATATCACTATTGGTAAAGAACGTTTCAGAGGTTGTGAAGAGCTTATCAACAAGATCTCTGAGGCGACACGCTCCTCGTTGGAGAAAGTTGTCGATTACACAAAACGTCAAGAGGCATGGGACCACGTCATCGTCATTGGGCGTACCTCCAAGATCGCTGGTTTTACCGAGGCACTGAACACTCAGTTGATTGACGACCACTTGGTTGGTAAGGACATCCACCAATCCCTCGCACAGGCAGCTTTCCAAACGGCCTCGTCGCACGTGCAATTGACACAGGTCCCCAACAGCATCAGATTCGCCAAAATGCCCGAGTACTTCCCGGAGTGGAAGAAGATCGGATACGCAGACGTCAGCTTCCTCGGTGCCCAGATCGTTGCTAAGCAGATCTTCACAACACAGAACGAGAACATGTATGTGTCCAAGCAGGCGTACACGGAGAGAGGACCATTGGCTTTCTGGGATTTGGCTTATTAGATCAAAAGCTTAGAACTGTATATTAATTGTATCATTAAGTACTTTCAATTGGTAGTTATAATGTGCTTTTTACCGTGTTTCCACACAATTGTGTAATAAGACTTCCGCATTGGGAAATATACCGCGAACACATACGCGTAACAAAAGAGCCAGCCATTCGAGTTGTACCTTCCATCAACACTTTTAAAGCACAGGAAAACATACACAAAAAGGGACTATAAGGCACAATGGCCCGCGGAGCATCGCCTAGGAGAAACAACCCGCTCATCCGCAACAGGCCGGGGGACCCCGTGGCTGCCACACGACGCAAACAGCGCTACAGACCAGGCACAAAGGCACTACGGGAGATCCGCCAGTTCCAGAAAAGCACAGACCTGTTGATCGCCAAGCTGCCCTTCGCGCGTGTCGTGAGAGAGGTGACACAGCAGTACGTGGACATCGGGAACGAGGTGGTGTTCAGGTGGCAGAGCGTGGCGTTGATGGCGCTACAAGAGGCGGCAGAGGCGTACTTGGTGAGTCTCTTTGAAGACACGAATCTGCTGGCATTGCACGCTAAAAGAGTGACGATTATGCAAAAGGATATACAGCTGGCAAGAAGAATCAGGGGCACTATATGATATTATGTGTTGCTTCTGTGTGTTTTATGTGTTATGACTTTGTACTATTATGAGAATGCTTTTTGTATCTACAGGAATGCGTAGATATCTATATGGCTTTAAACATTACAAAATTACTGCTTCACTGCTTCGACTTGACTTTCTCTAAGGTCTCCTCGTGCTCAATTTCCAGTTCTAACACATCATCCTCATGACTCTCACTCTTTGACTCCTCGTCCTTTTCCTTCAACTCGTCAATGTGATCCAATGCTTCCCATTTGGCAAACGGATGGACCATACACTGGGCTGTGATGACTTGCAAAGCCTGGTAAAGCACCAGCGACACCAACAATCTTCCCAAATACTCAAAGTCGGAACCGTATTGTGACGAGATCAATGAGACACCAAGAGCAGCGGTCTTGGCAGCACCACAGAACATGACACAGATAGTGTCTCTTCTGTTATAGTAGAAAGGCTTGAAGATCTTGTAACAGATGGTGTATGTCTTGGAAGAGGTCTCGTCTGGCTTGTGCTTGAAGATGATTGGGATGAAGAAAGGTCTGGCGATGCAGTAACAGATCAACGACCAGAACACGTACATGCCAATGTTGAAGAAGACAATGAAGATACATGAAGCGGCTGGGACACTCTCAAATGCCTTTTGGTAGAAAGCCGTTGAGAAGGAGGAGAACATCACAAGGAGCAAACAGAAGGAGGAGATCTTGTTGAACTTGGTTTTGGTCAAGAAGGTCTTCGTCTGTGTTGGCCAGATGTTCTGTATAACTTGACCGACAAACGTTGGCACAAACACAGAGAGACCAAGCTGTTTCATCACCTCTTTATAGAGCTCAGAGACAGAGGTACCAGAAGCTGGGTTACCAAACTGCCATGTTGGTGTGGATGTGTACATCTGTAACAGAGCCGGCGAGATGAAAGCACCCAACATGTTACCGATAAACACCTCACAGAGACAAAGGAGAGCATTACCATTGGCCTGTGTGGTCATGACAACGTTGGAAGACACAGTGGTTGGACAAGTAGCAGTCACAATCAAACCAACAAGCACCCAGTCGTCGATGTTGTCGTTGTTTGCACTCTTAATGGCACAACAGAAGCCAAACATGATGGAAGAGGTCACCAAGAAGGACATGATTTGGATGGTCAGATGCGCTCTCCAGTTTCCCATGTTCTTCATGAGGTCCTTGGTCTTCATCGAGAGACCGGACTGGAGGAAGATGACGGCCACCGCACCGTACCCAATCGAGTACTGGCCTTTGATCAGGCCTCCCTGGCGTGCAAAGTTCGGGGCAGCTCTCGAGATACCAATGAAGATGGCCAGGACGATAAAGAACCACTGCTTGATGGCAAAGTCGAGCACTTTGAAGGCGTACTTCCCAGCACGCGGCCATCGGGCCACCGTTCTCTCTCTTATGCTCTGCTTCTCGGTCATCTTTGTAGTGTGGAAGCAGTGGTTAAAGGGATAAAAGGAGAAGCAGAAAGAGTCCGCTATAAAAGATTGTGGCTCGTGCTCATCGTCGGTTCGGGAAGCATATGCTGTGACCTGTGACTCGGTAACTGTCGGTGCGCTGTAGGGGGGAGTAACGGTGACGGGTGGGTGATATGCGGTGTATATGAGGTGTTTGGGGTGTTCTTTATGTGTTTATACCATCTTTATGTATACTATTTACCATATATCCCTTTTTTATCCGACTAAAACCCCCCATTCAGACACTAATTAGCGTAAATACAGTCTATTCCCGCCGCGGGCGGAGATAGGATGAGCTCCGACTGTCTGCACGTGACCTTCACGGCCGGAAGTCATCCCCCGGAACCCGAACCCGGCCGGAGCTGCTTCTAACGTACACAGTTGACTCTCTTCTCTCCTTGGGTGTTCTATTTATACGCACAGACAGCCATCAAACGCCAATCACAGTCACAATGCTCTCCTGGTTCGCCCGCCAGACACCGAGGTTCCAGAACACGTCCAAGTACGCGTACCGTATGTCGCTGGGGATGCTCTCGTGGATCCCCGTGATGATTGTGTTCAACGAGCACGTCTGCTACGTCGGCAAGATCGAGGGCTCGTCGATGCAGCCGACGTTCAACCCGTCCGTGCGACAACAGGACTGGGTGCTGCTGTGGAAGTGGGGCGTCCGGAGTCCAATGGGGCTTCAAGTTGATGACGTTGTGCTGTTCAGGTCCCCACAGAACCCAGAGAAAGTGCTGTGCAAAAGAGTCAAGGGAGTGCAAGGCGACACGGTGCTGACGAGACACCCATACCCACGAGAACAGTGCCACATCCCAAGAAACCACGTCTGGGTCGAAGGTGACAACATATTCCACTCGATTGACTCCAACACGTTTGGACCTATAAGCACGGGACTTGTGCTGGGAAGAGCAACACGGGTCATCTGGCCACTGAGCAGAGCAGGTGAAGTGCCGCCGTGTGGAAGAGAAGCACGAATCTCGAGGCTGGAGGCGTATGAGTGACTTATGAAGCTTGTACTTGTACATTCATACACTTGTACCAGATACTCACCAAATCACACCAAATCATACCAGATGGAGTGTATCTACAACTGTACACCCAATTGTTGAGATACAACGCTGCTTGAAAAGAATCTAACGACTGATAAATAATACGAACTAATTAATGGCATTTATATATATAGAGACTTCCTGTAGATTGTGTATATAAAAGGGCTACACAGCATGTCTTGTATGTACGCAGATCTGCCATTTCCAACAGTCACGTGACACACGCTTTTTTTCCACCGTCCACCGTAAAAAAAACAGTGAAAAATCGTCGACGCTGAACTCCACAATTCACCACAAAAGCAGTATAAACACACCAAAATGTCTGCTGAGAACAAGATCGAGGAAATCACCGAGGAGATCCCACAGGGCGCCAACGTCTCTGTCTTCTCCAGAAACGAGAAGAAGGCCCGCCAGTTGATCGCCAAGTTGAACTTGCGTGAGGTCAAGGGAATCTCGAGAGTCACCTTCAGAAGAAGAGGCAACCAGATCTACGCCATCGACAACCCAGACGTCTACAAGTCCGCCGCCGGCACCTACATCGTCTTCGGTGAGTCCAAGCTCGAGGACCTCGCCCAGAGAATGCAGGAGGCCCAGGCCCAGGCCGGCTCTGCTGAGGAGGAGTTGGCTCCAAAGGACCCAGCTTCCATCACCGCCGACTTGCAGGCCGCTGCTCTCTTGGACAAGACCGAGGAGGTTGAGGACGACGACGAGCCAGTTGACGAGTCCGGTGTCAAGGACGAGGACGTCAAGGTTGTCATTGAGCAGACCAACGTCTCCAGAAACAAGGCCGTCAAGGCTTTGATCAAGCACGACGGTGACATTGTCAACGCCATCATGGAGTTGTCCGGTTAAACGCTTACACTGTATGTGAATGCTTATGCTTAAAAAAACTTGTCTTTTGATTATGCTGTAGTTCTATAGATTCAGTTCTCTTTCTTGTCGCTTGCTGTTGATGTCGCTTCTGATGCTGATGGCTCTTGTACTTGTACTTGTGCAGGCTGTGCCTGTATAACACCATTCAACAACCCACACGTAGGACATCTGTACTTCACCTGACTAGCGTCTTTACCAGGTGGTGCCAACCCGTTATGTGTCAAGCACTGTGGACAAATCAAAGCATATCTGTTGTTGGGACTCAGTTCATCAGACCCAACCAACGAATCAACAGCAAGGTCCAACCATCCTCTGGACTGTGTATGTGGATACGCCTGGAATGACTTGACGTTCTCTTCTTGCTCCAACGACAACTTCTTGATCTCATCCAACTGTCTCTGCTTCTCTTGCAACTCTTCATCCAACTGAGCATTCAAATCACCACCATCAGCAAATCTACTGAGCAACGCCTGTGTCGAGGAGAACTTCGTCTTCTCTTTCAACTCCTCGATCTTTGCAGCGTGTTCGTCTTTCAATAGTTGTATCGTGGTCTCTGTGCGTTCAACCCTCATCGTGTACATTGCCGTGATACCCTTGGTCATCAGCACAAGAGCAATTGGCATGAAAGCCATAGAACACCATTGCACCGTCGACACTTCTTTCCAATCAAGCCGTGTCATGAACAAAACAGTGATCAAGAGGACAATACACCCCAAAATACCATAAACGACCAACACACGACGGATTCGCTTGCTCTGGTACTTGAACTTGGACACGTTGCGCTCTTTCTGGGAGATCCGGCGTGCCAAAGTTGAGAGTTCCTTTTCGAACTCTGCAGGGTCGAAGTCCTTGGATTTGAGGAATGAGAGCCAGGCCATTTGTGTGTGTGCTTTGTGTTTGTTCTGTTTGTATGTGGTTTTAGTACAGAGATGGCGGAGTTTCTTTCACATTTGCCCGCGACTACACGCGTGTAACAAACGCGTGCACAACACATCTTACACCAACCATAAACACACGGACAAACAGAGCACAACAATGCCCTTCAAAGAAATCGACTACACGAAAGCCACACGATCACTGAACAACACAGACGATTCGCCAGTCGTAATCGCCACAGAACTCGGGAACGCCGTGTTGGAGATCCAAGGCGATCTCATCCTTCCAACAGACAAACCCAATGACCTGACACCAGAAGAAGCAGAGAAGTTCTCACAGTTACAGCAGGAGCAGTGGGCTGTTCAGTTCGGGAGATTAAAATTGGAAGGCAAGAAAGCCACGCTGTTCGTTGGTACGACGCAGAGATTGCTTGGAGATGTGAAGAAACTGGATCCTCCATTGGCACTGATGAAGTTCCCTCATCATGACGACACGGATGATAAAGTCGAGATTGTGGATGTCCTCAAGTGGAAGATCATATTCAATGGAAGACCACTACCGATTATGTAAATGAATGAATATGAATATGTTTATACAGTTGTAGATAGATATGAAATAACATCATGAATTCAAGGTTATACAGCTTCAAATATCCTCAGCAATCAACTCTTCCAATACTTGGTTAACATCCTGTTTGTTCTCGAGCTTCTCTCTGATCTTAGCATTAGTTGGGTCTTCAGCAACACTCTCCTTAATCTCTTTCAATTCATCAACAGCGGCCTTGGCTGGCTCAGCAGCCTTTGGTGCATCTTTAACCAACTTGTTATCTTGTTCAACAACCTTCTCCTGTGTTTGTTTCTTCTCCTGGACAGACTCATCAACTGGTGGTCTGACATTTGGCTTCGATGGCTTCTCCACGGTCTCTGCACCCGGGATGGATCTCTCCCAACCGGTCTTAAACATTGGATTCATAGAGAAAACAGGGAATGGATGAGCCTCTGTGTTGAAGACAACCTGGTCCAATGGCATCAAGTTCGTATCATCAAAGAGCAAGTACAAGTACTTCAAAGTCTCAGCCATCCAGAAAGATTCCATATTATCACTCTGTTTTGGTGGGATAGACGTGACGTCTTTCAACGAGGTGTATCTTCCATCAGATGTCTTGGTATACTTCTCAAATGATTTGAAAATCTCCCATCCCCATTTTCTGTAGATAGGATCCTTGGTGATTCTGTAAAGGATGAACAATGACTCAACAGTCTCAGGTCTTTGCAAATTGTGTCTGTCATTTGGCTTGATAAAGAAATCCTCTGTAGAACCTTCATTCGTATTGAAGACAACAATCTCTGGTGAAAGACCAGTTGCTGTCTGTTCATACATCTGCCAACACGTGTGTGTGATATCTTTAGCCAACATCATGTCTTCTTCTTTCAATTGGTTCCAACTAGATGATTTTCTAGCCTGTTCCAGTGTCAAACCTTCAGTAGCACCAAGAGCAAACAATCCACCAATGAAACAAACCAAATGATCCATCTTGTTAGAGAATGGTCCATTGATACCATTTTCCAATTCACCAAGGAATGCAAGCCCATTTGGCTTAGACTTACGAAGTAAGTTGTCCTTCATACCACGAACAGTCTCATGATACATTGCATTGTAAATTGGTTCTCTCTCCTCCGTCTGCAAGTACTGCTTGAGCAAGTATTCATAGTAAGAATCACCTCTGGAACCCAATCTTATCAAGTTACCACGGTATTTACCAGTCTCTGGATAAACGTAGATTGGAACCAATCCATCTCTTGGATGGTTATCATCAAGCACTTTCATGATATGTTCAGCCTTCTCCCAATACAGCTTCTCACCAGTAAGTTTGGCCAAGTATTTGAGTTCCAATTGCAATGTAGACACTTCAGCAGTGGAAGAAGCACCACCATCAGCATGACTTCTAACACCTTTCTTCGTCTTCAAGTTAACAGATGCATATGGAAGACCAGTTGGGGAATCAAAAGCACCAATCAATCTGTCAGCCAAATCAACAGCCTTGTCCAAGAACATGTCATTTTTGGATAAGTAGAAAGCAGATAGTAAACCACCAAGCATTCTGATAGTTGTTTCAAAGACGTTGACCTCGTAATCAAAGTCATATGATAGCTCATTCTCAACCCAACTTTCAGCGGTCTTAAACTCCTCATCGAGACCCATCAATAGCATTGTGTCCAAAGAATCAACAACGACCCAGCCCAATGGCAAGGGACCCATGTTCTTTCCCCTCTTGGAGACTGGGTTATACACGTCTTTGCCCCATGCGTCTTTCTCATACCCGGCCCAGGACTCCTTGAACACTCTCTTGACTTCTTGTTGGGCAAACTTCCAGTCGACAACCTCTTCTTTCTGGAACGCCGTGGAGACTTTGGCCTCGTGCTTGAGGAACCAGCCAATGTAGTAGCAGACGTAGAACGCCGCAAAGAGGAAGAGTGCCTTGACCGCCATCTGCTTCCTTCTGATGCTCTTCACCTCCAGTTTTGAGGAGAAGCCGCCCGCAGGTTTGTCCTTGTAGAGCGGTAGGTCTGTGTTGTCGCTGCCTGGCAATTCAGCGTTCTTGAGCGCCTTCCAGTACTTGTTCTCCTTATGCTGGGGTCTGAGGCCGATGCCGGGCGTTGACTTGGAGTAGTAGCTCATACGCTGTCTGCTCTGCTTGTGTGTGGTCTGTTGGCAGCAAAATGTGGTGGTTTTTCGCTGCTGGAAAGCTGATGAGAATGTGTGTGTATGTGTTATAAGACTGTGTGTGTCTCAAGGACTAATGGACTTTATTCGTCCTTACCGCCGTGGTTTGACCCTTTCAATCCGTCTTCGTGGCGCTGTTCAATTGCTGGCGGCTAATCGCTATGTTTACGTTTCGCGGAAGGATCTCGGTAGGGCCACACTAATTACGTAATCGGCACAGCACAGAATCCGGGTAACCCCCTGTTTCGCGGCGCGTTTCTCATTCGCCAGGAGAAAAAAGACACGGACACTTTGAACACCCGGCCAAACAGCGTGCCAGAGTCAGCAAAACCAGCACAAACCACACACAAAATGGCCGCTTTGAAGAGATTCCCAACCCCAATGCTCAAGCCATTCTGGCCATTCTTCGTCGGAGGCGTCGTCGTCTACTGGGGTGTCGGCAAGGCCGCCGAGGCCTCCGCTGGTACCGCCGAGTTCATCAACGACCCAAGAAACCCACGTTTCGCCAGAGGTGAGAAGCCAGTTGAGTTGAAGTGAATCTGGTGATCGCATTGGCTTTCTTTGCTCTCCTGGTGCGTTCTGTGTCCGCTGTTGTTGACGATTGCGGCCAATTGAACGCGTTCCATGGGGGTTAAAGGTCCATATCCACTTGACATTTTACACGACTATCACATAAAAACACAACTACACCCGCACCCACAACTCAAATTCACACAGATTTTGACATCCAACACATTCTTCATATTGCTTTCTATTCACTTGTTCATTTACCTCAATCAATTGCTAAAAGGCGCGCATCAGAGATGTGCTTCTGGTTGAGGACTCTTATCATTATGGAGAAGAGGTACCATGGAGGTGTGCTAATGAACTACAACGCCATTATCTTATACACGACTTCTATTATGTTGGATGGACTGTAGATATATGATGGTCATTGGCCTGACTGTATGTGACCATGGTCTAGACTCAACACCCTCTCCCTGGATCGGGTGATCTAGATCTTTCTGATACACACCTAGTACTAGCTCTACAGACTACTCTCAAATCTCCACCCTTTTAAACAATATACCCGTTGGAGGGTGTGTATTTTTTTATATAGTAGAATGAGTTGGGTCGTAAGTCTGGGGACACTCGAGTTGGATCATAATTGTATCCCCACAGTCATTAACAGGTTGAGTTGGATCATCAAAAATGTGTGTGTGTAAAAAAAAAGTGTAAAACATGCCAGCAAGTCTCTAAAAGGAATATCGTTATACCGTTAAACGTGACATGTGTGTTGTTGGAACAGGGACAGTGTCACGTACTGTTGAAGTAGGAAGTGTAATGTGATGTGAAATGCATGCAAAAAGTGGAAGGAAAGAAAGAAAAAAATTGGGTAAAATCAGAAGTCTGAAAGAATGAAATGTGTCAAATGGCAAGGAAGGAGTTTTCAAGCGAGAGCAGCCAAGTTCAATGCCTGTCTCATGGTGGCCAACAACTGGTCCTTCTCTTCCAAACCAATACTCAATCTCACCAAGTTTCTATCGACACCCCATTTCTCAACTTCATCCAATTCGGTGAAATGAGCCAACACAGTGTAAGGAGACACCAAAGTGAAGTTGGTACCCAAACTTGGACCTTTAGACATCTGTAATTCGTCAAAGAAGGTCTCGGCCTGGGCTGGAGTCTGGAAGACAATGGAGATAAGACCACCATACCCACCGTGATTAGTCTTGAGCTCGTCATAGTACTTCTTACTTGGGACAGTAGAAGGATAGAACAAGTCCTTGATGATTGGAGTCTCTTGGAACAACTTGACAACCAATTCAGAGTTGGCATTGACCTTATCAGATCTTGCCTGGAAATCTCTAGAGTTTCTCTCCAAATAAATAGCATCCTCGGCCCAGAAGATGTCTTCGTAGTTCTCATTGAAGTACTTCTTGAACTGAGCATAGAACTGAGACTCGGAGTTCAACACCAAAGACCCACCCATGACGTTAGAGTCACCACTGAAAACCTTGGTCAAAGAGGCAACAACAATGTCACAGTATGGCATGACGTCAATGTTCAAGAAGTTACCAACGGTCTCATCGACAATAATTGCAAACTTGTACTTGAGAGACAACTCATGGATCTTCTTCAAAGGTGGGGTCTTCAACAATGGGTTGGAAGGACACTCGCAGAACAAAGACATGATTTTCTCACCACTGGCCAAACGTTTCTCCAAATCAGCCAAAGAGTCATCGTCACCAAATCCGTAAAAGTGAACACCAGGACCAAACTTCTTCAAGATGTTCAAAGTGTCAACGTATGGGAAGCCGAAACACACAGACTTCTCATTTGGCAATGAGTTCAAGCATGCCTGGTGAGCGTTGAAAATGGCGGCCATACCAGTTGGATACAAGTAAACGTCGTCTTCTTTGTTCGTTCTCTCAGCCAAGTTCTCCTTGTTCTCATCACCAATCAAACCACTGATTCTCTTTCTCATCGCACTCTTGGCCTCGTCAGCCTTGTTCAGATTCAAGTTTCTACCGAATCTCTCTTCAATGAACACTTTGTACTCCTTGTCCTTGTCCTCAGCCAAGTCGTTGTGAACGATTTGCAACTCTTGAAGAACGTACTCACCGAGACGGGAGGAGATACCCTCACCAACGTGTTGCCAGAACTGCTTAGCGACACCGAACTCTGCCTCTGGGACAAAGACAACTGCCACGTGCGCCTCGGCTCTGTATGTCTTCTCCTCTTCTTTCTTTGGGGCCGGAGTGGACAACTGGAGGATTCTGATGTTGGGGATCTTGGAGGAGGCCCTCTCCTTGACGAACTCTCTGCACTTCTTAGCGGTGCTGTAAGAGGCGAACACAAAGGCCCTCTCGCCTTCTCTACCGAACTTCTCCTCAACGAGCGCACACAGCTCCTGGATCTTCGAGTGGATGAAGAAACGTGGGTATCCGGAGTTCATCTTGCTGACGACCCACTCCTGGCCCTCTTCGTACCCGACGTTGGCGGCCCAGGTCGGAAGCGTGACGGAAACAGCGTGTGGTGTGTTGTTCGGGATCGGGTCACCGATGGCCTGCGACGGAGCAATCATCTTGTAATTGTCTTTTAACGGTCTTTAGAGGTCTTTTCACCAGAATTTGTTCCAGAGATCGCAGAAGAACAAAGCGGTGATTCATCGTCGGATGCGAAACAGTGGTAAATTCGCGGTAATTTCGCGAGAGAGATCCGAGTTCCGGGGTTGGGAGAGCCGGAATTCGTACTCCGGAGTTGGCCGGCGGGTGGATATATGGTGATACTATGGGATATATGGGGATTATACTGCTGTAATTGATACTTACCATACATCTATATAGCCTGCACTTGTATTCAAAATTTCAAAACATTTAGTCCACTGCACACCCGCCAATCTGACATAAACCCTGAAGCCCCTTGCCTAGCCCCGGACTGTGCGATAAACACGGCCATCACCGAAGCGCCTCCCCTCCACTTATCGAGCTCTGTATATAAAGCCACAGCCTCCCCACCCCAACTGCGAGCCACAAAGAGCACTGCCTCCCCCCAGAATGTCCACCTCCACACAAATGACAAACCCAGAAGTCCTCGCACCTCCACAGATCCTCACCGAGGAGCAGTTCAAAGAGCAAGTCGTCTCTCTCTACACAGACGTTATCGGCGAGAAGATCGGTGGCCAGACACTCTCCTTCTCCGACGAGTGGTTCGCTGCCGCTGACAACCTGATCAAGCCAAAGCCTCCTATCAGAGATGCCACCAGATTCACATACGCCGGTGCCTGGTACGACGGCTGGGAGACCAGAAGACACAACACAGAAGAGGCCGACTGGGTCATCATCAAGATGGGCGTTTCGTCCGCTAAGCTGATCGGCTGTGAGGTTGACACCGCTTTCTTCAACGGTAACCATGCTCCTTTCATCTCTGTCGAGGCCGTTAAGATCGACGACGAGGATGCTTCCCAGATCGACTTCACCGCAGTCAAGTGGGAGCCTGTGATTGCAAAGACTGAGTGTGGTCCATCCCAGAGACACTTCTTCAAGAACGACACTGTGACGGAGAAGGCATTCACACACGCCAGAATCAGAATGTACCCAGACGGAGGTATCGCCAGATTCAGACTCTACGGTGAAGTGGTACCAAACTTTGCCCAGATCACCACTTCCTCAGTCGTCGACTTTGCCTCTGTCCAATACGGTGGTGTTGCTGTCAAGTGGTCCGACCAGCACTTCGGTACTGCTGACAACTTGCTCTTGCCAGGCCGTGGTAAAGACATGAGTGATGGTTGGGAGACCACGAGATCTAGAAACCCGGGCCACGTTGACTGGGTTATCATCAAGCTTGGTTCCAAGTGTACCATTGGAGAGATCGTCGTTGACACTGCCCACTTCAGAGGTAACTTCCCACAGAAGGTCTCCGTCCACGGACTCAACACCACCGAGAAGATCCCAGAGTATGAGAACAAGGGATGGGTCTCGCTCGTGGAGCCAGCAAAGACATCTGCTGACAAAGAGCACTCTTTTAAAGAGTTCAAGCACGCTGGTGAGTTCACTCACGTCCTTTTGACTATCATCCCAGATGGTGGTGTCAAGAGAGTCAGAGTCTTTGGAACAATTGCATAAATTTTACATTAAACCCTTGTTCACTTCTATTACAGGTTAATTGCATTTCTAGTGAGCCTATATGAGGACTATGTGTAGTGTGTTTCTGAGACGCTAATCGGTATAGGAATGTGTCCTTACCGGATAGAAACTTGGTAAGGCCACTCTTATCGGAGTCACAGAGTCGAACTTCTCTTGTTCCATAAAAGGGGGTTCTTTATGGCTTTATCAGTGCTTTCTTTGGTGGTGATCCTTCTCTTAGGAGCCATGTGCTCTGTGTGGCATCAACTGCCAGCCACCTTACCATACAGGTCAGTACATGTACGTTGTCCCACACCCCTTTAGCTCACATGACACAATCACACGTACACAGGCTCTACAATAAGAAAGGTAGTTCTACTTACATGTACTGTTCATATAACATGGTAATTCTACTAATAAACAGGAAGGTTTAAGCACTCGATCTCTTCTTTGGTTTGCAAGATCTCAGGTACGTTCACAACCTGTTCCCCTGTTTCATACCACCTCTGCAAGTCAAGCATCATCATCATACGGGGATTTTTGTTGATATACCTCTCCTTGAACTCATCGGGATCCATGTCGACTCGACACCCGTGGAGACGAACTATACGTGTGCTCTCAGGGTTCCAAAGATCCTTCTCCTCAATGATATAAGGGTCGTTGTTGCAAGTGTTGGTCTCGCAGTCATACCCCTCGTAGCAGAACATTCTCACTGACTCCAAGTTCTTTCCTCTGAAGATCCCATTGAGCTTCAGTCCAGGATGGTGTGTCGTGAGTCTGACATCTTTGAGATCACAAGCTCCAATAAGGGCAGGGACGAAAGGTTCTGTGAAAAGAGTCTCAAAGGCAAACATCTGGATCTTTGGCATCTCAAGCATCACGATTGGCTTGCTGTCTGGGAGTTGTTCTGATGCCCTTCTCCATGATAAGAGCATCTTCTTCGACAAATCCATTCTCTCTAAAAGAGCATCTGGTCCACCGTGCACAACAGCCTTAGAGAAGTCCTTGTCAAACCCAAAGTCAACGCCAGTCATCATCTCTTCTCTTGTGGTGGGACAAGCTCTGGTCAGCTGTCTAGTAGACATCTCATATGCATCCACATGTGTGAGAATGATCGTCTCACGGTCCGTTTCCGTGTCATGGGGTAAAGTATCCCTGCCTGCAGAATCACGGTGAGGGCTGCAGAGAGTGTTGTTCTTGATGATGGGGAAGTGGTTGCAGTAGATGATCTGAAGTCTTCTCAGATTCGGAGCATAGAGACCTTGAATGACAGGGCGCTCGGTACTGTTTGAGAAATACAATTCGAGGTCGTCGAGCTTGATAAAGTTTCCCATGTTGGAGAGCTTGTTCAAGTGTCTGAGTCTGTGGAACCAAGCGTATTCGTCGAAGTCATACCTGTGAATCGTAGATTCCAGCGATCCAGTGTCTAAACAGCGGTAGTTCACATGGTGATATCGTAAAGGAAGCCAGACTCGTGCTCTTCGCTTTCTCAGCAATTTGTTAGACTCAGGCCAAAACCTGTCATTCTCATCTGAGGCGCCAAGAATGACAACTGTGTTCTTGTCGATGAAGTCGTAGGTCGAACCACCGTATCTCAGCTCTTGTACAACCCCATGTGTAGCAACATGAGCGATCTTTGTCAAGAGGTTCGTGTCAATCTCTTCATCTTCTCTGATCCTGTTCACCTTTACTTTCTGTCCCTCGTAATCGACAACAGGGGCTCCTGGTATGACTTGACGATAAGACGTTGGGCACCATGTGTACTCAATGAAGCGTTTTCTCAGTGAGGGAACGGCAAGCACCACATCAACCATGGTCTCTGGGGTTGTGTGTGTCATCACCTCTTTGAAGATCTCAAATGGAAGCCTGGTGAAGAAGTTGTCAGTGATCGAGTATGGAGGCTCAGTGTTCATCTTTGTTTCAAGTATAGGCATATAGCTGCTGGCTGATGAGACCCATGTCCCTGGTTGAAGTGAGAAATATGGGTGGGCGAAGGAGGGTATTTATATGTCGAGAAGGCCCAAGTGGACAGAAATCGTTAATGCTCTCGCTTCTCATAGCTGCTGACAGCCATGATTTTTTTTCTTTTTTCTTGGGCTTGCTCGCCGCGGACTTGCACATAAAACGATTTCGCGATTTCGCGAAAGTTCGCGAAGTCGTGGGGTCGTGGGGTCGCGGAGCATCAACCTGATTGCTCTCCTGTTTGCCACCCTTTCAATAACGGTGAAGATAGAGGAATCACCACCAAACCGCGTCTTTTCCCCGGTGTGAGGACTGTCCACAGTCACCTCTTGTTCTTCGTCTACTTCTTCTTCTTCACTGGGCGTGAAATCTTCTCTCACACCCCACGTTTCCGCTGTTTCTACGCCTTCTATCACAAGTTCTGTTCTCATCATGCCGCCGCCACCAGGTCAAGATCCAGCGGCTCCGCGCCATCTTCTCATTGCACCTGCCCATCCTGAAGTTAATATCGGCAAAGTGGTTGAACACTCCTTCCATTTTTTTCATCAGGGCCGCTGATATGCTTGCCATCAACTTGAGCTCTGGACCTCACTTCATCTCCACTGCCTCCGTTGGCTTTCCACGCGACTTTCCTCAGTTGGCCATGCAATCGAGTGCGCTTGAAGTTGTGACTAGAGACTGTGTCAAGAGCTCGAAGGTTCTTTCCTTGCTCGGTGACTACCCGGGTCTTGTTGTCTTCGTGCTCAAGAGATCCCTTTTGAGTGTTGTGATTCCTTCAATCTTTGTCACTCTTCCAAAACAGTTTGGTTGGCTTGTCAATGTCAAACAAGTTGAAATGCCCATCGGTGGTATGAAGATTGTTCAAACTGGTTTGTACAACTCTGAGCACTTGTCTTCGTTCGTCACTGGATTGATTGAGCAACGTCCATACATGGTGACATCTTCATTGAGAAGATTGATTGTTGGTGTTCAGATTTCCGTATCTGTGGAGTATCACCCGTCCGCGCCTATGGATTGTATGGTCGTAACAGCTGTCTCTGATCGTAAGATCTTTATCAAGGTCGGATCAGTTGAGGCCTACACCTACGTGTTCACGACACATCACAGGGCTTCAAAGCCCGGCGAGGCTATAAGGATTCAGCTTGGAGACTCAAGAAGCAGAACCGCTGGTGCCCATCCCTACTACATTACGATCTCCTGGCCCAGCTTTGTTGATCCAGCCATTGTGGAGCGCTCCATCAGATCTCCATTGAGTGACTTGAGTGCATTCATGAACATGGCCACCAGTGACATTGTCTTTGAGTTGAAGAAGGCTCTCAGAAGAGTTGTTTTGGTCCCTAAGGATGAGAAACTTGAACTTGATGAAGACTCTTTCGAGAAAGTTGAGATTGAAGACACAGAGCTTGATGACTTGAATGAGTATGCTGCTTCCATTGGTTTGTCTTCCAATGATTGGGAGCCACGCTCCGCCTCCATCGCATCAATCGCAGAGGGGCGTGATGAGGCTACATTGGTCGATGTTGAGGCTGAAGGTGTTGACGACGAAGTTTTTGATTCAGATGCTGAGAATCAAGGACCTTACCGCTCTTGAGCCTCCTTTGGTTTGGATCTTCAACGATCCTTATCTGGTGTGCTTGGTTTCATTTTTTTCTTACTCTTGATCAATTTTTCAGTTCTCCACCCTTGAAACCATTCAATTGAACACACCACTTTTCTCTCTCTCTCCTTTCCCTTTCCCCTTTTTGATACCTTTTTGATACTTTTTTGACGAATTATTTGGATCCTTGGTACGACGCTGTTTATGTTTCTGAAGTTTTGTGGATTTCACTCATTTGACCCCTTCCCAACACACATGACTTCTCAGAACTTTATGACAGCCACAAGCACCAATTGCTACACTAATTTACAACACATGATCATCTGATACACCCATACACACCTCCACACCCACTCTTTCCCTCTCATGCCCTTTCATACCCACATTCTATCACTGATGACAACAACAAGATTACGACAAATTGCTACGAGATAATACCTACGCATTACAAGATTATGAATTTTAACGACAAGATGAACGCACTATGCATTGCTACGACGCTTATTTAATTATTTAAACATGGAAGTTGATTACATCTTGTAGAAATGTCTAGATCTCTGATCCCCATGAGGCTCCTCAGTGCTCACGCGGCGCCGGCTCTGTCCTATCTTCAACACTCCCAATTGGGAAATCGTGTCAATTGACGGTGACTCTTGGCTGGAGCCCTGGCGATGGACGGCCCTTTGTGGTTGTCGCCGTCGAATTGAAGCCATAGCCGGAGCCGTCTCCGCGCGGAATAGTTCTCCGGGTACGACATTGCGGGGTTGACTGCGATTGTCTATGATCACCCCCACAATTGACGGTTTATCGCTCAAGTGGTGGGTTCGGTGGGGGAAGGCTCGAGGTATAAAGGCAGTGGATCCCCATGGGCTTGGAAGCATGGAAGTTCGAGGCCCGGAGTGTACTCCTCTGCAACGTGCCCTTATCACCACACAGCTCAGAGACCAGAGACTCAGCCGCACCAGAACACACCACACCACCGCAATGCTCAGAACAACCGTCAGAAGAGCTCCTCTCTCGCTCAGATCGGCTACCAGAGTCCGCCACCTCCCTCTCCAAGCGCTCTCTGCTGCCACGCGCCCATCCACAAGAGCGTTCACAAGCACTACTGCAATGGCCTCCTCGATGAAGGGCCTCCAGTACCACGGCGCCGAGGACATCCGCTACAACGACAAGATCTCCATCCCACAGGTCACAAAGCCCGACGACGTGATCATCAAGATCTCCTTCTGCGGCATCTGTGGCTCCGACCTCCACGAGTACGAGCACCCGATCTTCTTCGCCAACGCTGAGAAGGACGGCGACAAGATCTCTGGCAAGAAGCTCCCGCTCGTCCTGGGCCACGAGTTCTCTGGTGTCGTCCACGATGTCGGCTCCAACGTCAAGGACCTCCAGGCAGGCGACCACGTTGTTGTTGAGACGACTGGTCACTGCGACGACCGCATGAACTACTTCACAGAGCCCGAGAACACGAGAAGAGACCTCCCAATGTGCCAGAGTTGCGAGCTGGGCTACACAAACACATGCGAGGACCTCAACTTCCTCGGCCTCGGTGTCGACAACGGTGCCCTTGCCGAGTACTCCAAGTACTCCCAGAAACACGTCCTCAAGGTTGACAAGTCCATCCCACTGGACGTCTGTGCCCTCATTGAGCCACTGTCCGTCGTCTGGCACGCCGTTGAGCTCTCCCAGTTCAAAGCAGGTGACGACGCATTGGTCCTCGGTTCTGGCCCAATTGGTCTCGCCACACTGCTCGTGCTCCAGGCCAAGGGTGCCTCCAAGGTCGTTGTCTCCGAGCCTGCTGGTATCAGAAGAGACCAGGCCGTCAAGCTCGGTGCCGTTGGCTTCAACCCTGCAGAGCATGGAGAGAACGCAACTGCTGAGTTGAGAAAGCTGGCCTCTAAAGGTCAAGGTTTCGCTGCCTCATTTGACTGTTCTGGTGTCCCAGCCACTTACACAACTTCTATCCAGGCCATCAGAGCTCATGGTACCGCTTGTAACGTTGCCATCTGGCCACACAAGTCCGTTGCCCACTACGTCATGGACTTGACCTTGTTTGAGAAGAAGTCTGTTGGTTCCTTGGGTTATCAGACAAAGGACTTCAAGGGTGTCATTGGTGCCTTGGAGAGTGGTAAGTTGGACGTCAACAAGGTCAAGGACCTCATCACTGGTAAGGTTGGCTTGAAGAACGGTGTTCAGGATGGCTTCTTGGAGTTGATCAACAACAAGGATAAGCACATCAAGATCTTGATCTCTCCAGAGCTCTGATTCATGAGCTTGAAAATGGGTCTTGACGATCACCTTATCAGTGCTGGTCACTGCTATATCTATTTATTACTGCAAAATTATTCACACTGGTTTATGAGATGCACTTGTAGAGACTGCCTAGTGAGGTGAACTGCCTGCTGGGGTCTGTTAAGCTACAACTGATATATAGGAATTACAAAAGGGGTGTAATATTCATAACACTCCAGAAATATTAAGGAGTGCTTAAAGGAAGATCTTCACAGATCAAGAAATAGGAAGCAAAAAATCAGATGAACAACAGACCAGCAATCAAACCAAGCGCACCGGTGCCCATGACTTTAGCAGCGACACCTTCGAAAGTGGAGAGGGTAGCCTCCGTTGAAGCCTCAGTTGAAGCCTCAGTGGATATAGCTGGTGTGATCACAGAAGTGACCTCCTTGGTCTCTGTGCTGGTGAGATCTCCAGTGGTACCAGATGCAGCATTAGTAGTCGTAGACTCTTCAGTGAGAGTCTTTGGTGATTCTGTGGCAGAAGAAGACTCAGTCAATGGACAGTAGGTGGTGTACTCAGTAACAATACCATTAGTAGTGGTCTTGACAACGGTGACACCAGTGGTAACAGCTGTCTCCTCACACTTGTCCTCGGAACATGAGCTGATGGTGATGACGGTGGTTCCTGGAGCAGAGGTCTCGGTGGTCAATGGGCAGTAAGTGGTGTACTCAGTGACGACGCCGTTGGAAGTGGTGGTGATGACAGTGACACCAGTTGGGACAGTGGTTGTGACGCAACCAGAGGCGGAACAAGAAGTGATGGTGGCGATGGTGGTGGAGATGTCCTCTTCAGTTACGGTGCTGGTGCCGTTGATGTAGCCAGCAGAGGAAGAGATGGTCTCAGAAGAAACGACAGCGGAAGAGGAGGCAACATCGGATGAGGAAGCGGCAGAAGAGGAGACGGCATCAGATGTAATGGTAGATGACAAGTCCCAAGACTGCTCGGCTCGCTTGATGAACTTCTTACCATCTGGAGAAGTCAAGATCAAATTAGCGTTAGAAGTCCATTCGGAACCAGCAGTGATGGCACCAATGAAGTCAATCTCAACGTCAGAAAGGGCATCGGAGATTGTGAATGTCAAAGAGATAGACTCAGCAGAGACGATGATCTCAGCTGATGAGGAGACGTCTTCACCTCCCAAAGAGATGGTGGCCTCTGTGTAGTCGAATGAACCAACTGAACCTTCCTTAGAGACCTCAAGAGTGATGGAAGTCCATGGGAAAACAGAGGATGGGATGGAGAGTGTCCAGTGTGGGGCACCGTTGTCGAATGCACCTGAGAGTTCTGGCTCAGAAGATGATGATGGGACAGCAGACTCAGAGGTAACAGAGGACTCGGTAGCGGAAGACTCATCAACAGAGGACTCAATGGCAGAAGACTCATCAGCAGAAGAGGTTGGAGCAGTAGTGGACTCTGTAGTAGATGAGGCATCCTCGGAGCTCAACTGGGCTGTGGAGTCAGTAGTGGATGAAGCATCAGAAGTAGACTCGGAATCACCAGTAGAAGACTCGAAAGTAGACTCGGCATCAGCAGTAGACTCAGAAGTAGAAGAGTCAGTAGTGGATGAGGTATCAGAAGTAGACTCGGAGGCATCAGTAGAAGACTCGGAAGTAGACTCGGAGGCAGCAGTAGACTCAGCAGTAGAAGACTCAGTACCGGCAGAAGTAGAAGATTCAACGGCAGAAGTAGAGGACTCAGTAGCGGAAGTAAAGGACTCAGCAGCGGAAGTAGAAGACTCAATAGTAGAAGACTCAACAATAGAAGAAGACTCAATAGTAGAAGACTCAACAATAGAAGAAGACTCAACGGAAGAACCAGGTCTGAACACAATGTCAACACTAGACTCATTTTGGTGAACACAGACTCTCTCGTAGTAGTATCCAGTACCCATCTGTGCACACTGGTCGAATCCTCCAATGTAATCCAAGTATGTCAGTGTCAATCTTGAAGTAGAACAAGAGTAAGAGTACAAGATCTTTGTACCATCAGTCTTAGTGACAAGGATTGGATAACCGTAAGCAGTTGGGTTTGTGTTATTTGTGGTGAGGATGTAGTAGGCACCTTCTTCCAAGTTGACGTAGAACTCTGAATCAGGTCTGGCGTATGGTTTGACAGAGGCGGTGTTCATGGTTGTACCTGTGAGCCACTGGATGTCAGAAACGTCGGTTCTGTCTTCAGTGAAGTTGAGGAAGTAGTAGGTCTTGTAAGTGATGGCACTCGAGGCGGCATCAATGTTCTTAATGGTCCAACTGGTTGCGATGGCTGGGATGTCAACGGTTGTGATGGTATTCGAGGATGTGAAACAGTCGGTGTCCTCGCCGGTGGTGTACTCAAAGTGGTAGGAGAGTGGTGTTGTAACAGTGTATGTGGCAGCAGTGTATGTGGTATCAGTGAGAGTGTTTCTCTGAGTAATAGTGGTGGAGGTGGAGGTGGAGGTGGATGTAGAGGTAGAAGTGGTTGAGGTAGAGGTAGAGGTAGAAGTGGTGGATGTAGAAGTAGTGGCGGTTGTCTCAGTGGTAGTTGGACAGTTACCGGTGTACTCACAAGCCTGCAAGCCTGTCTCAATGGTGTAAGAGTCAGTCAAAGTAGTGGAACATCTCAAAGTACCAGTTGGCTCAGTGGACAAAGTACCACAAGCAGCCAAGGCAGATGTAACGTAACCACCGTAGTACTTCCACAAAGTCCAGCCACAGCTCATACAGGATGGGTACTGTTTGATGAACTTGGAATCATCCGCACAGAGACAGGTGGTGTTGTAAGGGCCGGCGTAGTCGTTCTCGGTGTTCTCAGAACAAGCAGAACCGTAGGTGATCAACAACCCACAGGCGGCGTGACAGGCAATGGTGGCACAGTCGTCCTCAGAGGCAGCCATGGCGTAGGCTTCAGGGTCTGGGTGACCGATAGCCTGGGCCTCAGCATATGAGTCGGCGTAGGCCTGAGCAGCAGCAGCGGCGTGCGGGTTGGCGTTGGCCCATGGGAGAGCATGGGGCTCTGCGACGGCGTTGGCAAGGACAGCGGATGCTGAGAGGGCGGCGCCCAGTAAGCGAGTGAAAAGCATCGTTGGCGGTGTCGTTTGTTTCTTTGGTGGTGCAGGAGGCCAAAAGAGGGCACCAGGACCCGTTTATAAAGGAAAGTGGGATGCCGAGGAGAGAGGAGGGTGTGCTTAATGCAGAGCAACGCGGTGGGGACGTAATGTGGGCCCTCATTACGTGGATACAACAGTGCCGTCTGCCCGGTGTTTGAGGAATGTGTGTGAGTTTGTGGTAGAGCGAAGATCCATTGCGAGACTCAGGCCGTTTACTGTGCCTTTGTGGTGTTTTTTGTGGTGTTCTGGAGTCCGTTGAGTGTGTTTTGAACGTTGACGGTGTTTGCTTGGGCCAAAAAATAACCGGGGAACGGCGGAGGTCAGGGGTCAGGGGCGCATTTGAGGATCACTTCTAAGCCTCAAAGGAGGACCCTGAATCTTTTGACAGGTAATCAGCCCTTTGTTATGTCGATTCTATTGGTTAACAGAGGTGTATCTTCGAATTACCTCCCAACTGCGCTCATTAACGCCTGCCGTTCTGGAGTAATCGGCTTTCAAGTTTCTACCCTTGTCGGATCACCCTTCCAGCGTTAGTCTGCTGTTCTCTGACGTTTAGGGAGTCACAGAGAAGCAGTGGTAGGCGCCAAGTTTAGTGAGGAGGGACGTGTGGCCTGGGTATGTTCGGTTTCTCTGCCCGCGAGAAGCTCTCCCACTCCCCTTCTAAGTTGTAGATTGCAGCTGCGATGTTTCGTCTTCTTGAGGTTTGGTGCTTGGTGGTGGAAGGCTCTCACTACAATGGGGCCATTCCCCGACCAAAGCCCCGTGTAAGACAATCGCCAACCTGGTATGTTGATCGTACTTCCATCCACATCTCATCTCCGGTATCTACGACACCTTCTGGGTGTGCGCTAGACCTGTTGTAGATCTCATCTTGGCACACTTGAATTTGCCGCATGTCTGGCCGAAACCAAGCTGGGGAAATCCATTCTGGATCGCTTGAAGAATTTGTAGCTACTACTAGACGTAGTATTTTATCTACTATACGCTGGTACCGTCCCCATCCTATATTTTGCTTTCGCTCTCTGCAACGTACGTAATATACTTGGATGTTCATGGGAGACAGCTTCCAGAAACCAGACTGTGTCAGGGAGACAGACTAATTCAGCCCTGGTGAAGTGGCTTAACTGGTGCGAAAACTCCTTATGACCATATATGACATAATGTATAATCACTGGAATGAATAGTAGACGGGGGTTGTTGGGTAAAGATCTCAGCACAGAACAGAGCCCAGTCTCAGGAGTCAGGGGTGAATGTGCGTGGTTCTATTGTTCTCGGCCTTATCGGTGCAGCGGGGCCGCAGCCAAGCCTCAACTTTTGTGTCAAAAAAGCAAGTATCTTCACTTTGTGATATGCTTATGAGTCTAGTACTCTACAATCACGAGATACACCATCCCGAGCGGGAATCAGACGATCCCCCGCCAACTGATAAGAGGATCGCTATCGCTCCGCAGTCCCACATCTCCGCTGTATCTACCTCTCGTTGCCCCCATCTCCGCAAGACCTCATCCCCAGCGGCTCTCTTCCGATCTGGTCACTTTCTGGTGGATAGCAGCTTCTCTTGTCAGCTCACTGGTACTGGAGCCGGTCCCAAATTGTCCACCGCCCGCCGAGCCCTGAGAGAGATCCTTGCTGTCGCTGTCGCTGTCGTGTTCCGTTTTAGGAATCTTCGGCGCTGCTTTGTGGGGTAGAACAATGGCTCGACTTCCAAATCTGACCGGGACAGGCGGGTTATGGAGCCAATACATTCATTTTGAATCATGGTATTACTATCAGCACCGTGAACACTTGTCTCCTCTGTATCTCGGGCTGTGGGATTTTCCCGCCTGTTATTTCCGCCTGTATTTTGTGTCCTCTTATCAGCCTCATCAGAACTGTCAGCCAACTGTCAAATCCAACACATCTTCGCCCCACCTATCGAGACACAGGCTTCCGCAACTTGCACATCGTTGTCAGGCGCTTTCCGCACTGGGAAGCCATCGAGTCTCTCTCATAAAAGGGTGGATGTCTCCCTCTTTTTATTCTTCTGTCCCAGGCGTGCCATACTGATACCAGCCCACCAAGCAATGCATGGACACATCGATTACGACGCTATCCCTGGCAACACGCACCTTGTTGACCGCTCAGGTGTGATTGTCTCTCGTCACTCAGAATCCAACAGCGAGATTGTGCTCATCCCAACGCCTTCAGATGACCCTGAGGACCCTTTGAACTGGTCCCCAAAGCGTAAGTGGTTCTCGGTCTTCTGTACCGTTGTCTACGTCTTTGGTGTTGGTGTCCCAGGTGCTGCTCTCTACTCCGTCCTTACAGACATTTCTGCTGCTACAAACATCACCTTGGCCCAGTTGAATGCTGGTACTGGTTACATGTTCCTCTTCTTCGGTCTTGGTTGTCTTGTCTTCCAGCCTTTGGCTCTTCAGTATGGTAAGAGACCTGTCTACTTGTTCTCGACATTTGCCACGTGCCTCATTTCTGTTTGGTGTCCATACTCAAAGACAAACTCTGAATGGATTGGATCAAAGATCCTCCAAGGATTTGTTGGTGCCCCTATTGAATCTCTCTGTGAGATCTCCATCTCTGATGTCTTCTTTGAGCATGAGCGTGCCCGTGGAATGGGTGTTTACGCCATCGCTCTCTTGACTTCCAACTTCCTCGCTCCAATGATTGCCGGTTTTATCACCAACGGTATGGAGTGGGAGTGGGTTATGTTCTTCAGTGCTATTTGGGCAGCTGTTGCCTTCATCTTCTTGTTCTTGTTCCAGGAGGAGACCAACTATGATCGTAAGTTGAGCACGAAGAAGTTGACTCAACAAGTCTTGGATGGTGTCAGTAAAACTCCTGCCGCAGACGACTCGTCAAATGGTGATGAGAATCATGTTGATGAGAAGAATGTTGGATTGCACACTACAGAATCTGTTCTATCTGGTGCTTTCGGTGAGCCAAATGAAGCATTTGATTCCGATTCCGATCCTGTTCAGTTTAAACCACCAAAGACATTCCTTCAAAAAATGTCACTCACTGGTGGATTCCGTGATCGTTTCCTTCTTCCACATTTCCTGCTTGGTCCTTTCAAGATGGCCATGTTCCCATCTGTGCTGTGGGGTGGTTTCCTTTATGGTTCTTCCCTGATTTGGTTCAACTTGTTGAATGCTACAGAGGCTGTGATCTTGGGTTCTCCTCCATACAACTTCTCTCCAGCTATGTGTGGTTTGGCATACATCTCACCAACAATCTTCTCTGTTGTGTTGTACTTTTTCTCCGGTTATCTGTCTGACTTTGTCAAAATCCACATTGCAAAGAGACGTCCAAATGGTCTCTCATATCCTGAAGATAGACTCTGGGTGTTGCCTTTCTACATGGTCTTTGGTTTCTTGGCCGCAATTGGTTGGGGTGTTGGTGCCTACTATGAAGTTCACTGGATGTTGTTAGTTGTATCAATGGGTATGCTTGGTGGTTTGGGAATCTTTGGTGTCATTGGTGGTACTACTTACTGCTCTGATTCTTACCATGAGCTGGAGACAGAAGGTATGGTGGTGGTTATTGTCGTCAGAAACTGTATGTCTTTTGCTGTCTCATATGGATTGACTGCATGGGTTGAAAATATGGGATACAAGAATGCCTTTATCGTGGCTGCTGTCGTTTTATTCTTGACGAACGCATCGTTCGTCATCATGAGATACACAGGTCCATATTGGAGAAACAAGACCAAGGGCTTCTATTGGCGCTTTGTGGAACAGAACAGAAAGGCTTTGGCTGGCCAATGACCTTTCTAACAGTATTTATATGAACCAGCCTTTATTATTGATCGATTTACAACTCTTGTAGCGATTTCTTAATATGTACGAGAAATTAAATACAATAATCTTCCCACCATAGAATCGAACCCAGGAACCTCTTGATTGAACGACCTGGCCACGCTCTGTTTGTTTACGCAATTCGCGCAATTTCCCTTTTCGGATTTTATTAGATGCGCTGTGTTTACTTTTCGCCGAAAGCGGAAATCGGGACGTCAAGTGTGGGTCCGTATAGGCCCGTTGCAGCGTTGCAGCATCAGCGGAGCCCCACGGGAGTTCCCATGCGTTTCAGCAGGGACAAGTTCAACTAAAAAAAGATTAGATCTGTTCCCGTTCCACACTTCTGGCGTGTACACCAACAACACAAACAGCGCCCTTGAAGAGTGTCCCGACAGCTTGAGATACACCTCCTCGGCCCACATCACCACCACACGCTCCTTACTCTCTCCTACAGCGTCCAACGGTTGGGTCCGTGTGAATATCCGAATATTGCGAGAACCATCAACACAGGTCAACCACAACAATTGCAACAACAACTACATCCACAATGAACTCGTACGAAGAGCAATGGCTCGCAGAACGTCCTCGCCCAGGTCCAGCAGACGACTTCGGCTTCAATGAGGTCGACGACTTCCTTACACAGACTCTCAATTCTCTTCAGGATCTTGACATCCCTGTTGGTGAGCCATCCATGACACAGCAATCACAGCAAGGACAGTACCAGCCACATGGTTATGCTCCTCCAGTCAGAGGTCACAAGAAGCAGCCTAGTGGTACTGCCATCTTCGGTTTCGTCCAGCACAACAAGACGCTCTCAATCCCAGGTGCTCAGCACAACAAGAAGCCAAGCGTTGCCAGACAAGTCGTTGCACCACAGCAAGTCTTCCAACAAGAGCATAACCAGCCTATCAAACAAGAACCAGTCTTGTTCCAGAATCCACACGATCTCCACATGGCACAGATGTACAACGCTCAGAAGGATATGGCTCCAGCGTACCAATATCAACTGTATCCACCTCATCCTCCACAGCCAGAGATGGCACAGGCTGTACATCCTCCACAACCACAGAGACCACAGCAAGCTGACGACTACATCGTGACCAATAAGACTCCATATGGTTACAAGTTCCCACCGGATCAGCACAACAACATGGGCACAGGTGGTCCACAGTATCACCATCCACCTCCACCGGGACACCCATACTACCAGAGTCAGTATCCACCACAACAGCCACGTATGGGACCTCCACCATCTCAACCACAGCAACAAGGACAAGGGTCACCACAGAAGACTGTTCAGGTACCAGTTGAGTATCTCCAGAAGCTTACAAGTATGATCAAGAACACCAACGGTGTCAACATGGATAACTTCCTTGGGTATGACTTTGAGAAGCTGGAATCTTCTGCCCGTCCTGAGTTGGCTCCTTCATCTCCACAGAGAGCGCCATCTGAGATTTCTCCAGTTCTGAAGACGTATGAGTCGAGTCACAGTTCAGGCAGCTCGAATCCCCACTCTAGAGAGCCTACTCCAGAGTATTTGGGTCCAATGCACACACATCAGCTCGATTCTTCACCAATGAGGCCAAACATGGCTGCTCATATCAGTGTGTTATCCTCTCCTCCAAAACAGGCCAAGTTCATCCATTCTGCCAAATCAATTGGTTTGGGAATCAAGCAAGAAAGTGGTGCAGATCTCGCTAAAGAGTGTCCAAAGACACCTTCTCCGACACTGAGATCTCAAGCCACGTTCATCTCTTCTCCTGTCAAGAACGATCTGTCATGGACACCAGTTGTCATTGGTACTGGTGAGAACAACACTGGGGCAGTGATCAAGAAGAAGATCCATGATAAGGTATCCACTCTACCACCTGGTCAGATTGATCAATACGTCCTTGGTCCACGTGAAGACAAGACTTTCATTTGCACTTATAACGGTTGTGGTAAGATGTTTACTCGTCGCTACAACGTTCGTTCTCACGTTCAGACCCATCTCAGTGATCGTCCATTCCTATGCCAAGTTCCAGGTTGTAACAAGGCCTTTGTCAGACAACACGATCTCACACGACACAAGAAGATCCATCAAGAGTTTGCCTTCCAATGTGTATGTGGCAAGAAGTTCAGTCGTCACGATGCTCTGTTCAGACATAAGGCGAGAAACATCTGCTCTGGTGGTTTGAAGCCTGAGGAAGTGGCACGTATTGAGCTGAGACAGGCACAGACGAGTGTTCAGAAGAAGAGAACTGGTGGAAGACCCTCAATTAGAGTGGCTAATGATACAGTGGCTAAGAGATTGGAGTTTGACCTGCTGAAGGTGAAGAAGAGCGGGAGATCTCAGTCGACTCCTGCCTCTCCTCAATCGAGAAAGGTCAGCGGTGCCTCCACCGTCAGTGACTTTGATGAAGAGGATGAAGAAGGTGAGATTCATGATGAAGAGGATGAAGAAGATGAAGATGAAGAGAGTGATGAAGAGGCCCACGCCAATCACATGAACGGTAAGAGCCACGATCTACAACTTGGTGGTGAGGCATTGGTAAAGGGGCCTACATCTACACAGGCTGGTCTCGATCTGATGCACGAGTTCACCACAGGTGGCCTTCAAGTCGACGATGGTGAGGACAATGTCTTCCTTAATGACTTGAACTTTGATGGCTTTGACTATGCTGGTGTTACCGGTGTTCAGAACTGATCTGAGCCTTCCTCTGTCCCTCTCTTTTGATGATAATGACTTCTTCTCTTCTACTGGTGATATGGTTTGTGTGAATTACTTTTTTTTGTTGTGGCTTGTTGTACGTTTGAAGCCTTGCTATGTTTAATATTGTTCAGTTGGTTTGTTTATGTCGTGATTTGTTCTTTTATGCTCTTGGTTTTGGTAGTTGTACACCTACCTGTTGGTTCCTTTTTATTTCTCCAGCTTTATCTCCCGTGGAGCCGTTTTCTTTCAATTATACGGACTTTGTTAAGTAATTGCTCTGTATAGTAGGCCTTCCCCGGTTTATCGCGCTTTTGTGGGGTAAGCGGTGAACCTCGGCCCCCCGCACAGCCATTCTACCGATTTGTTGAGCGGTGGATCGCTATATAAAGGCCGTGTTCCATGCACTTATCTCATCAGCTCCACAGAATCACTCAAACACCCAAGAGAAATGGCGAAGGACACAGTTGTCGACACGGAACAGGACGTCGGCCCCGTGCGCTCGCACCTGGACACCATGGCCCTCAACGCCTTCTTCGCAGCACCACGCCAGCCACGGGACACAGTTATGGGCCCAGATGTTGAGTGGATCCCGCTCTCTCCTCCTCTGAGCATCCAGCAGTTTAAGTTTGGCCAGTCCAACCCGACGTATCTCCTCACGGACTCCACGGGCCGCAAGGCAGTGCTGAGAAAGAAGCCGACGTCGAACAGCAAGCTCATCTCCAAGACGGCGCACGCCATTGAGCGAGAGTTCCACATGCTTGCCGCCATCAACTCGATCAACAGAGGCAGAGAACAGTCGAAGAAGGTCCCAGTCGGCAACGTATACGTTCTGTGTGAGGATGAGTCCCATGTCGGCGCGGTCTTTTACGTGATGGAGTTCGTCAAGGGCCGTATCTTCCACGACCCATCACTCAGCGGTGCATCTTCAGACCGTGAGAGAGAACTGATCTGGGACTCGGTTGTCTCTGCTGCTCGCTCGATCCACTCGATTCCATCAGACGAGCTCTTTGCCCAATTGCCCGAGAAACACTTCCGCAAACCAAAGCCAAAGTCTGCCAACTCCACAAGCTCCTCTTACTTCCAACGCCAGATTCGCTCCATGACGCAAATCCAGCAACTTCAGGCCCGTTCTGTGGATCCAATTCCCCACTTTGCCGACATCTCCAAATGGCTGCTCAAGAATGCCCCTCCAGACCCATCAGTCGCCTGTCTCATCCACGGAGACTTCAAGATCGACAACTTTGTCTTCCATCCAACAGAGCCACGGATCATTGCCGTTCTCGACTGGGAGCTTTGCACCAGTGGTCACCCATTGTTCGATCTGGCCAACGTCTTACAGCCATTTGTGATGCCTGCAAGTCTCAATCAGATATTCGCCAAGTTTGACATCGATCAAGACCCACAGTTGATTCAGACGGTGCTGGAGAAGTACAAGCATGTTGCACAGCCAGAATGGGATCCAATTGCACTATGGAGAGTCGGTGTCGTGTTTGGATTATACAGAGTTGGTGTCATCTCGCAGGGAATCGCTCAGAGAGTCGTTCAGGGTGTTGCTTCAAGTGCTGAGGCGAAGAAGACTGGTTCTTTATACCCAGGTGTTGGTGAGTTTGCCTATCTCTTGACCGACGCAAAGACTAAACTTTGAATACTACAGTGACGGGGTTCATGAATAAATATGCTTAATGCTGAATAGTAATGATGTAGAAGCAAGGATCTTTTCCCTCTCCCTTGAGTAATGCATATGATCGTGAACGAGTGTGAGAAGTAAAGCAGATCAACCAAACATGATCTGATATGAAGTGTAGAGCATCGATAGTAGTCCCACGATAACCAAAATGATATCCAAAGCCTTGGCAGACTTGTTGCCCTCTGTGCAACTATACAAATGAAGCATTGGTGGATACATGTAAACGAGTGGAATACATGCAAAGCAACCGACAAAACTGACAAACTTATCCAGGTTGGCAGCACCAAAGTATGCAATGTTCATACAGAGCAACACAAAGCAAGTTCTGATAAAGTTCTTGCGCCATTTGATAGCTTGGTCGTTCTTACCAGATTCAGACTTCTTGAAGATGACCTTCTCAATTAATGCAATGGCTGGGAATAACTGTAATGGTGTTGAGAGCATGATGGCAATTGAATAGAAGAATTGAATCAATTGAACAAAGAAGTTCGTCTGTGGCAAGTTGAGCAAGATCACCGTGTGGATGTCTTCACCATAGGCCAAGTACCCAACGGTGGCAATGGTGACCATAATGACGGTAATCGTAACAATGACGAGGAAAAGCACCAGAGGGAACTTCTCTGGATGTCTCATAGAATCCTGAACTGGGATAATGAGACCAATACCCTCGAATGCAAAGATAGCAGTACCAATGAAAAGAGAGAACTCAGACTTGTTGACCCAAAGCTCAACAGGTTTAGCTCCATTCTCAAAGATCTCCTTAGATGTGAAGAACAAGACGATCATCAAACCGGCCAAGATGAAGAAATTGGCAAAAAGAGATGGTAGTGACAACTTAGCAACATTTCTGATGAATGACAATGGTATAAACAACAGTGTTTGAACAAAGAAAAAGGTTCCAGGTGTTAATTCAACACCGGAAACGTTATAAACAAATGCGTTCATGTTCTCCGTTGTGAAGATGATATAAGCACAAGCGAATCCGATCTGTGTCAAGATCAAGGAAAAAAGAATGAGTTGTTTCATCCAAGCACCATATAGCTTAGCACCAATTTCAGAGAATGAAGAGACACCAGTAGCGGTCTTGGAAGAGATGAGGATGTAATAGCAGTAGTAAGAGTAGATAGCGAACACCACAAGCATACCAAAACTGAACAGCAGACCACCGTTAGAGAAGGCCCTTGGGAGGAACAAGACACCAGTTCCAATGAAAGACTTCAACATAATCAAGAAGGCTCTCAATGTAGATGTGGTACCCTTAGCCTCGTATCTGATAGGTTTGAGAGCTGTGTTCTGTCCTTGACCAATCAATGGAGTGCTTTCGTCAAAGCTGACAGCGGCACTCTCGCCACTCTGATCCCAATCGTTGAATTCATCTTCAAAGTCTTCACCGGCAAAATGTCCATAGACGTACAGGAACTCCATGAAGTTCTTGGAAAGGAATGGCACTTCTTGCAACTCTTCATCGTTGAGGATGGCCAACTGTCTGTGTTTGTTGACGATGAACTCTCTTCTGAAGCCTCCTGGGACGATCAATGTCGAGGCTGTGGATCCACGTCTTGTGCCATCGTACAGGTCGCTGAAGGACCGTGTCTTCTTCAAAGATGAGCCGCTTCTGATGCCGTTCTTCTTCAAGGCGTGGGTGATGTCTGCGCCCTCCTTAGTCAATGACTCCTCGCTGTTGAAGTAGACGTTGGCAGAGTCCTGGATCATGCGGATGTCCTGGAAATCACTCAGAAACGATGGGTTCTCGGGATCAACGTATACCTGTGAAGACCCCTGGGACCCCACTGGGGATGGAGAGACGTGTGCAGCTGAAGGCCCAGCGAGAGGAGCACTCAGCGCATCGTTCCGACGGATGGAGCCGTAGATGCCAGAGCGGGCGTCGTCGAGCACTGGAGACCCGAGCCTGGCCGTGGACAGGCGTCTTGAGTTGGCGTAGCTCTGTGCTAGCGAGGAGCTGAGTGTGGGGATCTGTGTGGCGTTGAGCGTGTTGGTGACTGGGGAGCCTTGCGGGCCCTGGGACTGTCTGCGCCTTCTGTCGATGTTGATGTTGCGCGGCACACTCATGGTTTCGGCTGCTGTGTGCTGTGGACTGTGGCTTTCCCGTGGTGCAAGTTACGTGGCGATCTGAGCGTGGCGGTGGTGGTTTGTGTTCGTTTGTTGGTGTTGTTGTGAGGCGGATCTGTTGATCGTGATAAAGATGACAGATGACGCCGCGCTTCGACTGATAACCCGGGCCGGTTCAGGTGGTGTCCGGGTGTTGGCTGCCTTCTAGTTGGAGCCGCAAGAGGCGAGAGGGGTTAAATAGAGATGCGATAAGTAAGACAAAATCAGTGAGATTCTGGGTGAATAAATGCTGGAGATATAACTAAACACTCTGAAGAATATGCACAGGGAATTTGAAGGCATATAGAGCATATTTTTAGAATTTTCTAGTCAACTCCACAGAAAACAGCGAGTACCTCTTTCACTTTGAGCTGTTTGTTTTTACTTTAAACTTGAATATCAAAATTTTCATCTCAAAAATGCGATTCAGAGCCTCAGACTAGTATTATTGGAAAGAGAAAATTTAGTTATTAAGATATATCCATTCAGACCCAATGATATCTCAAATTAAAGTATTTTAGAAGTCAATTCAAGTGTCCTGATGTCGCTTTTGCTGCCTGGATGAAATGTCCGGGTGTCTGAAAAACAAAGTCCGCCCAAAAGTCCGCTCGGGACACTTACCCAATGCGGTAGTTTCCTGATCCAGCGCACCGAGTGGGTACAAAACACTGAGACACAAGACACAAGACACGAGACCCTACAATTAACCAATCATCCTTGTCCGCGGAGCTGTACGTGATCTTTATACATTTGGTGCGTACTACTTTTGATTCGTCAGAGAAAGAAAGAGATATATCAGGTTTCATAGGAAACACACTGTATAGAAGGGCGTGAAAGATCACAAATCAAAGCCGTATAGCACAAACAAAAAATCACAAACATTAGCAGAAAAATCAGAGCTCATCTCTTTGAGCTCGTTATAAAACAGAATAGAAAAACACATCAAGCACCAATAGGGACATGAAAGAATAGAAGAAATTCAGGGAAAAACAACAACACACCAAGACGAAAAGAAGGAACATTAGAGATCATCACTATCTCAACTCAAGAGGAACATTACCATGACACAACCAACCGATTGGCTGCTTCAAGTTTTTTTCTCTGTCCAAGAATCTATAATCTTCCAAGAGCCTGATACAACCGTCAACGGAGAACCCTTTAGAAACACCTTTCTCAATGGCATGATAGATAGCTTTTCTTCTGTTGAACTTCTTTGACGTAGCAGGATCTCTTCTCCATCCAGTCTTATACTCAACCTCCAAGGACTTGATAGAAGGTTGACCATTGAGACCTAATGCGTACTCATTCCAGATCTCTTCAACAGAAGTAGGCGCCTTGATGAAAGCATACTCCTTATCGTAAACTTTCCTTGGTGGCTTATCCTTGTCGGCCCCATCAGAGTTTGGACTAAGGGCAATTGGAACAACATGTCTTGAGTTACCAACAGTGACATTCAACGTGTCTTCCAAGATTGAGGCAGGATCAGTCGTAGTTTGCACCTGGTTGCGTTGTCTATTGGAGTTGGTCTTACGACGCTTCGTGACTGGTGGAACAACAACCTCTTGTTCAACAGGAGTGCTCTGGGATTGGCGCTGTTGCTGTATCTGTGTCTGTGGATTGAGCGTATGGTGGTGCTGGTGGCTTGATGACTGGTGACGACCCTGAGACTTGTGGCTTTGACTCTGGCGATGTTGCTGCTGTTGCTGTTGTTGTTGTTGTTGTTGTTGCTGTTGTTGCTGTTGTTGCTGTTGCTGTTGCTGTTGCTGCTGGATATGCTGTTGCTGCTGTTGTTGTTGAATCTGCTGTTGTTGGAGCTGTTGCTGCTGCATACGGCTTTGGTTGTGATGAGACTGCTGCTGCTGCATCTGGAAGTTCTTCTGAACGACACCCATCTGTTGCAACTGTTGAAGCTGCTGCTGTTGAGAGGCATTGTGAGCCTGGGCAATCAATTGGTTCTGAGATGGTTGCTGGAGAGAAGATGGAGCGAGTAACTGGTCGTTGGTGCTCATTCTTGATCCAGAGGAAGGAAGGATTGCAGTGGTGTTGGCAGTTGGAGTTCCAGAGTTAGTGAGACTCGCAATGGTGCCATTGATCAACGAATTGGCGTCTGTGGCCAAGGCGGTGGCCGTCCCGTTCAATGCACTGTTCAACGAGCTGTAGTCGTCGTTGACGTTCATGATGTTGCTGAGCTTTTGCAACAGCTGGGCTTCACGGGTCTCCTCATAGTGTCTGTTCTCCTTGAAGACATCCAAGATGAGGCCGACAAGACTGCCGATTTGGGACTGCATCTTGTTCTGCTCCATTTGGAATGCCTTCTGGGTGTACTGGAGATCTCCCTGGAGCATGAATATGTGGTTCTCGTAGTTCTTGACCGTCACCTCCAGGTTCTTGAGCTGCTCTTTCATGAGCTTGAGTTCGTCAGACATGGTGGAGAAGCTGGGCGGCAAAGGCGGCAACGACGGCGGGTGGCAGATCCAGGGCTCTGTGTCTGGAGAGGGGCTGACTGCCGTGTCAAAGTGTGGTGGCCTGGTCTGTAGAGGGCGATGGCTGTCTCCTCAGACGAAGTTGACGTTGTGCTGGTGGCGCGTGTCCCTGTCCTGTCCTGTTGCTCTTTGGAGGTGGGACAATCTTGGGGGGTGGGCGGGTGTTGGCTGCTTGTTTGGCGGCGGCAGAGAGTGTGCGATTCGGTGTTGAGTGTTCAAGGACGAGGTGTAGAGGCCGTCCAGTGTGTCCTGCGAGAAGTGGTGCCCTGTTTGTTGACACTTTCGAGACTTGTCTGTTGTCCGTTGCGGTGAGGATTGCTTGTCTTCTGATCCCAAACATCGTTGTTGTTGTGGGCTTTTGTCCATTCATGGCTGAGACAAACGGGACTAGTGGTGTCCGGGTGTGCTAGTTGCTCCTCGAGGCCGGGCAGCTTCATGTTGACACTGGACACTAGCAATATGGGGCCTGGCTTCTGAGGGAGCCCAGCTAGAGGTTTAATTTGAAGGATATGAAAGGATGCTGGGGGCCAGTCTATAATTGCTCGAATAGGATGGTTTAGGGCTTGTGCAGTAGCGCTAATCATGATCTATTTGTAGGATGGGAAGTTGGAACTCGGGGCGCACCACTACCAGACAGAGGAGCTGCTGTGCTATTGTTCATCGTGTCTCTGGACACATACAGGCCATGATCTGTCCCAGGTGGAAGTTCATGGCAGTGTCCTGTCTGGCCGCGTGCAACTTCAAGCGGTGAACAAGCAAAGGCGCGGCGGCCGGGCATCAAACAAAGGGAACGCCCGCCGCCGGAGAGAGAAGCTGTTTTCTCCTGCGTCATGGAGACAGGACAGACAAAGGAAGGACACGCTCTGGGAGGGGACGTCCAGTAATAAGATGGACGTATATATTATAGAGTCTAGACAACAGTTGTTCTAAGCGCATACTAGCGACAACACACGAGCGCCACGCCCATTGTCCAGGGTCTAGACATTCTGCCACCGGTCTCCGGTCTCGGCTAAATTGGTGGCGGTAGAGTCTCAAGTTAGGACTCATGAGACTGGACAAGATCATGATGAGCATCGTGAGCTTGAGATGCCTGATCTGGGGTATGAATGCAAAGGGCAGACACCTGAGGGTGCTTAACAACAAGATCTCTACCCGGTGACAGCTGGGGGCTCTAAGCTCTAGTATGACAATGTTCATGCAAAGGCTGGTGATCACAGATCACAGGAACATGAGACAAGATACCCCCACAGATAGTAGTTCTCCAGAGGACCCGAAGATATCCACACCGTCTAGTCATCTTCATACGCTTCAGATTGTCAGATTGTTTATCAAATCGACGACCGACGAGAAAGTTACTTCAGATTGCAATCTGGAGCAGGCCTACAGGCGCTTTGGCTTTGGGCAGATCTCTAGTACTCCCCATGACAACTCCATGGGCACAGGCTCAGCATATTTGAGATGAGATGGGTCATGATATCTCGATATGATGCCCCATGAGTCCTGAGTCTTTCGCCAATGTCCCCAGTTGGAAGTTGGGACATGACAACGTTAACTTTTAAGTAGCTGGTGAATCGTGATGTACATTTAAGGCACTGTCGGTTGCTGCGTGTCCCTGGGGACATCTAGAAATCAGCTCCGCCGTCAAGTATCAACCACGGTCCATGGCCGATAAGAACGACGAGCTTGAATGCTAGAAATTCTTCTAAAGCACATAATAAAACATATGAGACCATGGACACACCATTCACGAAGCCTCTGGTTCGAGACAGTAGCCCAGATCGGCTGATCGTATTCCGATCCCAGGCATCCAGTGGACAAGACAATGAGAATCTGTCAAGGGCTGGTCTTACATGACTCTGAAAAGCTGAATTTGAGCATCCGATTCCAACGAGGAAACAACTGTTCATGGCGTTAGATCATCCCTTATTGGCACTAGCCATGCTGACAGCAAGACATGCTATGTGTCTGAGAAATTATCGAATGACTTGTGCTCCAGCTCTGGTACGAGGTACTGGTAATACACAAAGGAGACGAGATCAATCCTATTACACAAGGGCTCAAGTCCAAAGAATCCCATCAATTGGCTGATGCTGGCCTCTAACTAATCAAAAGCACTAGATTTAGTCCTTACTTTGCAGTACACATCCTCCAGATCGCTAGACTTCTTATCATGCTCTCTTCCCCTGGTTTGCCCTTTCTCTTATAGCTGAGCTACTACACGTAGACAGGACCACAGATCCACGCCAATTGGGTAAGAGGGACACGTTGTAAGATGCCTTCATATGGGGAGGCCGATTGGCGCTTGTAAGGGTCGTCCGACTCGTGAGCCGTCTTCAAGGACATCATGTTTACTTTTCAAACGCGATGTGCTTGATGGCTTGGTAAATTAGTCGGTGCCGAGTTACAAGACATAGCCAATTGAAAGCTGGACTGCTCAGAGCACTCTGACTTCACAGACCCTATGAATGCCAAACTGTGTATGGTATGTTGCCCTAAGAGCCAGCTGCCAGAGGCCCATGACCCATGGGCCATGAGGTATGCGGACACCCCTGGCACTAGTGGTGGTGAGAATGGGGTTGACCGTTGACAGGTTGACAGCATCCAAGGTACAGAAGGGGCGCATTATAGTCCCAATCAGGCTACATTCCAGCCCAAACTGGGCCACAGATCTGCAGAGCGCCGAACTGTTTGTTTGTAAATTGTGACATTGTGTATGTCTCCTTCCAAGTTTCCAACATTGACTTGGTAAATACTGGGGTCAAGGCGCGCCGACCTCCTTTCAGATTCAAGAACCGGCTCAAGCCGCACAGTCCGCGCATCTCTCAAAGACAGACACCAGTGACCAGAGCAGATCGATGAGAAGAGATTTTCTACAGTGACCCAAATCTTCATTACTGTAGCTAGGCATGGCGACGGTGGAGCGTGTGACTGGAGTCTGGAACACTTCTCACCCCGCGATGTGCGGAGGAAATGGGCAGCCTAGAAGAATAGACCAAAGAAGAGCGCAAATAAAGCTTTGCTGGACATAATAAGTTGAATTATCGCCCTATTCTATACGTGCTATTGTATACACCGAGCACCAAAGCAAGCCCCAACATCCAAGCCCCTTGACAACTTCACCGTGCCGCCGACTTTGAAGAGATGAGATCGCAGTCGCGTAACCCCTTCATGACGCGTGACGCGACGACACCAAAACAAACAAAGGCGCGTCACCAAAGGCTCCACGAACCTTTGATGCACAAAACAACAACAAAGACGCAGGAAAAGACTCGTTGGCCCTTGGAAATGTAAACAAGAACGTCCCAATTAGCTCCATTCCGTCTGTTAACCGCTTCTATTGACGCAGAAGCTGCTACTGAACGCCACCTTCCGCTCTGCATTGGGCGTATCCATGAGTTTTGAGGATCGAGATCTCGATTCTCGAGAGTTAAAGCCCCCTCGGGGGGCAATTATAAAAGGCACTCAACGCCCACCTTTGCTTCCCAACTTCTATGATCCTGTTTCCCCTCTTCAACACTCACAGTTATAACACTCGTTCACACAGTATCTCGAATACGTCCACTCTTTTACAACACACATACAATCACAATGCAGTTCTCTATCGTCGCTCCAATTGCCTTCGCCGCTCTCGCCGCCGCTGTCTCCACTGAGGTCACCTCTGTCGTCACTGTCGAGACCGAGGCCACCACCCTTGTCACTATCACCTCTTGTGCCGACAACGCTTGTGCCACCTTGACCGTCTCCTCTGCTGTTGACACCACTGTCTCCACCGTCACTGGTTCCACAGAGGTTGTCACTGCCACTCTCCCAACCACCTCAGCTGCTCCAGGCTCCACCGAGGCCACTTTGGCTGTCTCCTCCGAGTCCTCTTCCGAGGAGGTCACCTACGTTGATGTCACCACCACCCCAACTGTCACTGTCTCTACTGAGGCTTCTACCGACATCACTGTTACCCCAACCACACTCGTCACATACAACGGTACCACATCTGACTACGCCGTCTCCACTTACGAGGGTGTCGCTGTTGGTAACCAGGCTGCCGGTGCCGCTGGTCTTGCCGCTGTCGCTTACTTGTTGCTCTAAGCAAAGTGTTTTAACACATTTTACGGTTATTTCCAGGAGGAGATGCCTTCTTGCTAATGAGTCTCATGTTTCGGTTTAAAATTTCTTGGGTTCCAGTTCTTTATGTATAATAGACAGTTTTAAGTTATCAAGCTTGTAGATTTGCACTTTGAAGGTTCTACATAGCACAGCCAGTCTTGACTCTTGACCTCTCTAGTCTTGTGACCTTGTCACGGTTGATCGCGATGAGCTTCAAGTGTTGATGGAGACTGTTTGATGTCGGCAGGCCCACGGGCCACCACGACTCGATCTGGGCAAAGACGGTGCGCGGAAAGAGCTCATATATACCAGCTCTCACACGGTACCATGAAATATATCACTTTACTATGAAAAAAGGGCCAATAACCGCCATAGAAATGGGCGGAGAGAGAAAGAGAAGCGCGCCGGCGCGAACAAGTTCCAAGAACTCCACCACCTTAAAACCACCATAACTTTGGAATGAGACGTCAAAAGGGCGCAAAAACCCCACCAATAGAAGCCCCAAGAGTAGATGTTCAATCTGACACCAATAAAAAAGCCAAAAAAAAGTAGCAATAGTGATAACCGTGAGGTTCGAACTCACGCCTCCGAAGAGACCAGGACCTTAACCTGGCGCCTTAGACCACTCGGCCAGGTTACCATCTTAGCTGGTGATTGGAGGTCCTGCGCCGCCCAAATTTTGTCAATCAATACCCTCGGATTTTACCCAAATAGGAAATACACGTGACTTTCTCGAGGGTGAAGTTTGATGTAACTCTGTAATACTGTATCTCCCGAAATGAGGCTCTCCCCATACTGCGCCAGAACATGCACTAAAACTCGAGGATTATCTAGACGCAGTTCCAGACACCGGCAACCATTCGGGTTCTAGATCACACACTATCATTTGAACACACAGGGACGCTTTTTAACCCACCCACAACCACTCTTAGGTCCATTATCCCCACCGATCTCCACTTTCGTACTCCCCGAAACACCTTTCTTCACCTAGCGGCCACCCATCCAGCACCTTCAAAACACAGCCTCGCACAGACACACTTCACACACAGAACACGGCCACAATGCAAGCAGAAGTTGACGTGGAGACAGCAAATGAGCTTCTCACCAACCGCATCAACAGGGCCAGACTCGAGACTCGCCAGCTCTACCAGCAGATTGACAAGGTCAAGGCTAAGATCCAGGACAGTACTCTCCGGGACCGCACGGACAACGTGCCGTCTTTGGCCCCTGGGAGTGTCAACTTGAAGCCGCTGCAGGTGCTCAAGGGACACAACAACAAGGTGGCAGACTTCAAATGGGCTCGTGACTCGCGGTCTATACTGTCGTGCTCCCAAGATGGTTTCTTGATTGTGTGGGACGCTGTGACGGGGATGAAACTCAACGCTGTGCCACTTGACTCTCAGTGGGTGCTCTCGTGTGCCTACTCGCCCAACCAGCGACTGGTTGCCTCCGCTGGACTCACGAACAACTGCACAGTTTATGCCCTGCCCTCTCTTGATGGCGATGATGCACTCCAACAGCGCATTGTTAACGTCTTCAAAGGGCACGTTTGTGGTATCACAGCGTGCGACTTCATCGACAACAACACTTTGCTTACAGCCTCCGGAGACCTGACGTGTGCCAAGTGGGACATTGCAAAGGGAAGGAAAGTTGGCGAGTACTTGGACCATTTTGGAGACGTTTTGTGTATGGACATTGACACAAACAGTCTCCAAGGCAGTGAATGCACTTTTGTCTCTGGTGCATCTGATGGTTATGCCAGGGTCTGGGACACCAGATCTCCATCCACGGCTCAGCAGTTCTTCGTCAGCAACTCTGACATCACAGCAGTCAAGTTCTTCAAAGACGGAAATGCCTTCGTCACGGGAAGCGACGACGGACAGGTGAGACTTTACGACCTCAGAGCAGACTGTGAACTGGCGAGATACTCCTTGCCAGTGGGACTTCAACAACAGCACACGGCCACCACACCATACGCACAGTCAGGCCACAGACGCTCGTTAGAAGAGCTCCAGTCCTCCGTGCTGGATGCCAGTGGTGTCAACTCCTTGGACTTTTCACAATCCGGAAGACTCTTGTACGCATCATACGCTGAGCACGGCTGTGTTATCTGGGACACATTGAAAGGTGAAGTCTTGGGGCAATTGGAAGGACATTCTAACAGAGTCTCCAAAGTGTCTACAAGTCCTGACGGTTATGCCGTCTGTACAGCCTCGTGGGATACCACCATGCGTGTCTGGACACCTGGCTATGCTTAATTTCCATGAACACTCTTCACGGGCCCTTGCCTTCTTATGGACATTGCTTTTTCTTTTATTGTTTCCGTTTCCGCTCTCGTTTCTATTCCTTTATATCATCATTCATGAACTCTACTAGATCTAATTAGTAATCCATACGTAGATTGTAAGCTATCCAAGGCAAGTCCAATAACAATCAATCTCCTTTTCTTTTTGTAAAAAAATCTATTGTACACTCTCATCGTAGACATCATAGTATAGTGAAAACAAAAGTTCACTCTGTTCTCTTCTTGACATACTCTGAAAGACTCTTCAACAATGAGTCAGGCAGAGTGTAAAGGTCCATTGTGAACTCACCTTCTTCAACGTCATTCTTGATGTTCATGTCAGCAGTACGGTTGTCCGTCACCATTTGCACCACACCGAGCAAGTCATCTTCACTGAGCTTTGTCAAGCCCTCGGCCAACTTCTCCAAATCAACAGACCCTTTAACAGCACTGCTCATATTTAGTTTCGAGCGCTTCTTTTCCACACCGGAACCAGAGGCACCTCCTTTACGCTTCTCACCAATGGCCTCACTGCCCGGAGTCCCACTCTGTGAAGGCACAGGACCAGACTCTGCCAACAACTTACGGAGCTTGTCAGACTTCAAAGGAACACGCACCTTGTGATCCACCACATACCTCTCCTCATTGAAATTCAAATCATGACTCAACTTCACATCACCAGCTCTGTCCGGATAAGTCAACACAACACCCATCTCGAATCCACCCCAACCTTCTTCTGCAATCTTGAAAGGTGGCTTCTTGAGAATACGCACAGGGTTGGCAAAAGTTGGATGGAGGTGATAGGTACACTTATCGAAAATGGTAGCTGGCGCCTCGTTACCTTCGGCATCCAAGACGAACACTTCAATAGCCCAGTCACGCAAGGGGAACCCTTCAACAGGCTCGACGCCATCTTTGATCTTCTGGGTCGTGACGACTCTCACTGTCCTCTCAACTGATTTGGCCTGTTGTGCAATGTGTTAGTAACCCAGGTCCTCAAGACAAAAATGCTCCTATGATTGATGAAAAGGCAATGAAAGGCGCTAAAAAGCAAGAAAATGAGTCCACCACAACCTTTAGTGGTCCCACTATAACTTCTTGTCGGGAATCTCTCATAACATCCACATTCTTCTCCATCTTTCAACCAAGTGCCACGTTAATAGTTGCCCCACTGTCTTAAACAGCCTCAAAATCCACCAACCGCCGCGACGAAAAAGCCACAATTTTGCCCAGAAATGACCAATCAATCAGAGACATTAACAAGAATGAAAAACTTACTTCAGACATGACGAAAATGTGTGGTTTTGGGCTTGTATACACCTCTAAAAGACGCCCATTTCCTCACTCCAACGCGTCCGCTTTTTTTGCCGTTTCGTTTGGCGCGGAACCGCGAAACAGTGGAGAGGGACTAGGAGACTCAGGGACTGGTCTTTGGCGGTGGCTAGTCCCTGCAAGAGACTAAGAGGACTAAGATAGAACCGTCCCATTAAATATTCACCAAATAGACAAGACAAAACACAAGATGACCAGAGCCACTGATACGTTGACCTTACTGGAGCCACTGTTCTGCTTATTCTTCCGAAGAGCTGATCTCAACTCAGATTTTCTCCCAGAGAAGGAACGTCCCTTGGATGATGGGGACGTTGATGTAGATTTACCTCGGGTTTTCGAGAGATTCTTCTTGTTCTTCTTCATATTGAGTAATTTCTCTCTGACCAGCTTCTGGGCCTTTGACTCAGTGTGTGTATCAACCTTAGTCGAACTGGTAGTTCCATTTGCTGGGGAGACGTCACCATCTTCCTGATCACCAAGTCTCACTTGCTTACCCTTTGTCCCCTCTTTAGAGAACATCGATCCAGCTGAGGAGTTGGAAGGCAAGTCTGTCTTCTGTGGATTGGAATCTCCCGAAGATGTGGATGTTGGGAGGGGAGGTGGTAAGTGGTCGGTCATGATCTTCTTCGCAGGAGGTGCAGGCATCTTCTCACCAAGTTCAAGACCACGATATGGCTGCTTGATAAGGCGTTCCAAGATCTCGTCATCGGGTAACCTCTCCATCTTCATATCGCTCTCAAAGAGACTGCTATCGTCCATCTTTGGTGATGCCCAGTAAGTGATCTCATCCAACTCGTCGTATGCAAATGGTCTGTCCTCTTCTTGGACGGGAGATGGGGATGGGATCGGCGAACCAGTTGACTGGGAAACCTCAACAGAATCAGCAACGGAAGAGGCTGAATTAGGAGTATTGACTGCTGAAGGACTTTCCAATGAGGACGTAGTAGTAGTGGTGGTAGGGTTGGAATCAGTAGAGTTGTCAGCATCGGCTATCGTCTTGTCCGACTTGGACATCTCTTCACTTGAATCATCTGCTCTGTATCCTGGCCTGAGATGGTATGGCGATGATGCTTGAATTTTCGTGTCATCTTTCAACTGCTCACCCAAATGAGTCTCAAAGTAGTTCTTGTCAAAGCCGACTTGGATAGTCTCGTCAACTTCAGCTTTCTTGACTTGTTTACCCTTCTTGTTATCCACCACAGGGATCAAGTCAATACCACCAACAAAGCCCGTTGGTGTTGGCAGCCAACTCTTTGCCAGTACTGAGGTGTGCTTACTTGCTTGAAGGTCCTGCTGTGTGGTTACAAGATCTGTGTCGTGATATGCATATATGGTCGTCGTGATATATGTGTCTTCCTCTGAGGTTGGATCTGGAGCTGGCAGAGGCTTTGGGAGAACCTGTGTCTCTGTGACGGTCAAAGTAGCAGCCAGTGCCCACTTGGAAAGAAGAAGCAGAGCTGGGAAGTAGTAGAGTACCCTCATGCTCAAATCTTGTAGAGAAAACCAAACACAAGAGCGACAGTGCGTGAGGTGAGGGAAGGGGAGGCTGGGGACAACGGACGACAACGGCGACAGAAGCTGAGAAGCGGGAATAGGGCCAGCACGATGGTTCTTTGAAGTCGAGTGACAACTCCAGTGATCCACAACATGATGGATCATTTGCGAGCGGAGGAGCGTATGAGGGAGTGGCAGTGCAATTCGTTTTTGTGTCACCAAAGGCAGGGTTCCGGCCGTAAGAATACGAGATATGCCTATAATGTGGGGTTTCCTTAGAGAAACTCCTTCAAATCGGGTGAAAAAAGGAAAGACGATATATAATAATGATGGTAGAAGACACTTTCTTGATTCTTAAGAACCAATATCCTGCATCTAGCTACCACAATTGCCGTTTATACACAAAATAAAGGAATCCGGTACACGCACGCTAGCAGCTCGCTTTGTCCGATTGTCCGAAACTCGTTGCTTCGTTTGTTGGTGCGTCTTGCATGAATGTCCGTTTTGTGTGCAGTTTGGTGGATATTGGAGGAATTGATTATGAAGATGCGCGAGGTTTTGTGATATATGTATAAAGGGTACGGAGATATACCATTCAGTGAAATACGGAGTCTCATACCCCACCGAATGCCCCACCAACACCCAGTATTCCGCACAGAGGCCCTGCCCTTCTAGAAGTTATCTGTGTGGACATGCGTTCTGCAGAGCCGGAAGTGCAGCGTCAGCATCCGACCGCAGCATTTTCCATGGTTCCAAAATCTAGGCCAATTTTTGGTGTAAATTGGGGCAAAATTGGCGGGAAAGCTGCTCTACTGCGTGCCTTTGTTGCAATTCATGGTTATCTTGCTACGTGTTAATGCCTGTGCACGGTTGTCCCGAGAAACAGGACGCTTCCGTCGTGAATTTGCACTGCACCTCCGGCCGGCAGAAGCCTCAAGAGATTGGCCCAGGCAAGTTGCACGCCGTTTTAAAACCGCATTTGCCACATATAACGGGTGCTCCAAAGCTGGGAATTCCGAGTTGAAGATAATTGTAGATCACACACACTACATGAGATCGAACAGTGTATAATTAGCCCCAGACACCCGGCCCACGTTACTTTTGATCATTCGACAAGTTGGTACGTCATAGTACAACTGCCGAATGGAGTTAGGTCCGTGATCTAACGTGTGCCATGTGTGCCGTGTGTGCAAGTGCATTCGCTGGTTCCTTGAAACTCCTCCTTTGATCGAGAGGCGTGAGTCCTTGCCAGAAGACCAACTGCCCAGGAGATAGAGGAAACCACTCTTCAACGACTGGCTCAAACTCACCAGGCTCCACCATGCACCCAGGTCACACACACGACAGGGAAGACACAGAACATGGCCTGCTCAGGACCTAAAAACGGCCGATCCACAAGGGTCCATTCTCTTCTACACTCCAGTAATCGCCCCTTTTCAAGAAAGAAGCCCTGAGTGACCCCATTGAGGCAAACACAACGGCCCAGGTGCTCCCTATACTGGCTTGGTGGCTCTTTGCTTCCTAGAGCACTAGCAGGCCCCAGTGCCATGGAGAGAGCCATGCCAGGATTGTCGAAGTTAATCTGGCCACGAAGACCTAATTACTCATACGGGGTGACTAGTGGGGTCCACGGATCTGTTGGCCACCACGGGGTGCAACACAACCGATCAAGAGCACAGAGGGTTGCCATGGGTCTGTAGAGCTCTTACTGTGACGTGTGTGTGCCTTTGTTGCTGTGATGTTTACGGTACAACATCCGGTGTTTCAGACAGTCTCCAGTGCAAGGATAAGAAAACTGGACGTGTGGGCAACCAGGCAGTGACAGCACAAGGGGGCACAAGGCCGATTGAAGTGAATGACTTGTCTGTCAATGTTATCTATCATGTCACATCCTTTCTACCAATCATGACTCTTAACTGAGGTCACCTTGTCCGCGTGTATAACAAGTACAGCCACGTCATGGAAAACCCTTGGGAATTTAGGCCCAGGCAAGCCTACGCGCAAGGCCTCCTATATATGAGCCAAATTACACTTAGCAGTAATAATACAAAGCTACTACTTATAAATATTAGCATGTGCTCATTATAATAAAGACAAGAAGTATAGACAAATAGATAAAGGACGCCATGTGTGTAGTAAAAAGCAAAAGCGAAGTGAAAAAGCATAAAAGCGTACATAGAGCAGAAAAACAACATAAAACTCCTTCTCTTAAAACAAAAACAACAAACAAGGACGTGACTGCATGAGTGTATAAGTACAATAAGCACCCAATGGTGGAATATTTCAACCTTTTCAGTTGGGCCTTTTCTTTTTTTCTGGGTGGTGACGGCCAAGGGCGGTGTGTGTGTGTGTAAAGCAAAGCAAAGAACAGGCCTCAAACAACAGCATCTTTATTCAGATAGATATTGATCAGCTCAATCAACTTCTGATCATCTCTCAATCTCTTATGGGCCATTCTTAAAAATGGAACAACATTTTCCACAAAATCTTGAATCCCAACAAAATCATCATGACTGATCATTTTACTCAACCTTAACTGCAAATTTTCTCACCAACCTCTTGCTTCATGATTTCAAACTCTTTATGGATGAAAAGTAAAGTATCACCACTACTTCTCCCAACAATCCCATCATTCTGCATATCAAACGAATCAAACATCAATCCAGTCTGAATCATATGGTTTGGAGGTGTAGTTCTCATACGTTTCCTTGAACGTGTATCTTCTGGTGTAGGTCCCATCATTGGAACAGCCATCGATGTCATCATGTTGTTCTGATCCATCAAATTAGCTCCAAAGTCCATTTGATCAGGCGCACCTGGATACCCATTCTGATGTGGTTGATGATGATGCTGATGATGCTGGTGTTGAGGTTGTGGCTGTGGCTGAGGCTGTGGTAATTGCGGTGGCAGTTGTTGTTGTGATGGTGGAGTCTGGGTTTGATCTTGGCCTTGCTGCTGTTGCTGGTGCTGCTGTTGTTGATGTTGCTGCTGTTGCTGCTGCTGTATTGAAGGGATTGGTGGAACACCAGAATGCATGTGTGAATTATATGGGTTTGTAGGTGGTAATGGCAATGAACCAAGTGGAGCAACTGTGCCTTGCATCATTGGTGGCAATCCAATCATAGGTCCTTGTTGATAATGGTTGACTGGCATTGTTTGCATGTTTGATGAAGGCGACAACGGAGCTGTATGCATATGTGCTGGTGGGTTTGTTGGCATGGACATACTGCCTTGGTGTATCACCTGTGACTGAGGATTGAGAGCTGGATGATTATGCAATGAAGAAGAGGAAGGAGTTTGTTGCAAACTTGGCTGTTGTGGTTGCTGTGGTTGTTCAGAAATCTGTGGTAATTCTGCTGTGGAAGCGGAGACTGAAGTTCTTGCTCCAAGTGAGCTGTTTGTAGCTGTAGTTGTGGTTGTAGTGGAGCTTGAAGGGTCTTTGTGGAATGAGGGTCTCACGGTGTTTGAAGTCAAGACACCTTTGGAAATAGCATCTTCAATGTAGCTTGGAGAGTTGAGAACCATATCGTCTTCTTGTTGGCTTCCATCAATGTGAGAGATGTATCTGTGGAAGTACTCCAAGTCAATGTGACCTGGTTTGCACAAGAACTTGACGATGTTCGTCTCTTTCTTGATGACTGGATCGATTCGAAGACCTTGTTCGTATTGGTTGATAACCTCTTCATCAATAGGGTCAAAACCAAACATTTTGGGATTCCAAGTGAAACCAGACAGTCTGTGGGCCATTCTCTTGAACACCTTGTGATGCTTCATAACACGATCATAGCGGTCCTTGACGTTGACGTTTGTGAACCTTTTGGCGTACCCTGGGTATTCCTTGTTCAAGTTTTCAGCGACAATGTGCCATGAAGTTGAAGCAAACTTGTGGGTCTGAACGTCGTAGTACTCTTCGTTACCAGCAACCCGTTTCAAAGCCATCATGCACGCCAACTTAGTGCCGGCTTTCCATCTGTCGTAGTTGGACTTTGGGTTTGATTTGTCACTCATTGTTGTTGTTTCGCTGGCAAATGGTGAGGGAAAAGAGGCATATGACTGTGTAGGACCAGGACTGCGCAGAGGGGCGGCAGTGGGAGGGCTCAATGCGGGAAGAGGAGAGAAGGGCTGAGTGGTGTATCACTGAAAGGCAATTGGGCTCACGCCAAAGGAAACGGCTAAAGAACAGGCGAGTTGTGGGCAGTGGGTCTGTGTTGTTTACCTCAAAGTCCTCTTGTGCTGGCAGGGTAATCTGAGCGGGAGCTGGCCGGGAGTCAGAGTCGAAGTCGGGGCGGAGGATCAGCCAGGTGGGCGGTGGGAAGGCGTTGTTGTTTCTTCCGTTGCTGCTGAAGGGGCTCTGGGTGCTATCAGAGGCTCTTCGTTGTTGACTGAGCGGCAATTGGAGAGCGGGCCGGCTCTGGTGGAGTGTGCCAGTGCTTTGGGGGGTTCAGCGTTGGCGGGGGAGGCCTTCTGGGGCGCTGGGCTGTGGAGGTGTGCTTGGAGCGGTTGCAGGTGTTAGCACTGGGGTCAAAGAGCGGGAGCGCCGCCACATTTATTGATGGAGGGCTTCTTGTTGAGAGGAAGTTGCTGGGCTCACGATTCAGGAGTTGAAGTTCTGGCAGCCTGGGCCGGCAGTGCTTTTGAACGCAGCGAACAACTTCCGCGCACGCAGAGATTACACAAACTGGCAGCTGCCTCGACACAACTTCTGCTGTGCTGGAGCTTTGCCTGCTCCGCTGTCGGCAGTGCTCACATCGATGTTGACGTCTCTGTGTATCTCGCTCCCGTGTTCGCCAGCCGTTGGCCCTGGTTTATTTCCGCTTCCGATGGCATCGACACCACCAGAAAACAGGGAGCCTCAACGGCCCTCAACCCGCCGCAGAGCGTAGCAAGGCCCGAGACCCAATGTCAGACAAACGTTTACGAGTCTAGCTGTCCTCTGCGTCCGACTCCACACCCTGTACTCCACCCTTTGCCGGTGGGCCCCGCTTATAGCGGGCACGAAGGGACATGTGATATGGGCCGATAGACAGTATACCACCGGGAGCCGACCCATAGGCTGAGATCGAAGACGAGTATCTATCATCAATGGTGTAAATCGTCTGTACGCTGTTTCCATCTGCGCGACACAGCTCTGTGCGTTCTACGACGTCCCACGGAAGCTCGCTTGTTTGTGCAAACAACTTCTATCGAGTCTCGACGAACTGTAGTATTCTTGTAGGGATCGAAGCAGAACCAGTTAAACAACAACAGCAGGGGGGCAACGGTTATGCGTGCACAGTGCACAATTGCCCTGTGTACATCACCTCCCAGTCTCCCAGACGTCTTATATACTCGATCAATTCTCTAGTGCACACTTGTGGTCATTGTCATGAGAGATGGTCATGTAAATGTACACCTTGTTGTTTGTATATTGCTCTACAGACGGCACTGATACCATACTTGCGGGAGTCCCATTGGGCCCATCATACCGATATGGTATACTCCGATACACCTACATACAAGGCACTCTATCTAAAAACGGTGCCTCAGACGTAGTTATGGACAAGGTGGCACCACAGAGGCACCCAGAGCGTCCATATACATCGGTTTGGTACAGCCCTTCTGTCAACTACCAAGAACTACGTACATTAAATGACTCACGGTGAACAAAGGGAGACGAATCACGATAGATAGGGGATGGATTCGATGCTCTAATTTATGTACGTATGTACGGCTTGAACAGCCAAGACCCAGCCCGTCGAACATGTTGATATTTCCTGGTGCTTTTCACACAAACAGCTGTAATCTGAGCCTCCAACTGACCACATATAAGGTACGCCCTAGGCATGTACGTTGCCCTTTTCCGCAATGTTTAAGCATATGTTCGATGATCGATTCGAGATCGAAATAAAAGACAGAGTCAGTCCTCTGTTGTGACTCTGGGCCCTGGCCAATCTATCCGAGTCTGGGGAGACTGCGGCGGGAGACCCCTCCGTCAACCGGCATATGTCGTATAAATTCGGCAATTCGGCATCGTACAATACAATTGTAGCCTAACTTCAAGCTTCAGCCTATATGACCCCCGATCTACGTGTGATCTCAAGATATAGAAGTTATATCATTTTAGTGTGAGCGTGGGATCTTGGAAGTTGAAGCAGGGATCTTGACATTGTAATCTTGACTCTTGGACAATGGACACTCGCGTGTGTAGTACTAGGCGCACAGATATTCCGATGCACCGATCTGGAAGCTCTACAGAAAGTTTAAATCCCACCTCGATTTGGCCAATTTGTTCGCCGTTTTGTAGCTTAAACACACATTAGGACCGTGCCCCTTCACCAATGTCATGTAAATGAGATCTAATGTGTTAATATGAGACTGTAGCGCATAACCTTTGAGAATAACGTGGCGCTTACAAAGATCTTAATATCCACCAGACAATCGTACATGGGCTGGCAATATAACAACGTAAACAGACGTATGGATATATGTTGGTTTACAGCGATAAACAACGGATCTCGTGCCTTATATAAACGGGAACTATATGATTCATACACATTCGAATCTCATTCCGTGCGTATACAAGAATAACCCACACATGCAGCCTCTTGTGACTTGTCCTGACTCCTCTTGATCAACATGAGACAAATCACGCATGTCTAGGTCGTAACCTCTCATGCCTTGTTTCCTCACATCGCGCAGCCTCAGACCACAGGTGGGGCAGGGGGGCAAGGAACTTGCGAATGACAACATACAGGCCACGTAGTCTTCGGAGGTGGAAGTTGTACTCCGAGCGGCGAGGATATGACCTTGTGCTTGCGTTATTTTATACCAATCTTTACCTACATGTTGTCTGCCCGATGAGGCCCCCCACAAACTGTATACAAACACAAACACTGCGGGATGTTGATGGCGTTCAAGTTTCCGGCTCAATTCATTGACCATAGATACAACTGTAGAACATTCTTCTAATCGGCTGGAAGATGTTCATAAATATGATCCAGCGTTCCGTTATATGCAGAGTTATGCTTCGATTCGAGAAGCACAGGTCGCTAGAGAAGTTGAGTACAGCATCCCGCTTTGTTATAAGCCTTCAATCTTATGTTTGTATGACTTCTCATCGTTGAGTCGTTGAAGAACGTGACCATTGCATACACAAAACAAGCACAATACTCGGGCAATAGTACATGTAGCACCTCCTTCATATGTACACTGCATTCCGGACTCCAACACCTACGCATTATATAACAGTTTGTCATATGTGTATCGCTCGTTATTGTATATCATAAATAGGGGGTCATAAATAAACGCACCGAGTCACTCAGTACTCGGCCAATCTCAACTTCTCACTCAGCTGTCTAGCTGAAATCCCACCTCTTCTGAATCCCATTCTATCAGGCGAATTACCTCTCGACTTGATCTCATTGTCCTCCAAGTCAAAGTAGCCATAACCACCAAGCAAATAGTTCAAGTTGCCGGATCTCGTCTGTTGTAATCTTCCACGTTCCTTGATCTTCTCAGCGTTGACAATCTCATCGTCGTAGATACGCTTCACTTCCTCCAAGTAGTTCTTCAACGTGTCAACGAATCTCTGAGTCTGACGATGCTTGGAAGAGACACAAACGGTGATGGAGTTGGCCTTGATGATGTATGCAATACCAAATCCATTAGAAGTGACAGGTCCAAATCCAAACACACGTAAGGAAGGATTACCACAGTTAGAAGTAGAGATAATAGAGTTGTTCAACTTGTCCCAACCAGAGTCAGCAAAGATGGATGGGATCTCCTTGGAGAACTGCTTTGTATCATCTCCAGCAACACCATTGTCGTTTCCAATTGTAGAATCACTCATCACTTCATCACTGTGAGTTGAACTGGCATCAGACTCAGCAACATATCTCTTCCAAACACAGAACAATGCGTACAAGTGACGATCAACACCAAGACCTTGAGATGCCTTTCTTGTAGTATCAGTATGCTTGGCACAACAGTCTTTCAGCAAGTCCAACTTCTCAACACCTGGAACATTCTCAAAGAAACGACGAACAAACAAGTTTGACTCCATAGAGACAGTTCTGATAGCCTCGGTACGACCGTGGAGGAACTGCTTGGTCATTGCTGGTTCATAAGTACATTCAACCTTACCGTACAGTGCATAATAAGCGGCTTGGAAACTCATCTGGACAAAAGCATCTGGAGAACACTTCAACTTCTTGATCTGGTCAGCTCCATACGTGTTAAACTCCATCACTGCGAATTCATTCTGTGAGATCAAATCAGAGAGACGAGTCTCACCGAATCTCAAAGCCAATGATAACTCAGAGGTCAAGTTCCACTCCAACTTACGTGGGATTGTGACAACGTTTGTATCAATACGGTCCTTCTTCAGCAATGATGGTGATTTGGTCTTCCAGATGGATGGTGAGTTTGGATTGATGGATTTGGCAAACTTGAGGATGGTATCGGTGTAAATGTCAGAGCAGAAACGTAAGACAGTATGACCGTCAACACCAGTGTGTTCGAAATTGATACCAGCTTTAGCATTCTTGGTGACAATCAGCTGCAACTTGTCGTACCATCTGTTTGTACATGTACCAACCTGTGCACCTTTGTCAAGGATTGATAGTCCACAGAGCATGTTCTTGGACAAGTCAGCCAACGACTCGAGCTCAATGTCATCCAACACGACAATGAACAGAGATGAGTCAATGATACGTAAGATCTTGTAGTTCGTTGGGTCGTTGATCAGGTTTGATCTCAAGTTAGCCCAGATCTTTCTGTTCTCAGTAGTCAGGACACCAAAGGAGGATCTGGCAATCTCTGAGGGAGTCGACTTGGCAGAGTCCTTGAGAATCGACTCAAAGTTGAAGCCCAGCTCCTCGTCGCTCAGAATCAGGTTGTTCTCCTTGTCCAGCACGTCAAACCAGTAGAACTGTGAGCGGGAGAGAACGACAATGTGGTGGGATGACTGGTCTGATTGCATGACACAGCCTGTGGATGTGGGGATACGTGCAGAGCCAAAGAGTTTCTTGTACTGCTCCATACACAGCGGGGTTGTTCTGATCATGTCTGGAGGGAGCTCTTCACGTCTCAAAGCCCTGACGAACTCCAGCGACGACTGTGTCAAGGAGGCAGCACGCTTCACCTGTGTGTTGTTGACCGGTGTTGGGTCGTCCTCGAGCAGGAAGAACGGGTTGAGGTTGAGGACAACCGGGGAGTCGTAGTTGAGGTATGAGTCGTACCAGAACTGCTCGATGTACGATGCTCTGGACTTGGAGTACTCGCGGAGGAGCTCGTCGAGGTGTGGACCGGCGCCTTGGAGGAACTCGTTTGTGGCGGCGACGGTGCGCTTGTGCTCTTCGTCGGTCTGAAGCGGCTTGAGATGCGAGAGGTAACTCTCACATGTGGCTCTGAGGTCTGGGATTGGCAGCTTCTGGAGCTGGTCCTGGTATTGGAAAGTGGACATTTGTGTGTTGTGTTGTGTGTGTGTGTTGTGTGTCTTCAGTGTCGCACTGTGTGTTCATGTCGTGTTGATCTACGGGGAGATGCCCTCTTTATATGGCGATGATGACAATTCGGGTCACTCATCGAGGCGGCTGTATGGAAGCTGTGTCCCGCACCGCTTCCTGGGGGCCCATGTACACACAAAGTGATAAGGTGGGTGACCTTGCCCACGCCGCGATTGGGCGGATGGGCGGGTTCCGCGAGGCTATATAGTGTGGCTGAATGTGTGATATATAGACGGTGTCCGTGGTGTAATATGAGTCAAATGGGTCCGTCATATAGCACCGTTTGTCATATGACAAAGCGTCGAAACGCTATATCGACAAAACACTTAATATGACAACTGCTCACCCACCCCACTAAAGCCCCGCAACAGAGTGACACAAACTGTGCCACTGCGCAAAATTGCGCAAAATGGATTTTTAAAAAAAAAGTCTGGGGCAGCGGCGTATGCGTAGGTTCGCGAACCGGCTTCCGAGTTCTCCCGGAAGAGTCAAGACCATGCCTCGATGACCAGTTTTGCTCATGTCCTTTTGATAAGGTTGTGTGTATATGGACTTTAATATGACACATAACGGAACATTGTCCAAAACTTTGATATAATACTGGACATTTTCGCCATATCTTATTGTCATGTGGCACGAGAAGTGCGCGCCGTCTTTAACCGCATATGTGTTTGCGAGATTTTCCGAAGGCAAACGTTTTGACGTGTACGTGATCTGTTCCTCAGGTAGTGGTCACGAGTCAAGTTTGAGTGTTATATGGTGTTGAGCGGGTGAGATCGATACATGATACATTCAATTGACCACTTACATATGAGAATATGAGTCATGGCTACACGATTTATCCGCTACAACTCAGAGATCTTCCCAAAGCTTCTTTTTATATATATACAGGTTTTTATGACAGCGTCACAACTTCAACTCTTCCAACAACTTCTCAAGACTGTTCTCTTTATTCCAATCACTCACAACTTCTAACCAATAATCGTCCTTTCCCTCCTTTTCTTTGTAATTACCCAAGAACTTATTAGTAACAACATCACACTGTTCAAACATCTGAGACTCCGTCAAAGCAGGATTACGACGAGTCAATAATGGAGCAACAAGTGCATCGACAAATTTGGCTCTCTTCTGATCATCAGAGCCCAAGATGGCAATATCAGCACTGAGATCAACAGTTTCTTTATCCTTGTCACTAAGACCATTCGTTGAAGACGTAGTGTTCTTCTTGATGTTTTTCTTACCGTTAAATCTCCCATTCATACCACCAACCATGTATCCATTATTACCATTCATCATCTGAGGATAGTAATAACCACCTCTCATCTGATCACCATAGTATCCAGTACCTTGTTGACCTTGACCGTTCATCTTGGATCTTTTCATGTTCCGCTGTGCATAGTTGACACTAATCATGAGTCCATCAACAACAACACCATTCATCATGACAAGTGCATTAGCAGCCTCTTGTAAAGTCTTGAAACAGACGAATCCAAATCCACGAGGCGTACCGTCCATCTCAGTCATGGTACGTGCCGAGATGATGATACCATATGGTGCAAAGAGTTCAAAGAGACGACCATCATCAATGGTTGGAGCCAAGTTTTTCACATAGAGGTTTGATTGTTGTTGGTTTGGACCGGGTAATGGTAATTGTGGAATGTGTTGTTGAGCACCGACTGAAGGTGGTTGTGTTTGGAACTGTTGTGGCAAGATGTTGACAGGTAGTGGTGTTGGAGAAACGCTAACGGACATGGACATTGGTGAGAGTTTCGATGATTGTGGAAGTGGAGAGCGTTCATCACGACGTTGAGCTCTTGACACTTGTAATGCGAGTCCAGGAGCAACTTCCTTGCCGTTGAGCTCTGAAAGTGCAGTGAGTGCGGATTCGTGTGACTGCATGTTGACAAAGCCAAATCTCTTCAAATCTGGTGGAGTATTGTCATTTCTTTTGATCTCTGGGATGAAAACAGTGGAAATCTCACCATAAATCTCAAACATGCTTCTCAATTTCTCATCATCGTAGTCATCTGGAATGTTCTTAACGTAGAGATTAGTGAAGTTGTGTCTCTCGAAATCCAATCTTTCCAATCTTTCCTTTTTGGCAATGTGATGATTCAGATATAACTTTGAACCATTGATGAGCATGCCGTTCAACTTCTCAATAGCCTCATCTGCACCGTCACCATCGGTAAAGTTGACAAAGCCATACCCTTTAGAACGACCGTATTCATCCGTGACGATCTTACAACTGGTGATCTGTCCAAATGGTTCAAAAAGCTGGATCACATCCTGAGTGTTGAGCTCAGGGAGGAGACCACGTACGTAGATGTTTCCCGGGTGTGTCAAAGCGTCGAACTCCGTGTCGATTGTGAGCTTGTCACTGCCTTCCAACTCGGACACCAGCGTGGCAAAAGTCTTAGCGTCTTGCTTGTTGATGAACTTGACCTTGACGATGGAGTCAGTGGTCTTGATGATGACATAGTTGACGAACTGGTCTAATAACGGAGGGATCGAGGTGACGAGTGGCGAAGGTGTCTCGGAGCTCACGGTGACGATTGCGTTGGAGTTGAGTGGAGAGTGGAACTGGTGCTTGTCCTCTGGCTGGTCGTCTGTCATGGTGGAGGAGATGATGCTCAGATGAATGTGGATCTAGGAGCGATGGGAAGGAGAGGGAGGGCTCAGGAACGGGGAGGCAAGAGGGGAGGGTGGGAAAAGCACAGAGACAGGGTTCACAGAGAAACAGAGCAGATGAGTGTCTTCTCTCGGTGGGTGTTCAAAGAGGTGCAGAAATGTCTCGTTTGTGTCGCTCGGAATCGTCAGATCTTAAGCGGCGGCCTCGGGGGGACTTTAGAGCAGGGTGTGTGTGTGCGGTGGTGGGTGGGGGTATGAAGGGGGTCTTAAAAGACAAAAGTGCACGGCCAGAGTGGGAAAAGAAGGAGGTCTCCAGTGCCCGGGGCTCTGATTGTCTGACCAGGTTTGCGGGTGGGAAAGGCATTCTTAAACAACGAGCCAATAGAAGTGTCACCATATAAAAGCTGGGGGCTATTCCGGGACCCGCGATTCGGATTCGGGGCGCTCGGCAGTGACTGACAAGGCCGCCTACAAACGGTTTGTGTGGGGTGGGATTTTAGTTTTCCAGTGGGGGTCTTTTACAGGGAAGGACACCTGCACCGGTCCATAGTGCAATCAACCACACAGACGTCAAGACTGTGCTCCGTTGTTATCGCCAGGCTCCACAAACAATCCCGGAACCCCTGACTCCTGAGTCGAGCCCAGAACTGCGCGCGGGTCGACGGATGCGCCTTTTTCCACTTCACCGCGCCGGGTCATCACCTCTGTGTACAAGACTACAAGACAGGTCCAAAGGGGTATACTAATACAATCTTAGCTCAGCATCATACACGATAAAAACACACACAGGCCAGAGCGAAAGCGAGTGTCAAAAGTCTGCAAAAATCTGTCAAAATCACAGCCTTTTAGACAAACCAATAAAACACACGCCCCCACTCTCAATATCATACACGGAGAGAAACAAACTCCAACTCATGGATCCACCCCAGAAAACAGAAGGATCCCTTGTCAACATAAGGGCCCACTCAATCGAAAAAACCAGACAAACCAAAAAAGATATAGGATATAGGATACAAAAACATCAGACAAGAGGTCAGACACAAAGGGACAAAATCAACAACGTTTCAACCGGAGACATAAAAAACACAAAGGGGGAAGTAGAAAGGGTAATCATTGTACAGTGATGGTGGTAGACAACAAAAGGGGGAACAAAGTGAGGAAGCTTACTTCTTGGCAGCGGCCTTCTTCTTTGGAGCAGCCTTCTTAGCTGGGGCAGCCTTCTTGACTGGAGCAGCCTTCTTGGTGACCTTGGTTGGAGCAGCCTTCTTAGCTGGGGCGGCCTTCTTAACAACAGCCTTCTTAGCTGGAGCAGCAACCTTCTTAACAGCAGCCTTCTTTGGGGCGACCTTCTTAGCTGGAGCAGCCTTCTTGGCAACTGGCTTCTTAGCTGGAGCGGCCTTCTTAGCAACTGGCTTCTTAGCTGGAGCAGCCTTCTTGACAACTGGCTTAGCAGCTGGGGCAGGCTTGTTGAGCTTGATTGGACCAGATGGACCCTTTGGCTGGGCAAAGACTTCCTTCTCAACACCTCTTCTCAAGGCCAAGTTGAAAAGACCATCAAAGTTGGCGGTCTTGATCTTGTAGTTGGCGTGGATGTACTTCTTCAAAGCCTGACGGGAGGAACCGTTACGGTCCTTGAGGGAGAGGATACCGGCCTTGATGAGCTCTGTGGACGCGTTAGTATGGGATCTTTAGGGGCGTGGGTGGTGGGTGTAAACACATCACAACACTGGGTGGTGTTTGGGGAATGAAGTGGCGGGAAGAAACGTACCGGCGTATGGAGGGTGCTCTGGTGTCTTCTTGGAGACGGTCTTCTTGGTTGTAGCGGCGGCGGCCATTGTGTTCTTTAGTTGTTTGTTGGGTTGGGGGAATCGAAACAGGAGAAGGTGTGTGTGTGGTTGAGGCGAAGATGTGGGCGGATCGCGTGCCTTTTGTATTTGTTTTGGTTTCCGCGGTTGCTGCCGCGCCGGTCACAGAAACCAAAACAAACAGCGGCACGTCGCCGGGACAACACATGCGATACGAAGGTAAACAGGGCCCTGTGAAAGCAGGAATGTCGCGCACGCATTGGCGCGTCTTAACTACCCGCGAATCCCTGGGAAACCGGGAGGCATTTTTCACAACGTGCCAGAGATTACACAGTGCACTCGGGAACTTTTCAGCACGGGAAGTGCAAGTGTAGAACGCGTCAAGAGGCCCACAGACAAACACCGAACAGCTCCTGTCACCGTGTCACCCTTGCAAGTAGCAACTGCCAATAACTAGGATATGTATGTGCTGTGCTCTTGTGTGTGCGCGTAATTATAGGGATTCGTTAATACGTAAAGGTTGATTGGCTCTCTTCTGCTCAGCGCACAAAAAACAAATAAAGTAGAACGGATAGAATCGAACCCCCCACCAACTAGTTTCATCCCTTCACTCGTGGCCAGGTCGCCAGCGGCTATTTCCTACAGGGGCTCACAACCAAAAAATTTTAAAGAAAAGGTAAACAAACCATATGACTTTTAGGCTCCTTCCCCCTGCCTTCAACCCCAAAACACACATACCGCCCTGTTCTTTACCGCTGAAGAAGATGAGCACAGAGGCAGAGTCACCTTTGGGACAAGAGAAGCGCCCGGCAGATGTCCAGATCGAGGACGAGTCCACCAAGCGCGCAAGACTCGATTTCGCTCCACCACAGCAAGAACTCGCACAAGTGGAACCAGAACTCATCCCAACACAGCCAGAAACTCACACAGTCGACCCGATCACCGATGCTCTGAGTACCACAACATTTCACAACGGTATCCGCGTGCCTCGTGACTCTGCGCTACTCGCCACTATTGACCTCCCTCTACGCACCGAACTCTCTCCACTCTTATTGATGAAGGCAAATTTGGCATCATTACCATTGACATTAACGGCACATGACTCCCTCCCCATCAGAGTACAGTTTGCTATCAACTCGATCCCATTACTAGACAATGTTGCTACACAGATCCTAAGAATCATCGGAGTGTGTCCTTATGAAGAGACTCTTGCTATCCTTACAAGCGAAGAGCCAACACCAGAGAGTTTGGTTTACAAAGAGTTGGTGGATTTGTTCGAACAAGTGAGAAGAATATACTCAGATGATGATCCATTCTTGGACTTGAAACACATCGTGGAAGATACATCCATGCTTGCAGTGGATGGAATCGAGAACTTGAAAGACATTGAAGATAGTGTTGATTCTGCATTGAGAAAAGCCAATCTGGCAACGTTCTTACTAGCCACACTTGGTTCCATCGAGGTTGGTTTCTTCTTCTTGGATGAATCTTTCTTGGATGTGTTCTGTCCTTCAACACTCAGCAGTTGGTTCAAGACCACAAAGCCAGGAACACAGAACAATGTCACGGCTGGTAAGCTTTTGAAAGCTCATGCTGGTTTGTTCATGGAGTTGAAGACACAGGCATACATCTCCGCCTTGGATGCTGGTGATAGAACCAGAGAAGAGATACTAGATGATATTTTCCCAGAGACTATGGAACAGATGTTGTTGGAACGTCGTCATTCATCACAATTGACTCCAGCTGAACAAGACTTCATCATGAGATGTAAGTCTCGTCGTGAGACTTTGCTCAACACACCAGATGATCAAGACCTCAGTGAGAATTACGACTGGCTGATCTTTCTCAAAGAATTGTTCTCCTATGTTTCAAAGAACATTGGCTCTTTACTTTGGGGTCGTAAAGGCCGTAACAACTTCTTGGCCAAATTCAGTGATGTTTCCATTGTCGGTGATTCTATCACACCATTGAGTTCATTGAGTAAAGAAGAGATTCAAAAGAGATTGGATGAGAAGTACAAAGAGGCAGAGGAACGTGAACAGAGATACTTACAAGAGGAGGCTGCTCGTTCCAACCCAACTTCTTCTCGTAAGAAAGATACCACTTCTAGTACATCAACACCATCAGCCACTGGAACACCATCATCAAGCACAGGAACAACAACGGTGCCAGCCCGTCCACGTAACATCATGAGACGGCCATGGACTATTGATGAAGAGACTGCACTTGTTGAAGCATTGAAAGCACATGGACCTCATTGGGCCAAGATTTTGGAGTTCTTTGGACCTGGTGGTAAACAGAATGAGGCATTGAAGAGTCGTACCCAAGTGCAATTGAAAGATAAGGCACGTAATTGGAAGATGTCTTATTTGAAGAATGGTAATCCTGTTCCTGAATATTTGCAAAAAGTCACTGGTGAATTGGATAGAGATGAGAAAGTGGCAAGTGCAAGAAGAAAACAGAGACAGAAGAGCAGTGCTCAGAAGCAAGGAGTCAGACCAACTACGAAATCTGTCGAAGTCGCATCTGCTTCCACGGCTACTGCTCAAGCAGACAAGACCAGTGATGGCCAACAGGAGAAGTCGAACGAAGGTGAGAAGGACAAACAACCTGAACAGGTGACTGTTGCTTGATGGGAGTCTTTTTTGTATAGACACAAATGCCTTGTTAATTGGAATGATGTTATGATTCTCTTTTCGATTGTAGTTCTACATGAATAACGTCCGTATGTAAGAAACCATGTATATGTATGCTGATTTGTTATGTAAAAGAAGTCATTAATAAATAAGGAAGATCATAAGCAAGCTCTGTTGTGGAGACCGTTGTTCAAATGTTTGGTGGAGGTGGGGCCTCACGAGCAGTCATACCTTCTTCTCTCATTCTTTTCATCTCTGGCAATGGGTCAAGAACTTCTTCCTCTTCTTCGTCCTCGATCTGTTTGACCTCTTCAACTTCTTCAATGTAGTGCTTCAACATGGATTCAATACCGTTCTTCAAAGTGACACTGGAAGAGTCACAAGAACGACAAGCACCTCGCAGTCTGAGCCAGACAGTTCCATCATCTTCATCAAATCTGACAAACTCCAAGTCGCCACCGTCCTCTTGGATGGCTGGTCTGATTCTCGTGAAGATCAACTCTTTGATCATAGCGACGATATCTTCATCGTCGTCATTGATCATCGTGTCTTTCGGCAGTTCACTCTCATCAAAGAGTGGTTCTCCCGATGTGAAACTCTCAGTGAGGATGGAGAACACTTCTGGCTTGATGAGCATCCAGTTCATCTGTGGTGCCTTCTCGACTGTGATGAAGTTTGGCCCAAACATGACTGTCTTGATACCATCAACAGCGAAGAGCTTGCGAGCCAGAGGAGAAGCGTGGGCCTCACGGCCGCTCAGGTACTCGATGGTCTCTCCATCTGGAAGAATGCTTTGTGAAGGGAGAAACTTGAGGGCGTGGTCGTTAGGTGTCTCCTCTGTTTGGATGAAGAGGGAACGAACCCACTGGGCTCGAGGAAGCTGTTGCGTGATGAGCGATCTTGGTCTTGTGCCGGTTCTGAGCAGCGAGGAGAGCATTGTGGCTGTGTTTATGTGGTGCACGGGGACGAGGAGATCAATGGGAACAACAACGGAGAGCCAAACGCAGCGTAAAACAGTGCTTTTCAAAGATGTTCGAAGAGTCACACACTCAGGCCATCAAAGTGTGGTGCAGTTTGTATGACAAATTTGGGCGGTTCCGGGAGTCTGTTGCCCCGGACAATTGTTTTTTTTCTTTTTTCTTCTCTTGCGGGTGAACAACACAGATCACAGAAGATTGATATATAAAAGGCATTCTATAAGTTCAGTTCAAGTCATAAATGTGTGTTGTGGTAGTCGTATACATAGGGAAGTAAAGCTTCCAGAGCTTCGTTTTTGGGTATTAATATAGCATTACTTGAGCATTAGTAGCAATTGGTTGGCGTGAATCGTGATAATCTTGTCTTGTAATCTTGTAATCTTGTAGTCTTGGAATCTTGTAGTCTTGGGATCTTGCAGGCGTGGAGTGGTACGTTGTGTCGAGTGTGGAGTGTGGAGTGTGGTGTGTGGTGAAGATACACTGTGTGGGGATGTTGGAGAAGAAGATGCCAGTGTAAAGGAGGATAGAGTAAATGGTGATGTTGGAGATGTTGAATGAGAAACATGGCATGGATGAGATGGCTGAGATGGGAAAGGAATCCATGTTTACTCGAAGTCGACATCCTTCTCGGTGTTGGCAGATGTGGCAACAGTGGATGAAGGAGGAAGGTACTCTGTCAAAGATGAGAACACAGAGGAACCTGACCCTGGATCACGCACTCCAATTGGCGATTCTGGTCCCATTCCACCAAGGGGTCCACCTTGACCCAATGAAGAGATAGCATCAACGTATTCCATGCCAGAGATGATTTACACGATGTCGTCGCAAGTAGAGATGATGCAGAAGATTCCAGGGGGGCCACCAACTTCGTGAACATAGCGCAGTTCAGACGTTGGAGTGATCACACCCTCAAGAAACGGTTCAACCGCCAGCTGAGCCCCAATCGAATCAAAGTATCCCAAGACCGTAATAAGAAGGTAGTCAGGGATGATCCCGACAGCCTTTGCAGATGACTCGTCAAAGTCTGAGGATTTGAACAAACCTGCTGCCGACTCCTCCTCCAAGAGGATGTCCTAGTCTGAAGAGCATACGAGAATGGAGTTCTCTTGATCGACATTTGCCCAGAGGATTGAAGGAGGATCAGCGTTGGTGCCTGTTGACTTGACGATGAAACCTTTCGCCCTCAAGGGAGCTCTGATGGGGCTGGAGTGTTCGGAGAGCCCACCAAGGCATAGAAGGCGGTACGCACCATCTCAGCAGGAGGGATTTGAAAGTACAACGCACGACTGTCAAACTGTTCACCGTTCATAGTGCCTTGCTGCGGTGCGTGTGTGCGTTTGTTGGCGAACTATCCGGGTAGTCTTCGTGGGAACAAGAGAGTGAGAGGTGGCAAACTTTGGATTCCTATCTGTTTTTTTTTTCTTTTTTAAACTTCCCCAGTTTGCCTGCCTGTCCAGACGTGCCATATATCTAGTTGAAAGTTGAATGCTCAGACCTCGGATTATTGGGATTCTGAATGCCAAATAAAAGCAGTAGATTACTCGGTGTGCTTTTGGTTTGAATCTCCCGATTTGGAGCCTGTCATGGGCCCTGAATCGTGAGAGGTTTATTCGGGCTTCTTATCACGTGACCTAGATCTAAATGAGAAGTGAGAAGATTGATTCGGAGAGAAACACATGTTCCCCAAATTCAAAACAAATCTCTCAAAACCACAGCTTGTCTATATAAAGCACCTCAGATCCCAGAAATGAGTATCGCTTCATATGATGGATGCACTCCACTGAAATCACCACAGACCAATGAAGACCACTACGTCCCAGACCACTCAAGAACTCCAGGAAGACCACCCCACTTTGCTCTCGGAACTTCCACAAGACGTGTTCAGTGAGATCACTTCCTACTTGAGTTTCCAGTCAATTCGTGACTTGCTCTATGCATTTCCCTCGCTGTCAGATCGCTTTCTGGTTTTCACTGATAATCTTTGTGAAAATGGTCACGGCTACCTCACCAACACAAACGTGAGACAGATCAACGTATACACGGGTTTGACTACCACTACAAACGTATTCTACAAGGACGGTGGAAGACTGGTGATTTTCTTCCATATCGTCAAAGAAGAAACAACTCTCCAGATCTGCAAGGGAGAAGTAGGAAACCACTTTGTCCACAGGGTGTTGGGAATGCTCGATAAGAACAGCCACGTTTCGCTCAGGGCGTTTGAGAACAGGTGGACAACACCAGAGTTTGCACGAGTGGTTCGCAGAGCCACCAATGCTCGTGTCCATTGTGAGGAACTCCCAATGCCTTACTACCAGACAGGAACTTTGATCCCTCAAATGACATCGTTCATGCAAGACGCCGCTGGTCCTTACAAGTATGATGAGCGTGGACACGTCCATGTTTTGGCTCACATCAACCTTTTTGCAAACCGTCACTTTACGGCATTAACCAGTTTACACATTCACTTTACTTGTTTACAACGTTTATGCTCCTCGTCCTGGATATCTCTCAATTACATACGCTGGCAAGTTCCCAATCTTTTTGAAGAACACCATTGGCTTTACAGAACCAGCTAGGGGTACGTTCATCCTCACACAAGCAGACTCTCTCTACAATGGTCTCAGGTTCCCATTGAGATCGACACTGATGACCCCTGAAGAGATGAAGCTTGTTGATCTCTCATTTGTGAAGAACTTCCAATCAATAGTCGAGGTCAACGGAGGACCAGATGACATCTTGAAGAAGATGGACCTTTCTCAAACAGAGTGCCTTTCTTGGAAAAGATGCTGCTACCAACATCCCGACAGCACTCCAGTCACCATCTTGACGACTCCAGAGATCAGGGACTTCGTCTACGAGGATGTTCTTCCCAATCCATCAGTTCCTGTTCTTATTGGAGCTCGTCATCTCCAGACCATTGTCCTTATCACACAACAGCCACGCTTGAAGTTGAATGGTCTTCTCAGACGCAAAACCTTGGACTACTTCACCTTCCACTACGACGCAGGTGCTGATGGAAGAGCACCACCGTTTGTGATTGAAGAGAAGGAGCTATGGAATGCTCGTCCAACGACGTACGCTCTCCTCTACGGTGCCATCTTGGGGAAGGAGACTGATAACCACGGATACATTGACACGCTTGACAAGACCAATTTCTTCACCAGTCTTTGCATAGAAGACTTCAATCCAATTGGCAATAAGCCGTTGCTGCTACCAGAGAGACCTTGGATGCTTTACAACCCGAAGGTAACGAAAGGTGCCTGGCGTGAGCGTGACTTCCTTCGATTCGATATAACCAGGTCACTTTCCATACTTACACTGCTCAAGTGCCACCCTCAACATATTTAGCTCGTCAATCACCTCTCAAGCCCAAGATCTATAGTTTTACATACAAAATCCAGCTAAGAATGGAGTGAGAATCATGGCTATTTAACCAGTTTGCTGCCCCTACCGTAGTGGCTTACCTAATCCAAAATTCGCGAAAGCGCGACCATCGCCCACCGGGGCAAACTCGCTGGAGCTTCCATCAACAACGAAATTGAACGGCAGACGAAGACTTTGTTCCGTTTCAAATACCAACTTTCCTCCAGTTCACTCATTACACAGCAGACTTTGAAGCTCACACAATGTCAGGAACAACCACCGAACCACTCGACCTCATCAGACTGCTCTTGGACGAGCAAGTGTACATCAAGCTCCGTGGTGCAAGAGAGATCACAGGCAAGCTTCAGGTGAGTTACTCAGTGTCAAGCAGTTCCCATTTATCTGCTGAGCTGGATACACATATGTTCAATCACTAACATCATACCACAGGCCTATGACTCACATTGTAATATCGTCCTGAGTGACGCCACAGAAACGATCTTTGACATCGAATCCGACGAGCTCAAGTCAACAACGAAATCATCAGAGATTCTCTTCGTCAGAGGTGACTCTGTCATCCTTGTGAGTGCTCCATCAACAGAATGATCTATGAAGTGCTCTTGCAAGATTGCATTGTTCCACTTTGAAAACACAGCGTGTACTATAGACATGAATGAACTGCTAATGCCATTTACATTTGACCAAGCAGGCGGTAACTCACGTAGTCATATATGTAAACTGCGGGCCCTCGTCTAAATACTGTTTCTTTTTCGATGACGTATAAAAGGACTTATCAAATTAGGAATAAGACAATGCTTTCACATGTAGCACCATATACGGATCGTCCACGACGAACCGCGATTAACAACTCAGAACTTGACCCTGATCGCCGCCCTTTTCAAAAGAGCAATGCCCGTAATAGGTACTTGAACATCGAACAGTCGACTGCCCTAAGCTGACATGGTAATGCCACAAATTACTAACCCTGTCATGGCCAAAGACAGCCCTCGCTTCAACATCGTCGAGTCCCTTCCAGTGGAGCTTCTTCCACAAGTTCTCTTGAAACTGGACTGCTTTTCCCTTCGCTCTCTACTGGAAGCATCCCACAAGTTGCGAGCTACTGTGTCGTTCTTACAGGGCCCACTGATGACCCTGATGGTGAAGCACGCTTCTTCAGCTCATGTCCTGCGTTGAAAGTAATGGTGGGGAAGGACTTTAACGCTACCACACATAGATCATACATCGTGAAGATCTACCTCATGAACCCGTTTGACTGTGACACTCTTGTCAGAGTGGACAGAGGAAAGTTGATGGAGTGCGTACCATACTCCGACACGAGGGACTCAATTGTGATTTACACCCGTCCTAAGTACGCCGAGTTGTTCAATTACACACACATAGCCATACAGCAAACAGTATGCACCGCTTTTCTGGAAGAGGGCCTTGTATTTCACATATCCCCGTGGGCTACACAGGCAAAGATACCTACGAACCCCCTGTCTGGGCTCGGTCGGACAGCCTAGACCCATCCAATTCGCTATGATTTGCTCCATGGCATTGCCGTTATCCACATCGAAGGCGTTGAGTGCATTGATGGGATCACATTTCCGGAGCACCTCCAATCTCTTACTATGATCTTCAACAGCTCAAGGACCGCTCCTGTGATCAAGAACGTGACTTTTACCGGTTTCATCCTTGATTTGTCTATTTATTATGACAACAAAGTTCCATTCCTCGAGAATGTCAGACTGCCTTCAACGAGCAGTGGGGATCGGTACAACGGCAACAGCGTAAATATATTGGTCTTTGGCCATCTCCCATCTTTACCAGGTCATCTCACATCTGCTTTTCCCGTGCATCCGGACGAAGATGAGAACTTCGAATACCTCTCTGTTCTACGAGGCCCACTGGTGAGAGTTGATGCGTTCTACTTTTTCACTGTTAGAGTCATTGGAGGACCGACTGGAATTGTGGAGCAGCTGGTTAGTCCTCCGGCTGATTTAGCCGCACTTGAATGGAAGCAGAGCTGTCAACCAAGCGATGCAAATAGATTGGTGTCCATTGATGTAAGAAGCCTGTCGAGTTTCAAGTACGAGTGCTTATTGGAAAATGGCGTATTCCCTGAGTTGGTCCATCTGAGACGCAATAATATGCATCACATTCTCATCCAAGCACACCATGGGCTCAACATCGATACACTTCCAAGCATCCCAGACAGTGTGAAAATCTTCTACCTCCAGGTCAACACTAGTAAAGATCACAAATATGAAGAGCTTCCATCTATCAATGGCATATGGCCAAGTCTCTTTGGTCGGTCTAGGCTCATTGTTACAGGATTGAGAGCATCTCCAGATATCACTGCTCAGGATAAAGCCAATTTGATCAAGAGCATTTAGGTTGCAGAAGCAAGTGAGTTGGAGCTCGTGTAGGAGAAGGCCTCCCTTCATAAGTAGCAGTTTAAAGAAGTGTTGATGTGTTTGGTCGCCTGGACCTCCGGGCTTAGGCTTCTCAAGTTTTGTGTGTAGTTGTAATTGTGAAGTTTGACACCAGACCAGGCCCGCCATTTACATTTGACCAACCCTATGCGGTAACTCATGTAGTCATATAAACCTCATCTAAATACTGTTCCTTCTTTGAACTGCCCTGTTCTTCTTCTGCTGTAGCATACCGGCTGCTGCAATCTTTGGAAGCTTACCAGCTTCACTCAACTCTTTCAACACCATATGACCATAGACACTTCCAACGTTATAAATCTCGTCAAACTTACCAAAGTCCAACGTGGCGTAGTTCTCAACTGGAGGGCGTAAATATATGACACCAGGAGTGTTCTTGGCTCTTTCCAATGCATTAACAGAAGACACATAACACAATCTCATCTGAATCTCAGACATGGCAGGGACATTTGGATGACTAGAGAATGGGTTCCATTTGTTCATAAAAGCCCAACTTCCACTCAAAGAATCACCATAGGTCATTGGTGTACGATCATCAATAGAACCAACATCAACAGCAAAGATGATAGAGACACCTCTGTTCTTCATCTCATCAACTGGTAAGTTGTCAACGTATCCACCATCAAGCAACATGGATCCATTGTCTGTCATCGGTGGTAACAGACCAGCGAGGGACATAGAAGCCCTGATAAACCTCCAAGCAATACCACTTGAATGGATTTCCATACAAGAATTGGTGATGTTGGTAGAGTTGCAAAAGTATTGGATCCAGAAGTCTTCAATTCTGGTATCACCAAACACTTTCCAAAGACCTCTGTTGAATTCATGGCCAGTGGTGTAAGCAGTAATTGGGATTGTCAAATCACTCAAAGTTCTCCAAACGGAACCAACACGCCCAGCAAACTTCTTGGCTCTTCCGTAAATTGGAACCAGATCGTAATCACGAGCATACAATCCACCAATGAATGAACCAATAGAAGTACCACCAACAATGTCAATAGGGATACCATTCTCTTGGAGAGCTCTCAACACACCCAAATGACTGAACCCACGAGCACCACCTCCACCAAGGACAAGACCCACCGCTTGACCAGACAAGATTCTAGCCAATCTGAGGAAGTCATTCTTATGCTGCAACGGAGAAGTGTAGTGTGGTTTGGAGTTGATTTTGATATACTTGGCAGTCAATGTCTCCACTTTGGATCTGATGTTCTGTGCAATTGCCCTTGGTGTCTTTGGCTGCATTTGATTATCACTGGTAGTGTCAATGGTCTTATAACTCAACTGGATATGATGATGAGAGTGTACCCAGATTCTGTTCTTCAACCATTTCGAAGTCAAACCTGGTTCAACATACTTCTCCGGGTGTAACAAGATCAGCTCTGTTCTGGCAGTCGTTCTGGTCTTGAGTAACAATCTTTCAAAGTCCCCAATACCTGGATCAGACAGGGCATCAGCAAGAAGTAAGATACAATCAGCTTGTTGGATACATGTGCTCGTCCAAGTGGAGTTCACAGCAGTATCAGCAATGTACACAACAATTTCAAAACGTTCTTCCAAGTCAGAGAAGTAGCCAGATTGACGAAGTCTCGAAAGTTTGTCAAATGCATACTTACCCAAGTGTGATAAGGTAGAGGCCTGGTCCAATCCAACAACAGAGACGTTCACGTTCTTGAAGGCCTGAACCAAACGATTGGCAAATTCACCAACAGGAAGACCTGAGGTGGTGGGGAGGATGGTGATAGTTCTGTAGTTCTTGGTGGAGGGATAAGCCTTTGAAACTGATGTAGATGGAACTTTGAATGCATCAAGTGGCATATTACCACTCTTCGTCAAGGTCTTAGCAACAATTCTGGAAACTTTGATCATGATGGATGGTGTTTGCAAAGACAGGGTCTCAAATAAGGTTCTTGGGATTCTGGCAGCTTCTGAATCTCTCACAGCGACAAACGTACTAGAACGTTTAGCAGCTGTCAACACTTCCAACTCGCCGAAACTTTCTCCTTGTCCATACTCACCTGTGACTTTGACTTCATGTGTATCTGGATTCTGCTGAAGCGATCTCAAACGACCAGACAAGATGATGTAGATACCATTAGCAAACGTATCTTGCTTGAACAAGGTCTCACCGGCATCCAATTGAATCCACTCCAATGCTGAATCCAACTTGAGGATCTTACTGCTGAGAGAGTTGATCAAGGACTTGGCAATGGCCAAATAGATCATGAAGTACTTCTCACATAACTTCTCCAAATCCCTGTTGGATAAGAATGCAACAATGGAGTCATGTTTGGCCTTGACAGTGACAAAGGACTTGTATCTTACCAAAGCACCAAGATAACCAGCCATCCCACCAGCATGGACATTGTGAAGAATGTGTTCCTTACCAGTATCAGCATCTTTATAGGATACCTCCATCTCACCACTGAACACGTAGTAGAGACCATTACTGGTTGAATCTTGTTCAATGACAACAGTACCCCTGCTGACCTTCTGCAGGTCAATCACACTGGCAAAGTCTCTTTTGGCCGAATCAAAATCAATCTCATCGCCACTGAAGTCATGCGACAATCTCGACGAAGCCGTAGACATTGCTCTTACCTTTGGCGTTCCATACTTCGAGGCATCTGACTCCCTTTGTGCAAACGTTGTGAATGTACCAAACCCTTGTGGAATTGGACTGTTGATAATGGAGCTCGATCTGTTTGCACGTGGGATGATGGACTCCTTGTTGATGCCCATGAATTTGAACATACCCTCAACCAGTGCAATTCTCAATGCAGTCTCCTCAGTTTCTTCTTCAGCACTGAAACTTCTGTTAATGATATCGTTGTCTTGATGGTTGGAATGCTCTTGTCTGGATAATGGAACACTGGAGAGTAGATCACCAGGATTGAGCGAGTCTCTTGAACCAAGTATGACATGACGAGACTCAGTTTTGTGCAGTTTAGGCATGAGCCTCTTTTCTTTCCGTGAGGTTGGACTAAGAAGAGAATTGGCAGAGTCGTCTCTTGGGGAATTGTGTGAGCTTGATGTCCTGGCAGAGCTTAACATGGTACTTCTTCCTCTCTCTTGGAAAGGTGAGTCTGTGAATTCTGGTTGCTTGTTGAACTTCCTCAAGACGCCCTCTTGAAGATAGGCTGGGATATCCATCTTGGCAGCACTGTTGAGCTTGACCTCAGTGTCAAAGAGCTCATGAGTAAGCCCTAAGTAGTAGTGTGCCGTTTGGAATGTAACCCTGTACAATCTGGTGAGGATCATCTGGACAATGTGTGAAGAGGCACGAGGGTGTCTATACTTGAGTCTCTTGAATGCATCTGACGGGATAATGGCAATCGTGCAGTCATCTGTAGCACGTGCGATGATATCTGGGGAATGGTACTCTTGCGTTGAGCTTCTTTCAGACATCCCATCAAGGTTTAACGGGTCAATCTTGTCGTGATCGTGGATAGGCGTGGAGTTGATGAAACCAAAGCCACCGGGTACTTGACCTTGGTTGAACATCGGGGAATTGATACTGCTCAACAATGGATCTTCATCCATAAAGAGAGTGAGGATGTTGACCAACGACGATAATGGATTACCAGTCTTGACTTCATTCAACAATTGATATCTTTGATCATTCAAAACGAATACTTCGCCAGCAAATTCTTCGTCATGTCTGACCGGGGTGGTGTTGCTGTCCACTTTGGTGAAAATTTGGACGTTTCCTTCAACCACAATGGCAAATCCTGGGTTCTCATCCATATCAAGGAGTTCACCGGCGTCCAACTTCTGTGTTCTCATGGACTTTGTGAGTTCATTGAACACTGGCTTCTCGAGGTATCCGAACACCTTGATAGCAATGAGGAACTCGTCCAAGTAGGATCCAAAGCGTCTCTTCTCCCCCTGTTCTCTGGAGTCGAGGAAGGCATCGACCTGTGGTGGCTGACGTCTCTCATCGACAGCCTTGGTGTACCCTGTTAGAGCCCTGTATCTGACAAAGAGCAAACTGGCAAAGAAGACGGCGCCTAGTATGAGCAACAGCGATGTGAAGCTGAGGGTGATGCTGAAGCTCGTGGATAGCAAGGAGAAGACCCACGAGGGAATTGTAATCAGAGCGGCTTCCAACAGGCGAACAGATAGCCACGAGACGAAGTAGAGGACGTTGCGGATGAGCGTTGTTGGAGTAGTGGCGTTAGCCGCTGACCCCACAAGTTCCTCAGTGGCGAGCGCGTTGGTGGCGGTGTCGATGTCCATGTGGCGGTTGGCAAATGGCGAGCTGGCCTGTGTGCTTTGTGGTGCAAGAGATTCTCCAGTGGACTCAAAAGCAGTAGAACGTCGTGTGCGTAGTGGCGGTGTGGTTTGTAGGTTTGTATTTGGAGTGGTGATGGAAGGGCGTGGAACCGCGGAGAAGCACGTTCTTGCGCACGGGGGTTTGGGCCCTGGTGTCTCGGCGGCAACCGAAAACAGCTGACATGAGAATACACGGTTTGTTCTACAGCAAGGTATAAAAGATGATGATGTTGTTTTATGTGATTGGCGGATCAGTACACCTTCTTCTTCTCGTCGATGGAGAGCTCACCGGCACCGGTGTTAACCACCAGAAGCAAGCCACCGATGATGGACAAGGTCTGGAAGAACTCGTATTTCAAGTAGTCTCTCTTAGCATCGGTTGAGGCCATCCAGTATGAGTTCTGGGAGAAGTTGTAGAAGACCAAAAGAGAAATGAGCACCATCGAGGCGAACTTGGTCTTGAAACCCAAGAGAATAGCAAGCATGCCAATGAAAGTCACAATGGTGGTGAACCAACTCTTGGTGGCGGCAAACGTGAGGAACATGAACATGAGCAAGATACGGCCAGCCAAGAGAACGTAGTTCTTGTAAGTGTTGTTGGAGTGGATCTCTGGCAGCCCAGCGTATCTGGTCTTGGCCTTGACCAAGTTATCACTGAAGGCAATGAGTAAACCACCAATCAAGGACAAGTTTCTGAGCATGAAGTTGCTACCGACGAACAAGCCATACATGAGACCTTGGGTGAGAATGACACCAATGAGAGCACCAGAGGCGTACAACTGATGCTTCTTCATGACAAACAGTGTCGAACCGACGAGCATAGTGATGACACAAAGCAGAAGCATCACGACAACGAGCAAGTATGGGATGTGTCTGTAGTTCCACAAGTAGTACACCTGATCGCCCCATTGCGAAATGATTCTCCAGGAATCCTCATAGAAAGTAGCCACGATCAAGAAACGACCAATCTGTGGGACATATGGCTTGATGGTCTGGACGGCAGGAATATCAAGCAGGTCCTCAACCTTCTTGGAGTACTCTTCAAACTTGGCGCCGAAGTCCTGGCCTTGGGAAGAGTTCGCCTGTGAGAACTGTTGCTGCTGACCAAACTGGTTGGCGGTTGGGATTGTGTTGAATTTAGTACCTCTGAAGGACATCGTTGCTGGTGTGTGTGTGAGAGAGTGTGACAAAACTGCGCTGGGGTAGACTCGTGTTTCACTGGCTTGGAAGACGTATCAAGAAGAGCAATTTGTTGATTGAGAGGTTTTTGATGTTGCGATCGGCAATGCGGGTGTGGAACAGAGTCAATCTCTCTTGATTAATAGCGGGCTGGAACACTTTCACAGAAGCAAAAGGTGAAGAACAACGCTGGCACAAACGAATTTGATCCAACTTTCAACTGCACTCCCGCGCGGGCCTCATGATGTTTACGTGGACAGTTTCAAATGGCCGCAAATGGATTCGCGGTATAGTTAACGGGGTTACCCGGGCGTACCTCACAGCATTTTGCTCGGCGCTCTATATTTGGGGCAGAGGGCGAAAAAGGGTCCAAACTCTCCAAACTTCAAATGCCAGGAACGGTAACATACTAACTTGCATCATTTCGAATTTCGGCAATTGAGAATTCCTCTCACCACGCACCACGCACCTGATACAGGCGTCTGAAGTACCTATAAAAGACACGTATACCTACACAGAGCACGGAGGTAACAATTGGAACATGAGTAGACTAGTCACTAAACAATGGACGCTAGCTATCAAAGATGTCGATCTCCTTGAGGAGTTTACACAACTCTGAATGTGAAATAGTTCAAGTACTGTTGATATACAACCTTATATGACCGAGATCTAGGTCTCCAGTCTGAGACCTCTGTTGGGTAAAGTTACACGTCCAGCTTGAAGCTTGAAGAGGAAAAGAAATACACCCACCTCTCTTCATTTCCGAGAACCGAAACGTATACACATGGGTGTACATGGAGGAGTGATTCGCTGGTAGGATAGCCATCGGATCATATCACACCAGAGGGCCTCATAGTATCGTTCTGTTACAGATCAGCGATCAGCTGGGGCAACATCTCCACAGGTGATCTAGGTTCTATACTGAACCACCGATGATGATACACAGTCAAGATCTTGCGCAGTAATATTCCTGGAGATGCGTGCTATGTGTCAGGGACCACCTTCTGGATCGGAGAAACTTGACACATACGAATTTCTGGTAAGAGAAAGTGGCGCCCTAGTGAATTCGGGAATAGTGGGAAATTCGGTGTTAAAGGCGTCTCCCCTGGTCTCTCGTATCCCGCATCAGCCCATGTGCCAGTTTACCAATGGTGATAGTAATGACTTTGTTTATGAGCTATACGCACCTGAATGGATCATCACACAAGCATTGTTTTCGATCTTGATCCCTATGAAAGTCGGCTAACATCCCAAACAAGAAGCCAAGAAGCTTGCCGCTTGGACGCGAATAAAAAAGAAAAAAAAACAGTTAGATTAGTGTCAGGCTACACTGTACAGCTCTCGGGCACCAGGCCTGGCCCTCAGCCGAATGTTTAAGCATAAGGATCTGCTATTTCTGTTCATATTGACACATAGCGATCCAGGGGTCAGATCTAGATAACAACGGCTAGTGTCGAAGCCATCAGAATTTAGAAAGACGCATTCATCATGCACCTGTACAGTGTTTGGGATGATCATTGTTGGAGGTCTCGGCTCACACTAGACCCTGGGACTACTTCCACAAATTGACAGGAGGCCGTATAATATGAAGACATTGTGTAACTTGCCATATAACCCCACAGTGCTGTCATGTGCGAACATTCTGAGCCCCCATCTCCAACAACGTTCTCTGTTCTCTGGCGATCGAGCACGCGCACAAACTTTCGAGCCGAGCCCCCATCATCATTCAACAATTCTCGGTTCATCCCCAACTCCCTGGGTCCTGGCCTTTTTCCGGGAACGGGGCAATCGCCAACAAAATGGAAAGGGTGGTCACTGGTCACTGGTGGGGCCCTATCAGCTTGTAAGAGACTCAAGCGCACTTTGCACCCAATAGCAACCACCCAAGGCCCAGCACATGTCGCCGCTCCTACGTCAAAGGCCCTGTCAGCAACGTTATCCCCGCTAGCACCGACACGAGCGAGCCATCCTTTGATCGGAGACCACAGATGGCCAGATCTAGTGAGCTCTGTTGCATAAACACGGTCCACGGCTTGTATCTCTGTACTCTCATTCAAGTGTTGCTGTAAATTTGCAAGCATATGGATGTCTCTTATCATTGTTCCCCTCCAGCTCGCCCGTAGGGCCTAAATTAGCCTGCGCGCCGGTGAAAGCCCGTTTCGTATTTAAGGCGGGACTTGGCCACTTGAAAAAATGGGGACCCGGCGCCCCGCCCACCTCCGACACCACAATCAACAAACACAAGTGTCAGGCGCCTCTCAGAGCCACCCACAGCACATTCCATCTCTGAAAGTCCTACTCCTCACTGGGCGCTAAGCTCCACGGTCACACAACACCCGCCTGCTACACTTGCCGCCCGCTGAAATGGCCGATGACCTCGCCCTCCCAGCTCCGAAGAGGGACCCCGAAGAGCCAGACAAGCTCGTTCTCGAGCGCCGTATCCTCACGCCCCTGCTCTCTAAGAAGGTCCCGCCCATCCCTGCAGACGATGAACGTACTCCCTACCCCAAGAACAAAATCAACGTGCTCTCCAGCGTCTTTTACTGGTGGCTGAACCCGATTCTGAATGTGGGCTACAAGCGTACGCTTACGCCACAGGACTTGTTCAAACTCACACCAGATATGAAGATCGACCACACATATGAGAAATTCGAGCGTATTCTCGATGAAATTGTCAGCAAAGACCGTGCACAGGCCAAACTCAAAGACCCATCTCTCACTGATGAAGAGTTGCTCAAAAGACCATACCCAAAGTTTGCACTGCCCAAGGCCCTATTCCTCACCTTCAAGTGGAAATACACAGCTGCCATGGTGTTCAAGGTGCTTGCTGATGTATGCGGTGTCTGCAACCCATTGATCTCCAAGAAGCTCATCGCATTTGTCGAGAGCAAGACTCTCGACCCAGACTTGCCTGTTAATGCTGGTATCGGATATGCCCTTGGTGTGACCCTCCTCCTTGCCTTCACTGGTGTGATGATCAACCAATGTCTATTACACTCCATGACGACAGGTGCTCATGCCAAAGGTATCCTCACTACTGCTCTTCTCCGCAAGTCTTTCAAAGCTGATGCTGAAACGCGTCACAAGTACACTTCAGGCCGTATCACATCCATCATGTCTACAGATCTTGCCAGAATTGACTTGGCCATTGGTTTACAGCCATTCGGATGGACATTCCCTATCCCAGTTATCATTGCTATTGCTCTATTGGTCGTTAACATTGGTGTTGCTTCTTTGGCTGGTATCGCTGTCTTTGTCGTCTCCATCGTTGTTATCGGAAGTATGTCCAAGTGGCTCATGAAGATGAGACGTGGTGCTAACCAATACACCGACAAGCGTATCTCATTGATGCGTGAGATCCTTCAAAGTATGAAGATGATCAAGTACTATTCCTGGGAAGACGCCTATGAGAGTGCCGTTGTACAAGAAAGAACAAGTGAGATTGGTGTCATTTTCAGAATGCAATCTATCAGAAATGGTCTTTTGGCTTTCTCCGTTGCCCTCCCAGCTTTCACTTCAATGGTTGCCTTCTTGGTTCTCTATGGTATTAGTTCAGAGAAGAACCCAGCTAACATTTTCCCTTCTATCTCTCTCTTTGGTACTTTGGCCCAACAGACAATGATGTTACCAATGGCTTTGGCTACAGGTGTTGATGCTCTGATCGGTCTTGGAAGAGTCAGAGAGTTCTTGGAATCCGGTGTTGATTTGGATGACTCTGATGCTTCTGAACGTGAAGCTCTTGTGACCGGTGACGAAAAACTGCCTAGTGACGTTGCTATTAGAGTTAAGGACGGTTCGTTCATTTGGGAGAAGTTTGAAGATGCTGGAGATGCATCAACAACGACTGTGGACTCCGGCAACGCATCCACCAAAGATGATGGATCAAACTCATCGGATGCTGAGTTGAAGAAGCTCTCCACCGAGGATGAAGAAGGGCATGATGAGTATCACAAGTCTGTCTTTGAAGGTTTCCACAATATGAACTTGGAGATCAAAAAGAATGAATTCGTCATTGTCACAGGTTCAATTGGTTCCGGTAAGTCCTCACTTCTCGTTGCTCTTGCTGGATTCATGAAAAGAATTTCCGGATCCCTTGCTGTTAATGGTTCGTTGCTGCTCTGTGGACAACCTTGGGTCCAGAATGCCACTGTCAAGGAGAACATCCTCTTTGGTTTGGAGTTTGACGATGAGCGTTACGAGCGTGTTTTGGACGCCTGTGCTTTGAGAGACGATTTGAAGCTCTTTACAGGTGGTGATTTGACAGAGATTGGTGAACGTGGTATCACATTGTCTGGTGGTCAGAAGGCAAGAATCAACTTGGCCAGAGCTGTGTATGCTGATAAGGAAATTGTTTTGTTCGATGACGTTCTCAGTGCTGTTGATGCCAGAGTTGGTAAACACATTGTCGATGACTGTTTGTGTGACTTCCTCGCTGATAAGACAAGAATTCTGGCTACACATCAGTTGTCATTGATTGACCAGGCTAACAGAGTGATATTCTTGAACGGTGATGGTACTATTCACATTGGTACTGTTGATGAACTGCTTGCCACCAACGATGAATTCGTCAAGTTGATGGAGTTCTCTAAGAAGTCTGAAGAAGATGAGGAAGAAGAGGAAGTTGATGAAGAGGAGCAGGAGATCATCAAGTTACAGAAGTCCCAGTCCCTTGCTGCTTCGCAACACGCCGATAACAATGATGCTGTTGCCGGTGTTCTTGTTGCTGAAGAAGAGAGGGCCAAGAATGGTATCTCTTGGTCAGTGTACGGTGACTACTTGAGAGAAGGTCAGGGTATTTTCGGTAAGGCCGCTGCTCCAGTTGCACTTGGTTTCCTTGTTTTCGATGTTTTCACTTCCATTTTCATCAATGTTTGGTTGACATTCTGGATCACTGATAAGTGGGCAAACCGCTCCCAAGGCTTCTACATTGGCCTCTATGTCATGTTTGTCCTTGTCAACATTGTTATGATCACTGGTACCTTCATCACGATGGGTTACATATCCACAACTTCTGCCAGAGAATTGAATTTGAAGGCCATGAAGCGTATCCTACACTCTCCAATGTCGTTCATGGATGTCACTCCAATGGGTAGAATCTTGAACAGATTCACTAAAGATACAGACACATTGGACAATGAGATTGGTGAACAAGTGAGAATGTTCCTGCATCCAACCGGTTTTGTAATTGGTGTCATTATCTTGTGTATCATCTACGTGCCTTGGTTTGCTCTTGTTATTCCACCTCTGGTCGTTGTGTTCGTCTTGATGTCAGATTTCTACCAAGCTTCATCCCGTGAGATCAAGCGTTTGGAGGCCGTCCAGCGTTCATTTGTCTACAACAACTTTAACGAGATGCTTAACGGTATGATGACATTGAAGGCCTACCGTTCTACTACGAGATTCTTGTTGAAGAATGAGAAATACGTTGATAATATGAATGAAGCCTACTTCGTCGTCATTGCCAACCAGAGATGGATCTCTATCCACATGGATATGGTTGCCGTTTGCTTGCTTGCTGTGATTTCTCTGTTGACTGTTACCAGACAGTTCAACGTTTCTGCTGCTTCTACTGGTTTGATTGTGACTAATGTCTTGCAGATTGGTGGTTTGATGGCTTTGATTATGAGAGCCTACACTACTGTTGAAAATGAGATGAACTCTGTTGAAAGATTGTGCCAGTATGCCAACACTCTTGTCCAGGAGAGACCATACCGCATCAATGAGACTGTTCCTGCTCCATCTTGGCCTGAGGAAGGTTCTGTTGAGTTTGAGAATGTCTCTTTGAGATACAGAGATGGTTTGCCTTTGGTTTTGAGAGACTTGACTATGGCCGTCAAAGGTGGTGAGAAGATTGGTATCTGTGGAAGAACAGGTGCTGGTAAGTCCTCTATCATGACTGCTCTGTACAGACTGAGTGAGCTCGCTGAGGGACGTATCATCATTGACGGTGTTGATATCTCTAAGTTGGGCCTTTACGAATTGAGATCCAAGTTGTCCATCATTCCACAAGACCCAGTGTTATTCCAAGGCTCCATTAGAAAGAACTTGGATCCATTTGGTGAGAGTGATGATGAGCATCTGTGGGACGCATTGAGAAGATCTGGTTTGGTGGATGCTTCTATTCTCTCCACCATCAAGTTACAGAACAAAGATGATCCAAACTTCCACAAGTTCCACTTGGATCAGACGGTGGAGGACGAAGGTTCGAACTTCTCTCTTGGTGAACGTCAGCTGTTGGCTCTTGCTCGTGCACTCGTGAGAAACTCTCGTATCTTGATTTTGGACGAGGCTACGTCGAGTGTTGACTATGAAACTGATGCCAAGATTCAAGCCACCATCACAAACGAGTTCAGTCACTGCACGATTTTGTGTATTGCTCACAGACTGAAGACGATCTTGAACTACGACAGAATCCTGGTGTTGGAACAAGGTGAGATTGAAGAGTTTGATACCCCTATCAAGTTGTACGAGAGCGTTGGTATCTTCAAGCAAATGTGTGAGAGATCAGGCATTACAAAAGAGGATTTCCACGTCTCAGCTTAGTGAGTCCTATATATGTGGGACTGGCTTTATAATTGGTGTTATGTCAATGCATTTTAATGGTAATAACAAGGAAGTGTAGGCCCTTGGAGGTGTGCTGGTGTGCTTTAATCCGCTGCTCAAGTGTATACTGCTGTGTCCCTTACCGATAAATTTCAAATCGCTTACATAAGCATTTATGGTTACGCAGCCCTGTGCGTTCTGCGCACTGAAAAAATGTTGATCGAGCACCTTGACCGACGAACAGGTGAAGATGGGAAAGAGGTCACGGAGACACACCACACAACCTCCACACATACGTTTCCCCGTCATGTTCTCACATACACAAAAGAGAGCGCTTCACACGACGTCGCTGCTTCTCACCAGGGTGAAGCGTGCGCCATTGAAGATCAGACCACCGATCACACCAACAGTGAAGAACTTCGAGGTCAGTAACGATCACCCGCTGTGGCAATTCTTCCATGACAAGAAGTACTTGAGAACTTACGAGGACTTGGATAATGCTGGTCGCTCGTGGACCATTCCAGAGCTGAGACGTAAGAGCTTTGACGATTTGCACAGTCTATGGTACAGCTGTTTGAAAGAGCGTAACATCTTGACAAGAGAGATTCAGGTGTTGCAAGCTGAAATTGAACAGCCAGATCAGCAGTTCACGGCCATGAGTGACCGTGTGAGAGAGACAATGTGGAGAATCAGACACGTATTGGGTGAGCGTGCCCGTGCTGAGGAGAATGCTAAAGAGCTGTTCCCAGAACAAGAAGAGGAGCTGCTCGATGAGTTCAAGAAGTACTACTTGGAGGCTACTAAGGACGAGGAAGCTGAGCTTGTTGAGGCTCTTACAAGACTGCAACTTTCTGTGTTCGGTATCAGTAATAACATTGAGGATAACGCTGTTGACAAGCACTTCATCAAGGGTATTAGATACTTGGCCAACATCAAGATTCAACGTTATGCCAAGGACCATGAGAAGTTTGATGAGTTGCTTCCAATCACTGACATCGGTGAGGCTTCATTCGTGTTCTTCAGTGATCACACTTCATCTGCTGTCAATGAGGCTATTGGTCTTATCTTGGAGTTCAGAGAAGCTGGTAACTTTGTCAGCAAGCACGATGAGATCAAGATTGTTCAGGGATACTTGAACCGTATGATCAGTGAGGATTGAATATAGATGAGTCCTGGTGAACTACATTATGTAAATAGCAATGTGATGAACGATTATCATGTCCATAAGGATGTCTTGGGTGTAGTTTACGAGTTGGTGTCTTGGTTGTTGAATGGTCATGCTCATTATTATATATGATGATTGGAACCCCTCTATGCTTCAGTCTTTATGGTTTTGCGTCTCTTTGGGCGACCAGTGATGGAATATTCGATCTCTTCCTCTTTAACCTCGATCTTAACCTCCTCATGGACCTCATCACTGATGATCTCCTTCTTTACCGTCGTACGCTTCTTCGTGGTTTTTGCCTCAAGCTTGACAGGACTTCCTTCCACTTGGTTAAGACCGTTGTTCATGTCCTTCAAATCAGCAGCAAAGACGACACTTTGAGCCCATCCGGCATAAGGACCCCAGAGATCAACAAACAACTTTCTAACAAGTTCATATGTCTTTGGAGTGACGGCATCCCCCTTGGATTTCAATTTATAGTCTCTTTTGGCGATTTGGTACACATGAGTATCAACGGGGATGGCGTCGTGCTTATCAAGAGACATCAGACAGACACAGTCAGCGACTTTGGGGCCAACTCCTGTGAACTTTAACAGCTCAGTGTGTGCTTCCTCGTATGGAATCTTTCGCAGTGTGTCAAGATGGTCTTTTGGAGATTTCAGAACCAACTGCGCCGTCTTGTGGATGTACTTGGCTCTGTACCCGAAACTGAGGTCTCTGAGCATCTGCTCAACGTTCGGTTTGGAGAGGACTTCTGGTTTCGGGAAAGAATAGTACTTGATCCCGTCGTGTGTTGCAATGTAGTCGCCAAAGTGTAGACAGAGGTTATCACACATCTGGGAGATTCTCTTGATGTTGTTGTTTGAGGAGCAGATGAACGAGACCAGGTTCTCCCATGGGTCTTGTCTCAGCATGCGCACACCTTCGAACCCAATAGAGGTCTTCCTGAACACTGGGTCAACGTGCGACCATTGGGTGAAGTGCTCTGTGAGATTGACGTCGAGGTTGAAGTAGTCGTGGATGGTGTTGATGATGTCATCCGAGTGTGGGAGGGAGGCGAAATGGAGAGTCTCGCTCTCCTGTCTGAGGAAGAGGACGTGGTTTCCCAGTGAGGAGGACCACACGTTGTCGATATTCTTCCATCTGGTCGGGTGTTAGTCGTTGATCTTCAGCAGCGCCGCCAAACCGGATCACAATTTGTGGGTTGGCGTGCGACTAGTTAAGAGGATCTGCTCACCTGAAGGCCTGGCCACAGCGGAGAACTTTGTGGAGCTGCAGTTCGCTCTGCGGGACGGTGATGCTTTTCCAAACGAGTGACATTTCGGTGCAGAAGTGGCTGTGTCCCGCTGCTTCTTCGAGTGCACTGTGAAACAAGAGAGACGACGACGCGACTCATTTTACCCGTTTGAGCGCGTCTCTGCATCACCACTTTTTTGCCACTACAAAACATCAACACAGCCAACCCACCAACACTTCAGACGCGTCTATCTCCAAAACCACCACGGCGCTTTGCTCGCAACTGCCACCAGCAGACTCGGGCTCCCCTGTTACATGATCAGACAGCATCTCAGACTCTACACGCGGCTCGCCTTCCAACTGCGCCCCCGTGTTCCCTCGCCAGCCATGGCCAGAAGACCCATTGACCCGGACGACCTCCTGGCGCTCGACGACTCGTTCGCTTCGGAGGGCTCCTCCAGCATGCGTCCCATTCTGGTGGCCTCATCGCCACAGAAGCTCCCAGCCTCTCCCGCCAAACAGTCGCCCGTCAAGCCAGAGAACAGAGAGTTCATCCGTGACTTTGATTCAGAGAGCTTTTCAGACTTCTCCAGCGACAGCCTCGTCGAACTGGATCAACAGCCAAAGCAACGCACAAACTTCTCACAGGCTCTCGAAAGCTTCCAGAAGCAGAAAGAGAAGTCGTCCGACAGAGCACTGCGGCCCCCAAGCAGGCAGACATCACAGCCACAGAAGAAAGTGTCCTATGGCAGACTATCAGACCTTGAAGGCATGTTCGACGACTCGGACTCCCAAAGTTCTGCCAACGATACCCCACAGATCTCTGCCCCGGAAACATCGTCACCAACGTACCACCGCATCGAGACACTCTACCCACAGATACCAAAGAGCACCAGACGTCCGTCTTCGCTGAAAGATGAGGTGCCGATCACTCCTGCTGTCCCAGTTGCTGTCCCAGTTGCCCAACTTGTGGAGCCAACAGTTGATCCTCGTCGTGCTCCAAGACTGGAAACGGTACCAGAACTGCCACGCTTCGAGACCAACACATCTGCACTTTGTGCCTCTACACAGGTTGAATCACTATACCCAACACTTCACGAGTACAAGGATAAGTACGGCGACACAAGCAGAGAGGAGCATGACTCTTTCAGAAAACAGCACAAGATACCCCGGGATGAAGATGTGCCTATCTGTCCACCACGCTCTCCCCCAGATACATCATCATGGACGAAAGCACAACTCGAGAAGTACAACTACTCTGGACTCAGACCGGATGGAACAAGAGATTTCTCTCCAAGAAGATTGGCAAAACTCGAAATGCATGCCAAACGGTTTGCTGAAATCATGGCTAAGAAGTCCCAGTATGAGTCCAAGAAAAAAAGACCACCTCCAACAGCAGCACGAGATGTCAATAGGTTGCTCAAACGTCCCAAAGCCGAGCCTCAGCTGGCACTACTCACCCAAAGACCAACGATCGGTGAAGTAGGACAAACAAGAGGAATGGCTACTGATGCTCGTCAACCAAAGAGAGTTCAGGCGTTCACGCTATCTGAGGAACAAGTCTATGTCAAGAATCTGGTTTTGTCTGGTGAATCTTTATTCTACACTGGTTCTGCCGGTACTGGTAAGTCTATCCTCTTGAAAGAACTTATCAAGTCATTAAGAGATCACTATGGAGAAGGAGCCGTTGCTGTTACTGCGTCAACTGGTTTGGCAGCGGTCAATGTCGGTGGTATCACTCTACATTCTTTTGCTGGTATTGGTCTTGGTAAAGGTCCCGATTATGAAGTTCTGAAGAAGGTGAAAAGAAGCAGAAAGGCAGCAGGTCGTTGGAAGAATGTTAAAGTCCTCATCATTGATGAAGTCTCCATGATCAGTGCTGACTTGTTTGACAAATTGGACTACATTGCTTGTGAAATCCGCAAAAATGATCGTCCTTTTGGTGGTATCCAGGTCATCTGCTGTGGTGATTTCTTCCAGTTGCCTCCAGTCTCTACAGAGTATGAAGCAAACAAGTTCTGCTTTGAATCTGACTCTTGGAAACGTACATTGACCAAGACCCTTACTTTGAAACAAGTTTTCCGTCAACAGGGTGATATGGAGTTCATCGATATGCTCAATGATATGAGAAGGGGTATTGTCACTTCTAACTCTCTAAAGAAGTTCAACGAATTGGCTCGTGAATTACCAAAAGCTGGTGTTGACCCAACTGAGTTGTTCTCGACTAGGGCAGAAGTTGAACGTGCAAACTCATTCAGACTAAAGGCATTGAACCATCCAATACACTACTACGAAGCTGTTGATGGTGGTACTTTGGACAATGCTGAACATCGTGCAAGACTCTTGTCAAATTTCATGGCTCCAGAACATCTAGAGTTGAAGATAGGTGCACAAGTGATGATGATTAAGAACATTGATCAGTCGTTGGTTAATGGTTCTCTTGGGACCGTTCTTGACTTTGTTGACAGAGACACATTCATGACTTATGAAAAAGTCAGAGATGAAGATATGCAAGGCGATTCTTTGGAAGGTATGGTTGATGAACTACTTGGTAAACAGGCAGGCAAAGAGCTGGGCTTCACGCTGAAAGATGAAGTGAGACTCGATACTGGTGTTCTTGGTCCTGAACCAGCAAAGAAGAAAGAACTGGAAGCGTTGGAAGATACTGTCTTTGATTTCTTACGTGATGCTGATTCTGATGATTCTACTCAACAGATGAGTATTAAGAGCAAAAAAGAGTTGATGAACAAATTACACAAGTCATCTAGGGGTCAGAAGTTGCCATTGGTCCGTTTCATCACCCCAGACAGACAGACTCGTACCATCCTTGTCAATCCAGAAACTTGGTCTGTTGAAGATGAGAAGCAAAGACCACTGGTCACAAGAACACAATTACCACTCATGCTCGCTTGGGCACTCTCTATCCATAAGTCCCAAGGACAAACCATCCCAAGAGTTCGTGTTAACCTTAAGCATGTCTTTGAAAAAGGTCAAGCTTACGTTGCCATTTCTCGTGCTGTTGACCGTGAAGGTTTACAGGTCTTGAACTTTGATGAATCCAAGGTGTTTGCCCATGAGAAGGTTATTGAGTTCTACTCGAAGTTGCAGAACCCATCTGATATGAAGAACAGTGAAAAACCGAAAGAGGAGGAGTCTCAAGATGAAGACTTCTACTCTGCTTCTGGAACAGTACCAGAGATTCAAGACCTCACTATGCCTTCTCCAACTGTGGCTCGTGAGAGACCATCCACTATTGACAAACTGAAGCATCATTATGACGACATGGGTCCACCTTCTGCTGAAATCTTTGACCTGACTGGTGATTTGCCACATGAAGAATTTGGAGATCTACCACAGTTCAATGCCGCTCCAGATTTTGACGATAGTGACCCGATAATGGTGAAGCAGTCAACAAGACATCGTAACGTTCCATTCGAGATCGATGCTGATGGATCTTGGGAACCAATGTCTGATGATTCTGTTGTTGGAAGAGTTGCTGCCCCATGAACAATACAATTTTATGTGAATATTCTACGCTGCTAATGACAATATATATGCAAATGTTTCGTGTTTTTTGATACTGGTTGTAAATTGTAGTGACTTTTACTGTCTACCACCCATTGCCCATCCGAGACCATTAGCCAATAAGTTTGATACTTGAGCACCTTTACCATCTTTCAATAATTCACCAGCGGTGGAACTCAATGCATTTGCCAATCTTTGGTCAAGAGATCTTGGTTGTTGATCAACGACGTCTTGATCCTCGTCCTCATCTCTCAAAGAGAGTTCCAAGTCCAATGATTTCCATTGAGATATGATGATTTGAGAATGCTTGATTGGTGCCACTTTGAGGATATGAGATAGTAATACCATTTGATCACGAATGATTGATTCTGGAGTCTCGGTGTCTATCCACTCTGGAGATACGTATTTGGCCACTTGGAAGAATGAATCCCATTTGGATTCCAGCTCTGAATGTGGGAGTTCTGAGAATAGTTGCATTGTCTCTGTGTATGCGAATGTGAAGTCATCATGGACCAAGGAGGAGTCGATACAGAGGCATTTGATATCAGTCAGTGATGGAACAGTTGCCTTGAGTGCAATGGAGAGGTCTGAAACAAGAGTATGCAATTTCTTTGGTGATTGATATGAAGATGAGTTGAGTTCCACGAGTTTGCGTGCAATGATGTTGAGATCCTCTGTGTTTAGAAGATCATTTGGTCGAAGTGGAGTACCACGTTTGAAGTAGATGGAGTAATGGAAGAGCTCATCCACGGCATCAATAAACTTAAGTAGGTCTGTGATTTTGGTAGATGGTGATTTGACTGTTTGAAGTACGCGATAGCCAGCATTGAGTTCACCTCTGTCTTTTGAACCGTTGGTGGCTGTTTTGAAACATTTCCAGAAATGTTCAACGACAATGTCTTCATCTTCTGAAGAGAATTGGATCTCAGAATAGAGTCTCAATGATAGGAGTCTTGACATAACGAGCTTTCTTGTGGATTTCTCCGCGATGTGTGGGAAGAGTGCTGGTTTGAGAATAGACGTCTTTGAAAGGAACCGAGATGCTGTTTGTGGAGTGAGAGAATCAATCACTTTTTCGAAGAACTGTTCCTGTTCGTGAGGATCTTTGGAAAGAGCCGTGAGTTCTGAAAGCGATGTGAACTCCAATGGGTAAGCCATAGCAGCGTTGATAGCATTTATGAGATTTTCTGTGTGTGTGTTTGATGTAGAGCTTGAGATGACCGATAGCGTTGAACTGATTGAAGACAATGCCTCTGATGTTGGTTGTGGGAATGATTCGTAAATGTCCATGATCAACTTCAAGGAGTCTTCCTTCAATTCAGAGGAGTGGAACAGTAGCGTGACAATGCTGTTGAAGAGCTTCAAGCTCGTGATGGTGGTGATATCGTCAACGACAGAAAGTTCTTGGATGAAGTCAAGTAATGTTGCCTTGTCTGTGGACTTGAGGAATTGGACAAACGGTGGTTCAAGGGTATCAATACCCCTTGTGGTCAAGATTCCAAAGATATCGACGGCCTTCTGGGACGAGGATGCGGCGTAACTTTCAAACTTGATGAGGTCTGTGGACCCACCTTTGTCTGTGAAGTACTTATAAGGCACAAGGACCGTGTTCCACCATTGCTGGAACTCATTCTTGCTTTCAACAAGTTTGAAGAGCTCTTCGTCATAGGCGAGAGATACTTGACTGTCGTTCCTTCTTGTGTGTGCCTTGACGAACTCGAGGAGAAGGTCATCAGTATCAGCGTCAAAGAGGTAATTCTCGCACTCAACAGTAACATGGCTTCTCACAGCGCGGTAACGCTCTTCGACGATTTCTGGAGAGACGTCGATGGCCAGGTGGAGAGCAGAGGTGGGTGACAAAGTATCCATCAAGTCTGTGGAGCCATTGAGCGTTTTGTTGACGAGCTGCTGGACAAAGAGGAGCTCAGGTGAGGGCGTGAGCAACGGCGTGTAGGCGAGAAGGATCTGGAGCGCTTCAACGGGCAGAACAAGTGGTGCGACATTTCTGAATTCTGAGAGCTGGCCGGTGGAAGCGAGTTGTGCCAGTGCCAAAAGCGTCTGTTCTTTCTTCATTTTTTTAACGGAGCTGACGCTTTGTGTGGAGTTTTGTAGTTGTCTGCGAGTTGACAGATCATCAACAGTCGGTGGTATTTGTTGACGTTTTGGAAGTTCGCGCCCACCAGAAAAACCAGCACCAACCACGGCGGCTGATGTTTGCAGAGAAGGCCTGAAACAACGACAACTACGCTTATACACTTGGAACCCCACTTCAGAATGACGATAGTGACAGAGAGAGAAACCAGTATGTTGAACCGCCCTTTTCAAATTTCTTTTAGCACACCAGGAAAGACAACTAACACCCGATCTCAACAGACGAAGTGCTAGAGCACCGTGTCTCCAACATCGCACAGTTTGGCCCAATAACACGTGGATATCTCGATAAGCTGATACTCGTACACAAGCACATCACTGGTGTGCTCACGGCGTCCTCTGAGAAGCCGCTCCCGAAGCTCAGTGTGGAGCAGTTGAATGAGTTACGTGTCGATGTTGAGAAGAAGTTTGCCCTTGCTAAAGACCACCTGCGCCATTGGGACATCCAGTTCAGCTCTATGGGTGAGGATCTCGACATGTTGAGTGGCGCCTTGGATGATAAGGCTGTCAGTCTGAGAAGGGAGACGCTGGTGAAGCAGTTGATGCTGATGAAGAAGCGCGCTGACGACTTGAAGAAGAAGAAGCGTGATATTGAAGACATCAATGCTGAGATCCACAGGTTTGCCAACTCGGCTACTATCACATTATCAGAAGAAGAGATGGACGACGTGTTCGGTGATCGCAAGGAGAGTGTGAAGGGAATGAGAGGAGTGACGTCTGCTCGAGAGCGCAGAGAGATTGAAGTTGAAGAAGATGGTGAAAAAGTCATAAAGAACCAATATGTCAAGTGTTGGAGTTTCAGGGCCCCTGTGAATCAAAACATGGAAACGTTGAGAAAGCTTGAGCAGGAACGCATTGCTCAATCAGCCCAGTACGATGAAGAGTTGAAGGCTTTGAAAGAGCAATACTTGGAGAAAGTGAAGCTCTTTGAGCAGATCAAGGTAATCCTTGGATTGGCCGATGAACAGGAAACTACCTCTACGTCTAAGAATGAGGATAATGAGGATGAAGATGATGGTGTTCTGTCTGATGGTATCGTCCAGGACAGTGATGATGAAGACCTCATGAGTGACAGGGCCACGGATCTGGATGATCCAGAAGTAGACCAAACGGTTGATGTCTCTGTTGCTAAGGATTTAGAGGACGATGTCGTCATGGCTGAATGATTGGTATATATCGCTTGCAAAAGAAGAATGGTACGCATCAATTGGAAAGGCTCGGTAGATCATAATTAAGACCTCGGCTAGGGGTATTGGCGAAAACCTCATCCTAATCCGGTAATCCATTTTATCCTAGCAGCCGTGATGGCGCAAATCAGCGCGAATTAGTGTTAAAGCCGCCCAATAGGGCGATACACCGGCGTAACTCCGAAGTGACTAGTTGCCTGAACAGGACATTTTGGAGAAGTCTCTAAATCCCGGCGCTGCCACGGCTGACCATAAACTTCGCCACCTCGCGCCACTTCGGCGAAAAGTGCCCTCCCCCCGGCTTTTGCCCCACACTCTGCTTTTGTCTCCGGTTTTTTTACAACAAAACAAACGGTACTTTCTTCAGGAACCGAAAACGCACACGATCAACGCTTGCACCATACATACAGCAGGACTTGTTGCTTGCCTCCACTCACTGAAGAGCCTGTTCCGTTTGCCGCCCATTGCACACCCAGCTATCCAAATTCCGAAGCTACCCGCCCGCTCCATCGCCAACAAAGCTACCAAAAGCACCGCACAAGCAAGTGAGTCACGTACATGATGGGCGAGCTGGCAGAGAAACAGCCCAAAACGAAGGTGATCCGCACGCCGGGATCGCAGACAGAGCGCGTTGCACAGGCATGTGACCGTTGTCGCCTCAAGAAGACCCGTTGTGACGGTAAAAGACCCCAGTGTTCCCAATGCGCCGCTGTCGGGTTCGAATGTAAAGTGTCGGACCGTCTGTCGAGAAGAGCTTTCCCAAGAGGTTACACTGAGACGTTGGAAGAACGTGTCCGTGAGCTTGAAGCAGAGAACAGGCGATTATTGGCCCTGCTTGAGATGAAGGATGAACGTGCCGAACTCATTGCAAAGATCCCTGTTGAACCGCTCAGTTCCACCAATCTCGCCGTGCTTGATAAGATGAACAGCAACGAAGACGACTACGATGACAGCTTGAAACACGTCCATTCCGGTCCTGGTTGCTGTGCCAATTACCCACATTCTCTTCATGAGCGCCCAGTCAGCATTGCCGGTTCCGTTGATTTGGACAATGGAGACTTGACTGATGATGACTCTTTATCATTTGCAGGAGACGGATCCCTTTACGCAGGCTCGGCTTATGGAGGAACGACATCCCTCTATAACGAGGATTTCCCATCGTTACCACAAAGACACCCTGCAATTTCTTTTGAACAAGCACAAGCTCCAGGTTTATCCGCTGCTGCCGCTTTGGCAAGGCTGAAGAGTGCAAAATTGGTTGGTAATGCTAATGGATTGGCAAACCTCGTGGCCATGTCCGTGCCTCGTTCCACAGAAGAAACTCTTTTCGTTCCAAGTTTGTTGAGTAGGATTGGTGAAGTTCATGGGTTTGACAGTTCTGCTTGTCTTGCCACTGCTTCTGCTATTGCTTGTCTGAAAGAAACTCCAAAACCAACTACACAATTGGCAAATAGTGCAATTTCACTTTCATCCATCGATTTCAGAAAAATCACTCCACCAGAATCACAACTGTTCTTCTCCTCGTTATCACTCCCTCCAAAGATTCAATTGGATCAACTCGTCACTGTTTTCTTCCAAAATTGGGCTCCGGTATTACCAATCCTTGACCAAGGAACCTTCCTTACTCAATATGCCAGTCTGTCCAAATCCGCAGAGAGCCGATTCATTGATAACGCCATGTTAGGAAGAGAACGATTTGGTGCTGTCTTTGTGCTCGTTGTACAATTGGCACTCTTAAGCCAAGCTGAACCACAACTGGAAGAAAATGAACCATCAGCAGATCGTGAACTAATGGCAAGATTTGATTCTTTGATTCGTCAATTGGTTGGATCTTCGTTAGCATCTGCTTGCTCTGTTCAATCTCTCCAAGTGCTATCACTGGCATTGTTATACGCACTTCATACTGGTGATGTTGCCTCCAGTTATACATTACGTGGTCGTGTTGCCACTATGGCTCAACAGTTGAGATTACATCGTTGTCCCTCTGCAGTGTTGGGTAACTCTGGATCTACTGTTTCTAGAGCTCAGCAAGGTGAACGTCGTGTTTTGTTCTGGTGTGTTTACACACTGGATGCTTTCTCTTCTTTGCAATTGGGTGTTCCTCGTTTGTTCAAAGACACTGAGATTGAATGTGCTTTACCAACCGGTGATGATACTGCTGACGGATCTGAAGGAATCAACGTTGTCTTGGTGAATAATAACAAGGTTTCTCTTGTGGGTAAAGTTTCAAACTTATCACTTGCCATAATGAGGTATTCAACAGCTTTAGGTAACGTGTTGGATTTTGTCTTCCAACGTCATCAATCATCAACTCCAAATGCACAACATAAGCAAACTTTGGTTCATGAAGGTTTATTGGACTCTTGGAGACGTGAACTTCCACCATCAATGAGATTTGAGCTTGATGTTAATGGATTACCAAGAAAAAACATTTCTCAACAGAACAAACAGTTACCTTTACTGGTGTTGTTGTATTACACTGCCAAATTGCTGATCCATTTACCTGTCATTGCATCTGAGATTGGTAAGAGAATGACCACTGGTAACACCACAGGTTCTGCATCAGGGTCTCATATCGTGGTACAACAGTGTTCCATGGCAATCTTGTCCATTTTGTCAACGTTAACAGATGTTCCTGTGCCTTTGAACATTCCACGTACAAAGACAAGGTTAACGCTGTTGAGTGCTAAAGGTGCTTTGGAATATACTCGTGGTGGTGCTTTGTTCCAAGAGAGTAAGAACGTGTTACAAAGCTCTGTTTCTGCATTGAGGTCCAATAACTCCAGTGACATTCCAGGTTCATTGTCCAAACATTGTGTTGATTGGTTAGAGAAGGCTGTTGATTCCATTTTGGCACAGCCTGGTACTGTCAAACGTTCCAACTCTGAGAAGAAGGCAAGATCATCTTCAGTGTCTACCAAAGGAGGTATTAGACCTTCACCATTGCAGGTTGCCAACAACGGTTCTGGTGGTGGTGATGAATTGGAACAGATGTTATCGTCGTTGAAAGCTCCACCTATTGTTGCCACTGATTCTGCTGCTCAACAACGTGTTGTTGCTGCTATGACTTCATCTTCTGGGTTGGGTCGTGGGAGATCAACTTCAATGTCGCATAAGACTCCACCTGATAACAACTTCCCACAGTATCCAAGTGTTAATCAGTATAAAGTTGCACCATCTGTCGCTGACTCTGATATCTCACTAGATGAGAACATTGAATTGGACTTTGCCGCTGATGGATCGTTGGCACTTGCGCCATGGTTGGACTTTGACATTGACATTCAAGAATTGGGCAAATACGGAGAAGAATCGTTTACGTCGCCGGTGGTTAAGAATGAGTCAGTGATAACGCCTATGCCAATCACGCCGATCCAGTTTGGACAAGGGTATGAGTTTGGTAATGGATATAGCAGTGAGGAGAAGAAGAAACCAACGCTGTTTGATTGGCAGAACATGAGTGCTTGAGATATATACATAGTTGTGAATAGTATGCCAGTGTGTTTTGTTTGTAAACCGTCGTACCGCTACCTACGTGTTGTTTATAAATAGAGACGCGTATCATTAGTTGGCGATCCCAGGAGATGTTCCGTGATCCCCTACAGATCGGATTCTGGATGGATTGGGCAAAGATTTCCGTGGGATCGACGCTTTGTAATTTGTCGAAGGCTCGAGCAAAATCTGGGTGTCCATTCGGTGAAGGAGCGGCTGTCAATGGTCAGACCCTTGTGGCACTAAGCGATGGACGTGTCAACGTGTCAACTGTAGGAACCCCATAGATTGTCCCACAGTCTGCTCTGGTGTTATATACCGCTGTAGTCCCCTTACTCCCTCCCGCCGCCAACCGCCAGCCCCACTGCGCACACTGGCCAGCGGTGTGGGACTAGGGACTAGGGACTAGAACCCTGAAAAATATTCCACAGCTCGCCGGTGACTGGAAACAGCCCCTAGCGCACTATAAGCAGCTGCTTTATGGTCCTTGGTTGCCCTCAACCCTTGTCAGCAGTCGGACGCAGCGCTGGTTGGACGGTTGGACACAAAATGGGGCTCTTGGCGTCCTGGCCAGGACTCAGGAAGCCCCTTTGTTTGCCATGCTGAGATACTGCGCGTTGTTTTTGAGGAGGTTGGAGCTTGGAGGTCTATATTATTATTACGAGTCGTGACGGTACATGCCAGAGCTGTAATCTGTCTATAAACGATACACTTCGGTGGGTTCACTAAGGTGTGTTTACACATTTGGCATATGGACTCGTGGCGTGTAAATTGTAATGCCTGTACACTAGTTTTTGGTGTACAGGGATGATCATTGTCAATTGATCCATATTTAGTACAGTCCTTTTGAAGTGGCACGCGGCACACGACCATTCCCTGACGATAGGAGACAAATAATACGCGTACAAGCGACAGTTCATGGCTACAAACCCAACACAACCCGGGGACAGGTCACAGGACCATTCTCATCTAGTGGAGAGTCGAGAGTGGAGTCCATGTCGTGGATTCGCGTACATACTTGTCATGTCAGTGGGGCTGGGACTTGGAAGTTGGGGCCCGGGCTGAGAGGCTGGGGCTTGTAGAACTACGCAGTATGGACAATATAGTAATCGTTCTGTTACGAAGAATGGTCAAAAAATTATTTTATGGTTTGTGGTCCTATTCTTCTTTGTCTTTTTGCCAAATGAGATCCCAGAGATCCCAGATCTGGGCGGGTCGGTGTCGCGTTGGAACTTGGGACCTGGAACTGGAGTGTATGTTGTAGAACACGCGGTGAAACGAGCCGACGGCCCAGCCCTTCTGAGACGTGCAAAGAGCCACAGGGACACCAAGTAGCACGGTCCAGTAGAAAACGGCACAGGTGTCGGTCTTCCCAGGCCAGGCCACAGCGCTCACTGCCCAGCGCCCCACACGCTGTCGCTGCTTGATTGTGCCCGCAATGGTGAGTATGTACCCCTGTTGGGCCATGGGTCTCAGCATTTCACGCGCAGGCCTAGGCCCTAGGCCGTACGCGTTCCAGGTTCCAGGTCTCAGGTCTAAAAATCTTGTCGAGCACGGTTTTGCTTTTTCGAGACGCCCACTAAAATTGCCACACAACAAACGCCAGAGCCCACACCAGCAACCAAACACCACATCCGCCCACCAACCAACCGGCTAGAGCGTCCAGCGAACCTGGTCAACAACACCTCGCTAACCGCCACACAGGCTCCAAACACCGAAGACAGCCGCCCGCTCCGTTCAGGAGAAGAGCCACTCGCTACACAGCTCCCCAGCGGCCCACACAGCACTTCAGCGACCACAGTTGAACCCGCCTCCTCACGAACCCTCGCACTCCCACACCACCACCTCAGTCGCTCGCTTCCGGCCCTTCACAGCTCCATCTGCTACCCCTCTGATCCACCTCCTGTGCTCTGTCCCCTTCCAAGAGACCGTACTGAGCCGCCCATCACGTGCACGTTCCATCACAGAAGAGACACACTCGCGCTAACAACAAGACGCGTTTGCCCACACAAAACACAGACACACAGCCATGCATCCCTATCAGAAGTACCCATCGGCGTACAAGACGTACGCGTACCCAGAGTCCGCCGTCCCACAGACGCCATTTGACGTGGCGTACGGTTCCTCTTTGCTTCCACGCCAGCTTCTCGTCTCCTCGCCCTTTGTTCAAGTGGCTTCGCCTTTGCCCTCTCCAGGACACCACCATTTCCCATACAGAGGTGCCCCTGGTTCCGCTGGAGGTGCCCCAACGTATATCATGGCCCCACCGCCACCGAAGTTGAGTCTCCCTCCACAGGGCCGTAAGCGTGGTCTCAAGCAGCAGCAATATCAACTTCACCATCACAACGACGTGGACAACACCCCTTTGAAATCAAAGTACAAATCCATCTCATCCTCCACCTCAAGTCTCGACGAATCCACCTTTGACATCCAGTTTGGTCGTAACCCTTCATCTGGACACTACACAGAAGATGGCGTTCCAGCTCATCTTTATACAAATCCAGCAAACCAGTCTTCTTCGAGCTCATTATATCAACTCCCAACCAACAGCTCACAGACACAACTCAACGGAGGAGCATTCCAACTCTCGAAAAGTCCAGCTCGCTGCATCATGCTTATGGGTGTCGATCCCAGCTTAACTTTGACTAATTTCCTCGATTTCATCACTTTTGGTCCGCTGGAAGGCGTTCGTGTCATCGAGAACTATCCAGAAGATGGTACAAATTCTGTCTGTTTGACATTCTTGAAGATGGATACTTGTCTCAACTTCTACAACAACTTGCTGACATACTTTGCTCGCTTCAAAAAACTCATCAACTCTCCAAACTTGTCCATCTCATTCGTCTTGTGCAAGAAATTGTTGCCATTCATCTCAAATGCCATCAACAATGACGGTGCTACAAGAAACGTCTACCTTGGTAACTTGAACGCATTGGATAAACTTGTCACTCGTGAATTCCTCTCTACAGAGTTCAGCAAGTTTGGTATCATTGAGAAAATTGATTTGATCCAAAGGCCACGTCCAGAATCAGATGAAGATCAAGAAGCCAAAACACTCAACAGTGATGATGACAAGACACAAGATGAAGATCAAGAAGAATCAGTACGTTCGAATGATGAAATATTTGCATTTATCCATTTCACAAGCATTGCATCTGCCATCAAGGCTGTCGAGCAAGTTTCACTGAATACATTCTGGCAACCTTGCAAAATCTTCTATGGAACAGATCGTTGTTCTATGCAGAATGATTCAATGGCAAAGTCATTGACTGATGAATCTCCTTCAGAAGATGAAGAACAACCTGCTCCAAACAGATTCTTTGACACAAACTTCATTCGTGAAGAAGATGAAAATGATTTATCCAACGTCCAATGCTTTTATCCACAGCATTTCCCACATTCTGAAGAAGACATTGCAAACGCATTGAACCAAAAATCTCAGGCTGTTATGGCCGTGGCTTCAACGGTAGGCGGTGCTCAAAACATTGGCAACAGAACGATATGCTTATCAAACTTGGATCTAAAGACAAAAGTTGAAGACATTTGCAACGTCGTTAGAGGTGGTATCTTACAAAGCATCAAACTCATTGAAGGAAGAAAAATTTGTTTCATCACGTTTGTTGAACCTGCCGCCGCTGCTCAATTCTTTGCAAACTCCAACATTCATCCAATCGTTCTACATGGAAGACGTGTTAAAGTTGGTTGGGGTAAGCATTCTGGTCCATTGCCAAACTCTATTGCATTGGCAGTGACGGTTGGTGCTTCAAGAAATGTTTACATTGGTCTCAAAGAAGAAGATTTGGAGAATCCAAAAGAACAATTACCAGATGAAGATTCTCTTCGTGCTGATTTCTCTGATTTCGGTGATATTGAACAAGTGAACTATTTCAAACAAAATCGTTGTGTCTTTTTGAACTTCCATAACGTCTTATCTGCTATCAAGGTTGTTGATGACGCTAATGGTATCAACTCTAATGACTTCCATGAACATTTCGGTGGAAGATTTAAAAACTTGAAGATCTCATTTGGTAAGGATCGTTGTGGTAACCCACCAAAGGCAAAGAAGAAAAAGAACAGAAAGAGAAAGAACATGCATGACAAGAGAGAAAGTGATGAGATTGAGTCTCAGCAAGTTGAAGTTGAAGAAGTCCCTGCTGAGTTGTTTGCCAGTATGGGTATCACTTCTAAGGATGACGTTGAGGAAGAGAGTGTTGAAAAGGATGCTGATGTGGCTGCCGCTGCTGGAGTCTTTGGTATCACCACTACTGCAAATGAAGATTCTTCAGAAGTCGTGGAGCAACAATCCAAAGAGTATGGAATCCCAGATTATCTATCGATTTCATCCTCTGATTCCGAAGGTGAAATCATCTTCACCAATCCACAACCAGCATTCAAGTCTCAACGCAACGTTTCAGACCCATCTGCAAGTCGTGACAAGCCATACAAACCACAACAACCACACTTGAGCAAACACAAGAAATCACAATCATTCACACCACAGATGAATGGATCTCGGGCCAGTTCTCGTGTTTCTTCGCATGCTTCTTTGAACTCGTTGTACTTCACACGTGAGCCAGAACCAATGTACTACAAATCTGTTCCGTTTGCACCACCAATGATTCCAAACCGTGCTGGTGCATTTGCTTCTAGTCCATCAAGTTACAGACCACAACAGCATCATGCTGCTTTCTCAACAAATGGATCCCAAGTGATGGCACAGTACTTGGCTCAGAGTCAACATTCAAACATGGTGTATGCCGCTAATGTGTTGAACGCAGACGTTGATTATTTCGAGGATGAGTATGGTAATGCCTACAGACGTACTAATAGGGTGAGAAGATGATGAACTCTGGTATTGTGTTTTTTCGTTGCATATAAGCAGGATTTTTGAACGGTTTAGTTATTATTTTTATACACATTGACGCTTATATGACTGATCCTAGTTTACTTCCTTGATGTTAGTAGAGGATATGCCTGTACATGTGGCTGCGATGGAGAGGGAACATGGAGTTCTTTATAACGTTGCCCCAGATTTTGTGTAGAAGCCGTGCATCTCTACCTCCGTCGGCCTAAGCCACCGCCGGCGGGAAAAAAAGAAAGGTAAACATGCACAACAACCGTTGCAAAACTTTACCGCTGTTAGCTTTTCCGCTGATTTCCGTGGACCCTTAAAAGGTAGGCGATGTCCCTGAACCCCTGAATCGAGATCTGGTGCAAATATGGCGTTGTCTTTGAAGAAGAAGAAGAATGGCTTTCACCGTTGATCCCCGCCCGGCACAGTTCAGGTCCGCATGGCACGAGCTCGGCGTCATAACCATCGCCTGTCTTGCACAGACACTCAACCAGGCAGGCGCCACACAATGTCTTCCGATGATGAACGAACTGGCATCGGTGTTCCCAAATGTCACAAACACGGATAAAGTGTGGTTCATGGCGGCGTTTCCCCTGACTTCCGGTGCTTTCATCCTGATCTCTGGTAAGTTTGGTGATTTGTATGGACTCAGAACTGTCCTGTTGTGTGGTATTGTATGGTCTACGATATGGACACTGATCACAGGTCTCTCTGGATACACTGACTCAGTGGTGTTCTTCTGCTTATGCCGTGGTCTTCATGGCCTTGGTCTCGCTTTCGTGCTTCCCTCAGCAATCGGAGTCATTGGAACCATGTATCCAAATGGACAAAGGAAAGCACTGGTCTTTTCTGCAATTGGTGGAATGGCACCTACTGGTGCGTGGCTCGGTTGCTTATTTGGTGGAATCACTACACAGTTTGGTCATTGGGAGTGGGCCTATTACGCTAACGCCATTGTGTTTGCCCTGATGGGTCTGTTGGCATACTTGGTCATTCCACATGGTGAGAGACATGCTCCTCCAGATGCCAAAATGGACTGGTTTGGTGCTATTGTTGGTGTCACTGGACTCATCTTGTTCAATTTCGCAACAAACCAAGCTCCACAAGTTGGTTGGTCGTCTCCATACATCATCGTCCTGTTTATCGTCGGTGCTGTTCTCATCGTTTCATTCTTCTACATTGAAAAGAAAGTTCAATGGCCATTGTTACCAAAAGAGGTCATGAACCTTCACACTGGTCTTATCCTCGCTGTTGTCGCTTTTGGCTGGTCTTCTTTCTCCGTCTATGTCTTCTACTACTGGTCTTTCCTGCTCAATTTGAAGAAATATACCCCCATCGCATCTGGATTGACATACTCCACGTTCGCTGTCTTTGGTTGGGTTGCTTCCATTTGTGTTGGACTCTTCATTAGAAGAATCAGACCATCGTACTTCCTCTTCATTGCCACTTGTGGATTCCTCATTGGTATCACGATGCTTTCACAAACACCAGTTGAACAGACTTACTTCAGTATGTTGTTTGCACAGATGGTGATATTATCATTTGGAATGGACATCTCCTTCCCCGCCGCATCGCTCATCCTGTCTGACTCACTACCCAAGAGTCATCAAGGCATGGCTTCGTCACTTGTATCTACTATGACAAACTATGCCATGTCGATCTCTCTGGGTTTCGCTGGTACCGCTGAGGTCAAAGTGTTTGACAGAACAAGTGATACGTTGAAGTCTTACAGAGCCGCCATGTACGTTGGTGTGGGACTCGCTGCTGTTGGGTGTCTCTGTGCTTTGGTATTACACGCCATGTCCTATGTTTGGGAGCAGAAGCCTTTGGATGTTGAATTCCCTGTTGAGGACGACTACTCGATTGAGAACAAGGAGACTCATGATAGTGAAACGAGTTTATGATCTTACGAAATAAAATGAATATAGGTATCAAAAGAGAAATTAATTATATAAGAGTCGGTATATGAATCCGAAAAACCAACCAGTAGCAGAAACCAAGAAGCAATTGTGAAGATCACCATAGGCCTGGTATACCAGCAGAGTAAGCAAGTGAAAGAATCAAGCTTATCGTAGACGTGTGTAAGAGAAGAGCATAAAGTAGAGTCCTTTGTATGTCACCCCGCTTACGCGATGGTGCAAGCGTACCAGACGTTACCAATGATAACGATTCCGACGTTGTCAGAGTTCTCGTCGGACTTGTCCTGTGGAACGGCAGAGGAAGTGTAAGATGGCTGCATTGTAAAGAGTGTTTGTGTTTGTTTGTTTGATGGTGTTTGTTTGTTTGATGGAGAATAGAACTTGAAACTGATCCGAAACTTGGATGGATTTCCAGCTGCTTATGTACCCAGCGAGAACTTGGGGCAACGACCCGAGACACAAATGCATCCAAGCCTCAGAACGATTCAAATCGACCAATTCGGTAATTTGATAGCTTGCGGTCATCCGCTTCTACGACAAATTTTGTGCCATAGCTGCAGATCGATTTCCTAATCGGGACGGAACAATAGAAGTCGCTACGGAAAAGCGAACAAAACTCGTCTGGCATTGTAACAGCCCAAAAGAGGCATTGTGAGATCCAGTGTTGTGCTGCTTGCCCCATAATCTGTTGGCTCCTTGCTGTGTGGTGGGTGGGCCGTGGCTGGGGATCGAGAGTAGGGAGGAGGAGGGAGCGGAGCCTGGGGACTGGAGGAGGGTATCTGAGTATGCCTATGGGCCTTTCTTGTGAAGGTCGTTTAGAAGACATACTTCATATATACTGCTACTCTCTGGTTATGCCTTTTCACCCTGTAGTCTGTCTCTTACTAATCAAAATATGGTAATTTGATGGTATAATTGGGCTATTGGGAGCTTCTCAGGAGATCTCCGGCCACGATGTCGATCACCAGCATGGGTCTCAGGACTGAGCGCTAGATCTGGCACATTTCGTGTGATAGCCTCCATAATTAACACTCTCATAGTGACTATGTACTATTCAATCACCCAGAATTAAACAATTGGAAGCATTGCTGATCTACTAAAAGAGTTATAGAGGTATTAAATTGATATATTAGATCGTTAAACCTGAAAGAACAAGAGCTTACCAAGTTGCCACAATAAAGCACCAGCAGAACCGGAAACATCATAACAGTCACCATCAAAAGACTCAAAAGGTATCAACGTGTCAAAGAAGAAGCAGAAAAAAAGAGGAAGTGATCAATCGTGTGAGAGATCAACAGAGCCAGGGCAAGGAGAGACCAGCTTAGGCGATGGTACAAGCGTACCAAACGTTACCGATGATAACAATACCGACGTTGTCGGAGTTCTCGTCAGACTTGTCCTGTGGAACGGCTGAAGAAGTGTAAGATGGCTGCATTGTAAAGAGTGTTTGTTTTGATTGTTTGATGGAGAGAGAGAATTGAAACAGGATTCAAACTTTAGAGCGGATGTGGGCCTCCTTATATGCCCATTCATCAGTTGAGGCTCGAAGGTTTTAGTACACTTGGCTGGCTAAATTATGTTAAACAGGCATTCAATTGCATTAGGATCTAGTGAATTAGTGGTACAGCGGAATGCCGCTGCGTTTATGTCACGGTTACTTGGTTTCCTAATGCGGAAGGGACAATGAAGGTCGATACATCAACGCCTCACAAGCACTGGCCCAAGCCTCTAATTACTTTCCTAAAACATACAAAACAATCAATGTAAATCATTCTGATCCGTAAATACCATGCTATGTAAAATGTACACCCGTACGACCTAATGCAAAACCCAACAAGCAACAAGTATGTAGCCCAAATTCTCTATGTTTGTATCTAGTGAGGCTCACATGCTTCTCTCAAACTTCAAACTTCAAACTTCAACTTCCTCTTTCTTCTGGGAATCAGTCTCTCTAACCAACTCCAGAGTGTCGAGTTCCTCCTCTTCCTGAGGCTTGTGAGGCTCAACGTATGACAAAACGATCAAGACCAATGCAATGAGGCAACCAAAAGCAGCAATACCGACACCAACGTACATAGCAGCACGATACGACTTGAGCAAGTCCGATGTGCGATCGTACACTTCAACTTCTGCGGTGGCTGCGAATCCGAGTGAAATGGACATGGCATAGTTCGTCATAGTAGACACGAGGGATGATGCCATTCCTTGATGACGCTTTGGCAAGTTGTCAGAGAGGACAAGTGATGAGGCTGGGAATGACAAGTCCATACCAAAGGAGAGGATGACCATCTGTGGGAACTCCATCCTGAAGTATGATTGGTTTACTGGTGTTTGTGAAAGCATCGTGATACCAGTGAGGAATCCACAAGTGGCCAAAAAGAGTAAGAATGAAGGTCTGACTCTGCGGATGAAGATACCCACCATAATTGCAGCAGTGACACCAAACACGGCGAATGTTGCGTATGTAGCACCTGCTTGTAATGGATTGTAATTTCTCAAGTTCATGTTGAAAGACCAGAAGTAGAATAAGAAAATGGAGAAGGAAGCCCATCCAAATGCAACAACACCAAGAATGAGTGCAATGTGTAAGTTCATAACCTCTTTAGGCAACAGCGGCCATTTTACTTTACGCTCAACATAGAAGAAGGCAACGAGCATCAAGAGACCCACAATAAGCAAAACGATGATGTATGGGTTGTCCCAACCGACTTGGGCAGCTTGGTTAGATGACACGTTGAAGAGCATCAACCCAGTGACACCAATCAGTGCACCAACCCAGTCCATCTTGGCCTCTGGAGGAGCATGAGGTGGAATATCTGGGATGATGAAGTAAGCGGCGATTCCCAATAGGGCAAAGGCGATGGCGTTGGAGTAGAAGACCCATTGCCATTGGCCGTAGTATGTGATCAACCCACCAAACACCGCACCGATGGAAGCTCCGATAGGAGCCATGGCACCAACAGCGGAGAAGACGAATGCTTTCCTCTGGCCATTCGGGTACATAGAACCAACGACTCCAATGGCTGAGGGCAGGACATAGGCGATTCCGAGGCCATGAAGACCACGGCATACGCAGAAGAACACAACAGAGTCTGTGTATCCAGAGAGGCCGGTGATGAGTGTCCATATCGTCGACCAGATCGTGCCGCAGATGAGAACTCGTTTCAGTCCCCACAAGTCACCGAACTTACCAGAGATCAAGATGAAGGCACCAGAAGTCAGGGGAAACGCCGCCATGAACCAGAGCTTGTCTGTGTTTGTGACATCTGGGAACACTGTTGCGAGCTCGTTCATCATGGGAAGACAATGTGTGGCACCTGCCTGGTTGAGGAGCTGGGACATGCACACGATGGCGATGACACCGGCCTCCTGTGCGGCAGAGGAGAACGAGTCCGGGCGCGGGTCAACGTGGATGCCCATTTGGGTGTTCTTTTTGTTCTTTGAGTGTTGTGGTGATGGAAGTGGCTCGGTGCGGTTAGACGAAGGTAGGCGCGTTGTGCTCTGATAGTGCGGCTGTGGTTCTGCGTCTGGCCGAGGTCACGTGTGTGGAGGGTCTGGTGTATCAGGTATCCAGGTTCAGCGGCATTTGCTCCCTTTTATATAGCAGGGCATCGGCCTTCAAGTAGTAATGGTGTAGTCATGGAAAATTTGCAGGGCCAACAGCACACTAATCGTTGACTAAACGCGCCGGTTCCCGGTTCTGCGAGCGGCCGTAAAGTTGCGGGGATCCCGGGGCAGGTTCCAACTTCCAGGGCCCAGGCGGCCGAACAAAGGCCAGGGTTCTGGGCCCTTGCTGATGAGTTATCTCTTCATCGTCTGGTGTGCTTTTATTGCTTGTTATGGCTCGGTGGGCACCTTGGTGGTGTTTCTACGCGTAGTCTCACTGGAGTTTGCTTTGTAATCCTATTAGCCGGCCGTGCTGGGCGTTTTCGGCGCTGGATTTCTGTCGGTGTAACAAGGATATAAGAGTACAGCCTCCGAAATGACTACTGTTGAACGCCAAAGGTATCGCATCATAGTTGATTCATTGGCCAAAAAAGGGGTGTCAATCTTAAACGCTAAAAAATCAGGCCAGATCACCCGGAGCTTGCTCCACAGTGTAAGCAGTAGCATCGTCACCAAACGTAACCAACGGAATATACCGAATCTCAAACTCACCAGCCTGATCAGAGGCATGACGAATACTCCAGCGTTGCTCCAACACTTTGATCTTATCCAGCTCAGACATACATTCAAATTTCAATGATGCTTCTTCGTTCCAATCCGTCGGATGCATCCATGCCTGTTTAAGCTTCATGCCGTTGAAGAAAACGTTCTTGAAAATATGGGTAGACAACTTGACCTCCCTCTCTGGATTCAACCCGAGGCACGTCAACTCCAAGAAGAATCTCACGTCGTGTCCCTGTCTCAGCTGATGACGATCATCAACGATGAATATTGGGAAGATGGATAAGTTGTGAACTTCTTTGAGACCATCAACTTTGTGCCAATACCAAGTACGGAAAGGTGGTGGACGATTGACATCAGAACGGAATATGTCCGTTGGAAGCCCAGCATCCAGTTCATCAGGACCAGGTATAACAACAGGTCTGAGCACAAGCTCTTGACAGTTTTCCATACTGAACCTCAGAGCGTCTGGTTCCTCTGCGTTCTCAAGTGTGAGGAAAGGCATCTCGAATCCAATCAACTTCAATGTCTTCACCTGGTCTGAATATTCTGCAAATCTGGGCCATTCATACTCTGGCATGATAGACATGTACTCTGCATTTTTCCCCTTCAACAAGGAAAGACTTCGGTAGATGATCATAACCTCAGTCAAATGCTTCTTGGTGAGACTGTTCCAGAACGGACTGATATCGACTCTTGGACAGAGTAAGTTCACATAGATCTCTCTAATCCTTGGGACTGCAAACTTCAAAAACTTTGTATCTGGTGCAAGAACTGTGGTTGAGAACACCTCAACTTTTGGCATTAAAACAAAGGGGAATGAATCAGCGTCTTGTCCAATGGATGGTTGCCAACGAAGGCCCTTGACGTGTTTGAAGTCAATGCAGAAGAGCACGTTGATGGGGACACCAATGAGATTGAGCTTTGTGAACTGTGTGATGAACTTCAAATCAAGAAGCTCACGAAGAGTCTTCAAATCAACAGCTTCATCACCAAACGTGGAGTCATACGTTCTTCTGTTTCCCTGAATGCCTCTGATGTCCGAAAGTTCAAACGTTCTGATTGAACGTGGAAGTTTGGATTCCTTCCCAATGCTCAAGTTCTGGATCTTTGGTATAAGTCCATTGTAGTGGATCAGAAAGTATATCAAATTTGGGGCAGAGAGATTGGTAATCACTGGTCTCTTATTAGACTGTGCTGGATAGACGATGGACAACTCAACAACGTTTGGCAAAACAAGATTTTCAAGAGTGTAGAGACCTTCGATTCTGAGTGTCTGTAGAGATGTTAAATCAAGTTCTGGTGTGAGACTTGATGGTTTGTTGATGATTTGTCCCTTTGTGACACACTGTGACATGTTGTGTGGGTCGAATGATTTCCGGCCTTGTTTGACCAATAACTCTGTGTTGGACCGTTGTGCAAAACGCGTAGCGGAACCAATGATCCATTTACATCTTGTGTACTGATCAAGACGACGTTCCAACTCTGCACAGGCCCTTGGCATCCCTCCGTTGTGTGAGTATCTAACGAAGATGAATGTAGTCTCGTTCAACTGAAGAACTTGGTCTTTGCTCAAGTTCTGATGGGCGGTCTCTTTCAACAGCGAGTCAATGTTCTCCTGGAATACGATCTCAATGAGCTTGATGGTTTCTGTGTGCTGGTCTGTGTCTCCGTCCTTCAAAAAGTCGTTCATGAAGTGTGGACTTGGGAGGTACTTGCGACGGACCCCTGGAACGTCAAAGAACATAAGTGGAAGGTCATGGTCTGTGAACACGGCGGTTTGATTCTTAAGCTCAGGAAAGACCTCCAAGTATTCAATTATGGAGTAATTGTCCAACTGTGAGACAATTTGGAGAGCCAACTGCTCTTTCGTCAAGAGGTCTGTAGTCTTCATATCGTATGTGGGGAGATGAGCTTGAGTGATCTGGAGGTGCTCCTGCCACGGCGGTTAGAGAAATGAAGTCGGTTAGCAGCGCGGTAAGTGGTAGGAACAGGTTAGCACTGCTGTCCAAGTTTATCTGTTTTGCTCTGAGACGCCTCCATCGCTGTTTGCAAAATGAGCTGTTAGCAAGTTAAGAGAAGATTGAAATCCATCCAGCTTTGTTGGCCCTACCGTGGATCCCCATCTTGGTGTCCGGATGTTCGTGATTTTCGCGAGAGTTATCTGGTTTGGGACGCAGCGGGTGATAAATAAAAAAACGCACACCAAAAAAAGAAAAAAAACTTCACTCCCCCCTCCATCAACAACAACAAAGCAGAGCAACAACAGCCACAAAAAGAACGCAGAAGTCATCTCTTTTCCGTTAAAGAGTTCTTTTGTCTTGTTCACGCCACCGCTCTACACACACAGAAACACAGGACACCCCGCCCCACCGTGCGCGCTTGTTTGTTTACTGTTTACTTGTTTACACGCCCGCTGTCTTCCCCTGTCGCGCCAACCCGCGTATACAACTCAAGCACAAAGAAGTAAAGATGGCCAAGACTCTTGCACAAGGACGTAAGCCAGGAAGTGGAAGAAAGCCAGGTAAGGCTAAGACGCTGGCCGAGGGGCGCAAACCAGGTTCCGGAAGAAAGAAAGGTTCTGTTTCCAAGACTTTGGCTGATGGTCGCAAGGCTGGATCTGGAAGAAAGAAAGGTTCTGTTAAGAAAGTTGATGAGTTGGCCAACTCTGCTAACCAGTCCAGTGTGCAGATATTCCCTCCACTGAACTCCAAGGATGGTCTGTCGAAATCTGAGGCCATTCTGCTCCAGGCTGCTAACAATCAGTATCACACATTGGATCTTCCTTACACACAGCCACAGACTTACAACCTGGCTGAGACGAGCAGCAGTCAACAGTCTGACGTTCAAAGAATTGCCACTGGTGATGAGGCCAACCAATATGCTGTCCAGGCTCTTCAGCAGGACCCAGGTAATGCTACGGTTCAGGTGAGATACAGTGATCTTCAGAAGTTGTTACAACAGAACAACAGATATGAGAACCAACGATTCATTCTGTCTCTGGACCCAACGTCTTCTGGTCAGCTCCCGCCTATTAACCCACCGGTGTTGCAACCACTTCAGCCATCACAGGATCAGGTCCCACAATCTCAAGAGCATCAGAAATTGGCTGGTCAATGAGGCAATGTGTCGGGCACTCCTTTTGTATTGTATTTTTTCTATGTTTTCTTTGTCTGTGAATGTACTGATGTTGTTTTTGGTATTACAAAGTGTAGTAAGAGGAGACTCAAAGAGATTTTTGTAAGGGATGGAATAAGTGATGATCATTGAGTGGTGCTCGATCTGTCATACGCTCCGCGGCGAATACCGCTCTGACCCGAAGAGATATGGGGTGCTATGAAACATGGGTGTCAATTATCGGTACTGCATCCCTTTTGGTATTCTATAACACAAAAGTGGGTGTGAGGTGTGCCTCCGATGTCGTTTAGCTAGCTAATGCAACCCCAAAGACTAAAGTCCGTTGCTGTGCTTTGAAGCCACCGCTGTAACTTTGTAAGCTGTCAGTAAGGAAAGAACACACAAACTGTACAATACTGTAATTACAGCTGTACAAAATGTGTACACACTGTACACTACTGTAAGTCGAGTCTCGGGGGCCCTTGGTAAACGGGGTTAAACGACCGATAGGGATTATCAGGGTGTATCGGTGATAGAACATCTGGTACTATGGTGTGTTATGTATGTGTATTTGTATTGTTGGGTGTCAACTTTCAAGTCTTGACACCCGTGGCTGCGCTCTGAATCCTGAGCTGTAAAAGTGTACGAGAGATATGAGGTATGGTGAGGAAGGCAGATGTTAGGGTAGGGAGTAAGCCCACGAGCCCTCGCGCTCACGAAGCCCTAATCCCACTACTTACTAATTACAAATAGGAAGCCATTACGCAATAACACGATCGGTAACTGGTAAACTACCGCGTCGTTAAGCAGAAAGTGCTCGCCTCTTGTGGTATTTGTCATTTGATAGGTATAGTAATAGGAAACCATGAACCGTGAGTCAGACACGAAAACGCGAGCTCTTAACAGAAACGCGGTCTCGGCCGATGCCGGCTCTTACCGGGGCTCCATCTCCGCACTCGTCGGGTCATTTCAATTCAAAGCGATAGCCTGTGTACTTGTGGTTTAATGTTTAATGGATAAGATGTTCTCTCTTAATCTCCGTGTATTTCTATGTGCTCGTCTCCGAAATCGGAGCCAGATCTTTAAGTGCGTGTAAACACTGGCACGCGTGGATCGAGGGTCGAGACAGCACAGAAAAATAACGTGCGTCTCCTAATTGTCAACAAACGGACGCCACCCCGCTGCTGCAAAGCCGAGCAAATCTCCGATGACTGACCCTGAAGGCTGAGACTCCCTGCATATAAAAGGTCCATTGTCCCCTCTCTTCTCTGCTCTGCTTCTGCTGTTTTCACGGCGCCATTGCCCTTTCGGTTGTCTCTATTCTCCACAAACCGGCTATCATGGATCCACCTATCATCCCTCGCTTCAACACAAACGAGCGTCTCCTCGAAGCCGAGAGCGCAAGAAAGCCATCAAAGGCCACTCTCAAAGACATACACTGTGAAATCAGACTTGATAACGACACAACAGACAGGGTCTTCGCTCCAGGTGAGGTCGTCAAAGGTGAGTTCGTCATCTTCTCCACAAACCAGAACAAGGTGATAAAGGACATCTACTTCAATGCCGTCGAGATCAAGTTCCAGAACGTCTTCCACACATCAGTCAACGCCAATGCATCTTTCTTCTCTATGGATAACAATCCTCCACTTGATGAACTTCCCGCTTTTGCAATCAATCCCGATAAGCACAACTTCACAGCATGCTCTTTCCCATTCACATTCACGATACCTTTAGAGCACTTGGAAGACACCTGCGTCAATCAGAATCCAATGCACAGATCTCTTCTGCCAACTTACGGGTGTCCTCAGCTATGTGGTGAGACATTCCATCCGACAGAAGTTGCTGGTCTCAAAGCTACAAAGTCACAAGCCATGGAAACAATCAAAGACCTCAGCTTTTCAAAATTCTCCAATTTCTACTCGATCTCTTGTAAGATCATGCAACACATCAGGGGTCTTGACAAGCCATACGTTGTCTTTGCAAGATCGTTGGAGATCAAAGTCCAGAACCCATTGGTGCCGCTTCCTACCAACATTGCAGACACAACAGTTGATATTGGCACTTACTACAACGTCGGTGATGTCAATTCTTCTAATGATCTCTCCATCTCCAAATCCATTGGTTTAAGGAAAATGAATAATGAGTTGGCTGGCTTCGTTACTGTTGATAGTCTCCTCCCATCTCCTGTTGTTGAAGGTTCCAAAACTTCTTTCCCAATTGATCTCAAGTATACCCCCAGTGTCAATCACCAACTTCTTCCTGATGTCACGGCCATTGTTGAGCTGTCTCAGTATACGCTTCAGTCCAGTGAATGTGTTCCACCACAGACTGCATTCACTCAACTCCCTGGTGACATCACTGATTTCTCATTGGTTTCCAAATCTGGTAAGACAACACTCATCCAGAAGATTCAAACGGTTTACAAAAAGGAAGATGTCGCTATTGAAGAAGAATGGACTCCAGATTACAATGATGTGAACTCTTATGTCAAGCATTCACATATAACCATCCCGGAGTTGTTCAAAGATGAACTCTTGACTTCTACTTTCCACAGTTGTCATTTACAAAACTTCTACTGTCTCAATGTCAGGATCATATTTGATCAATTGGATCCTCCAAAAGCTGAAGCTGATCAAGAGGATAAGAAGACTTCTCGTCAGTCCTCGTTGGGTTCATTGTTTGGTATGAAGAGAACTCCTTCCACTGATTCAAATGTCAGTGATAAGTACCTCACTGGAAGAAACACAGTTCGTTTGACCATCCCAGTTGTCATCTTATGATTCACATCTGTGAAGCAGCTTTCTTTATCTTTCAATATTCAATACTAAAAACCTTAACCAACATCCTCTGTTTCTTACTCGTGAGTATAAGATGGGATGTAGATAAGGCAGATGTGGAAATGTGGAATCCGGCCGGAATCGCACGGAGAGACAGCTCCGGCTATATCCGATACTAGCAGCGCTCATAACACATCCGTACACCACCGATCCGCCCCCCCCCCCCCCAAACTTCAAAGCGCGAGTTTATCAACGATCTTCCAGAACCTTCCACAGGGAGCTATCTACGGGAATCTGTAAACATCACACACTACAATGGCCGAAGAAGGACACATTACGGTGACTATCAAGTGTGTATTTCACTGCTGGAGAAATTTGAGCAGGGCGGAAGCGCTCGTTGGTGCGGGAAGTCGGGTGTTAGCTGCGGCGGGCCCCCGCGTCCACACGTTGCCACCGTATCTCAACGACGGAACAGTTTACTAACAGAACTACAGGTCGTCTGCCGACACTAAGTATGAGGTCTCTGTTGCTCCATCCGCCACAATTGCTGAGCTTAAGGAGCTCGTTGCCGCCAAGTCAGACATCCCAGCCACGGCTCAGCGCTTGATCTACTCGGGACGTGTTCTTAAGGATGCTGAGACAGTCGAGTCTTACAAAGTCAAGGACGGTCAAACTATCCACTTGGTCAAGAGTGCTGCTGCCAGAGCAGCTACACCGGCTTCTACCTCTTCCGCTGCAGCATCATCCACAACAACCGCTGCTTCTCCTGCTCCGGCTTCATCCGCCCAGGTTCCATCCAACATCGCCGCTGGTCAGGGCTCTTTCAACCCATTGGCTGACTTGACCGGTGCCCGTTATGCCGGTTACACTCAACTCCCATCCGCATCGATGTTTGGTCCAGATGGTGGTATGCAACTCCCTAACCCAGAGGACATGGAACGTATGATGGAAAGCCCACAGGTGCAACAGGGTATGAATGAAATGTTGCGTAATCCACAGATGCTTGACTACTTGATTCAGCAATCTCCACAATTGAGAGCAATGGGCCCAAGAGCACGTGAATTGTTGCAGAGTGACATGTTTAGAAACATGATGACAAACCCACAGATGATGAGACAAATGAGAGAGATGTCAGGAATGATGGGTGGTGGTGCTGCTCCAGCTCCTGCTTTCCCAGCTCCTGGTACTGCTGGAGATGACTTTGACGCCGCTGCTGCTACTGAAGGCGGTGCTGACGCCGCTGCTGCTGGCGGTGCTAATGCCAATGCCGCTGCTGTCAACCCATTCGCTGCTATGTTCCCAGGTGGAGCTCCTGGCGCTGCTGGAGCTAATCCATTTGCCATGTTTGGTCCACCAGGTGGTGCCGGCGCCGGCGCTGGTGCTGGTGCTGGTGGTTTCGGAAACTTTGACTCCGATCTGACCCAAGCCATCATGAACTCCATGGGTGGTGGTGCTGGTGCTGGTGGTGCCGCCGCTGCAGCTGATAACAGACCTCCAGAAGAGAGATATGAACAACAGTTGAGACAGTTGAACGATATGGGATTCAATGACTTTGACAGCAACGTGCGTGCTTTGAGAAGAAGCGGTGGTAGTGTCCAGGGTGCCATTGAGAACTTATTGAGTGGTATCTGATGGTGATAATGCGTATCTAATGGAATATCAATTGCTTGTATTTAATTAGTAGCCGGCACATGGTGAAGTGGTGTACGGATGTTCTGCGCTTGTTTGTCACTTCCGCGAATTTTGAACGTTGGGAACACAGCGGCCCTTGATGAACCAAACAAACAAAAGGTAAGGAACAGACAACCGTTTTGAGCTTTGAAGAATCAATAGGAGCAAAGAACATGTCAGAAGTTGAGAGGCCGGCAGTTGTTCCTGTCCCCGCTGGTGCACAAGTGGAAGAGGAGGAGAAACGCCCGGTGCGGACAACGAATGGGTTGGCTGTGTTGGAGACGAGTAAGCGTTCAGAAGCGCTCAATTCTATGGAATCAATTGCACAGAGGGCCATTGCCCTTCATTTGCATAGTTTGGGTATCACATTCACACAAGAGGCGTTGGACCAGTTGTTTGATCTTATGGAGATCCATCTCGATACGATGTTATCCGATTTGCAGAAAGTCACACATACACAAAGAAGGTCCAAAGCTTCACCGAAGGATGTTAAGTTGCTGTTGAAAGATTATCAAATGGGTACTGGTGTTTTGGAAGAAGAGTTTTTGAGGGCAAAGAGACTTCCCCAGGAGATCATTAAGAAGAAAGAGATGTTGGAGAAACTGGCTGATGAAGCTAAGAGTAATACATCTGATGAACCTGATGCCCACAACCCAGCGTTTGTCTTCTTCGCACATGATGAAGGAATCGTAAGGCTTGTTCCACCAACGAATAAAAGGAGTGCTGCGTTGCTTCCGTGGCTTCCAGAATTACCACCAGATCACACATACAGAAAAACTCCAAAGTATACGGAGAGAATCACAGATCAGAAAGTTGTTCGTGCCAAAGTCTTTGAAGAGAGTAAACTTGGTGAGAGGGCGTTGGATAATCTTGCCAAGGTCATCCGTCCTACAGAAGAAATGGACGTTGATTATGAAATGGAAGAAGAGGAAGAAGATGAAGCAAAAGAGAAAGATGGGAAAGAAGATGAGAAACTACGAGAGCCACAGTATGATTTATTCACTCCAGGCCGTACACATGACATTGAGAAGTACGTCAAGGCTAGGTTGAGATACATTGCGGAGAAGAGACCGGAAAAGGAAAAAAAGAAGCTCAGTAAGGTTGTTGATACCGAATTGTCGAGCATTGTATCTGGATTGTCTCCCTATGGTAAAGAGGATGCTCTCATGCCTTCTCCAGAAAAGTATTTGGAGAAACAGTTCAGAAAGACGATATCTACATTCAAGGTGTTGAAGAGAGAGAAAGAGGTAAGAGAAGAGAAACGTAAAGTCTTGCAAGAGGAGGCTGCTAAGAAGAGACAAGAGATGATTGAAAGCAAAGAATCTGAGTTTGACGACTTCAACAACTTTGACAACTTTGAGAACTTCGAGAACTTTGGTGACACTAAGACTACAGGCGACATCTTTGAGTTCGGAGGTGACGACTCTTCAGACGTTGAGCTTCTTAATGCTGAAACAATTGAAGTGAATGGGCACCTGAGTACAGATGAAGTGGTGACAACATCGGAAGCACCACCACCATCGCAACCGCAACCACGACTACAACCACAAGAAGCCCCACAACCACAGCAACAGCCACAAGAAGCACAACAAGATGCCACACTGCAGGACTCCGACGAGGAAATGCTCTTTGACGTATAAACGAAAAGTAACGACTTTATATCCAAGTGTAGCCATAGCAACATAACATCACCAATTCGCGAACTCCAGCCTCTCCCGGCGGCTCCCCCACCGTAAACAAAACAAAGCACAGAGCCCACAGCACGCAATTCCCTTCGCAGCGCCAAAAGGGGCATGGAAAACACCCCCAACACCAGGAAATGTCGACTGCAACACCGCTCAGCCTCCCGCCACAGGCGCCGTTCCCGGTGAAGATCTCCGCCGTGCACGTTCGCAAGGGCCAGCGTGTGTCCAAGCACGACGTGCTCGCCACTTACACCTACTGGGAGTACCAGGACGTCGAGGAGGGCGAGGCGAAGCGGAAGGAGCGCGTGGACCTCGTGGGGACGTTCGAGTCGCCTGTTGACGGAACCGTCGAGGAGATCTGCGTCGCCAGGGACGACGAGCTGCTTAGCGCCGACGCACCGGTCGTCAAAGTGATGGAGGAGTGCACACACGCGATCCAGTACGGCGGTCTGTGTGCCCTCTGCGGCAAGAACATGGACGAGGAGACGGACTACACGGGCTACAAGCTGGAGGACAGGGCGCCCATCTCAATGTCCCACGGAACAAGCAATCTCAAAGTGTCCAAAGACGAGGCCGAGAAAGTCGAAGAGAAGTGGCAGAAAGGTCTGATCGAGCAGAAGAAGTTGATTCTCGTCGTTGACTTGGACCAGACGGTCATCCACGCCACCGTCGACCCGACAATTGGTGAGTGGATGAAAGACGAGTCGAATCCAAACTACTCGTCTCTCAAGGACGTCAAGCAGTTTGAGTTGGAAGAGAAGTCGTTCATCAACACACATGTACACAGTGATGCCGTTGCTACTTACCTTAGAACGTACTACGTCAAGTTGAGACCCGGGTTGGAGTCGTTCCTCGAGAACATATCGGAGAAGTACGAGTTACACATTTATACCATGGGTACAAGAACCTATGCCAAGGCCATTGCTCAGTGCATTGACCCGGAAGGTAAGTACTTTGCCGATAGAATTCTGTCGAGAGATGAGTCGGGTTCAATGACACAGAAATCTTTGGAGAGGTTGTTCCCCACTGATACGTCGATGGTTGTCATCATTGACGATAGAGGAGACGTTTGGAACTGGAGTGATCATTTGGTTAAAGTGGTTCCATTTGACTTCTTTGTTGGTATTGGTGATATCAATTCAAACTTCTTACCAAAACAGAAATCTTTACTGGGTCCTACCAAAAGACGCGAATCTATTGCTAAGTTGGAAGAGAAATTCATTCAGGAAGAACAGAATCGGGAAGCTTCAAGAGATGAGAAGATTGAAGATGAAGTCAAAGCAGAGGAAGCCAAAGAAGGAAGTGGTGAAGAAGAAGATGATGCTGAACTCATACGATCCTCTGAAAGAGAAGTATCATTGGAAGCACAACAAGAAGAGAGACCAATGGCAAAGCTTCAAAAAAACCTGGATGAACTCGCTTCACATAGTGAACGTTTACTGTATGATGATGACGATGAACTTAAAGGTCTTGAAACCGCCTTGATGAAGATCCATTCTGAGTTTTATGAAAAGATAAGTTCAAATCCAAAGATCAATGAGATTTTACCAAAGATGAAGACCCAAATCTTTGACGGCCTTCATTTCGTCTTCTCTGGTCTCTTACCACTCAATTTCAACATCAGCCATGAAAGTATTGTCGTATGGGTCAAATCATTTGGTGCTGTCGTTGACACAGAGGTCACCATGGAAACTACACACATCATTGCTAAGAATCCATATACTTATAAGGCCAAATTGGGCAAGACTATGGTCCCCGGTTGTAAAATCATGCACCCGGATTGGTTATTTGACAGTATGACCAATTGGAGATTGGCCGATACCGCAGGGTATGAAGTTGAGTTTGCAAATGATAAGTTCTTGCCTGAAGTTGAAGTGAAGAAGTATATGGAGAAGTTGAGTCATGAAACGGTACAAGCACCGGTACAAGAGGGACCAGCTACTCAAGATGATGATTTACTCGGTGGTGATATGGATTGGCTGAATGAAGAGGATGAGGATGAAGAGGACTTCTTGTCATCTGATGAGGAGAATAATGGGTTGAAACGTTCCATAAGCGATGATGAAGAGGATGGCTTGAAGAGGCGGAGAGTTGGAGAGCAAGAAGATGATGATGAGGACGGTGAGGACGGTGAAGACGACGATGATGAATTTGCAGCAGAACTGATGCTCGACTTGGAGGAAGAAGAATAACTAAAGAAATGTTACGATATTGCACTACTACAAAGCATATGTCTCTACCGTATTGGGATGACGGAGTTGGCCTCCCGTCTCTTTTGTAGATTCGCGCTCCGCTGTAGCGAGCACATGTGACATGTGTACGATACCCCCATTTGTGTGACGGTTATGAATCAAGATAAGACGGTTTCATCATCGAAATGCCGGGACCTTCTATTCACGAGCTGGTGGACCAGTGGCTCTCCATCGATGTTGTGCGTGTGCTCTCTTCCCATCTCAAATACAACATCGTACTAACAAATAACAGAACCCAGAGACAACCAAACAGATCAAAGACCTTCAAGCAGCCAACGACACAGATGGACTTGAGCTTCTTCTTCGTGACAGGATCGCATTTGGAACCGCTGGTCTCAGAGCGAAGATGGAAGCAGGGTTTGCACGTATGAACGATGTGACCGTCCTACAGGCATCACAAGGTCTTGCTGAGTACGTTCTTGATCAAAGGCATTCGTCTCCTTCTGTTGTTATTGGACATGATCATCGTCATCATTCTAAGAAATTTGCCATGATTACTGCTAATGTGTTCCTATTGAAAGGGTTCAAAGTGTACCTTTTACACTCTGACACGGATCTTGTCCCTACTCCTTTGGTTCCATTTGCAGTCGACTTCTATAAGGCTTCTTGTGGTGTCATGATCACAGCTTCACATAACCCAGCACAGGACAATGGTTATAAAGTGTATTGGGCCAATGGATGTCAAATCATTCCTCCTCATGACCATGGTATTGCTTTACAAATTGGAGAGAACTTGAAGCCAATGGAACGCGCTTGGGATTTGAGCGTTTTGGAAGAGGCTAAAGATATGCTCGTTCGTGCTAAAGACGAGGTTGTTGATGCTTATTTGAAGCATTTGCAAAAACATGTTGTTAAGAGTGCAGTTAAAGACTTGAAGTTTGTCTATACTCCTATGCATGGTGTTGGATATGAGGTTTTCTCCAAAGCTGTGAAGATGATTGGTGTGGAAGAGATTGTTGTGGCTAAGCAACAAGTGATACCTGACCCAGACTTCCCTTCTGTCAAGTTCCCTAATCCAGAAGAGAAAGGAGCCTTGACGCTGGCCATCAAGACTGCTGATAAAGACGGTATCGAGATTGTTATTGCCAATGATCCAGATGCTGATAGGTTCTCTGCTGCTGTGAAAGTTGATGGTGAATGGAGACAGTTGACAGGTAATGAGATTGGCTTCTTATTTGCAGACTACGCTATCAGAACTACACAGGAACCTTTGGACAAAGTGTTTTTGTTGAACTCAACAGTGTCGTCACAGATGATCTCTTCCATGGCTCAACAGGAAGGCTTCCATTACACTGATACTTTGACAGGCTTCAAATGGATTGGTAACAAGGCCATTGACCTGGAGAGAGAAGGGTATGTTGTTCCTTTTGGGTATGAAGAGGCCATTGGGTTCATGTTCCAAGGAGTCCATGATAAAGACGGGATTTCTGCTGCTACGGTGTTCCTCCAGATGGCTCAACAATGGAAGGATGACGGAACAAATGCTATTGAAGTGCTGGAAGAAGGGTTCAAGAAGTATGGATACTTCAAGGAGTACAACTCTTACTACATTGTCCCCAACCCTGCTACCACAACGCTTATCTTTGACACTGTGGTGAGATCTGCTGGAGAGAAGAAGTATCCAGCAACAATTGGCAGTTACAAAGTCACCTACTGGAGAGACTTGACTCTTGGGTTCGAGTCTGCCTCTGCTGATGGTGTCCCTGGTCTTCCAACAGACCCTTCATCCCAAATGGTCACTGTCAAACTGTCAACTGGAGAGCCAAACGAGGAGATCCGCTTCACTGCGCGTGGCTCTGGAACAGAACCGAAGCTCAAAGTATACGTGGAGACCAGAGCGCAAACAGAGCAAAGATCTGCTGAATTGGCCCTTGACGTGTGGGAGACGCTGAGAGAGGTGTGGTTCAGACCGTCAGAATTCGGGCTTGTGGAGGCATAACTCACTCTATATTTAACATATGAACATATAAATTACACGATTATATTCACCAACTCTGTAGCTCCACAGTGGTATCAAAATATCCATGGGCTCCCTTACAAAGTTGTGCCGTTCCTGTATCCGGCCGCGAGATCCCACCTGTCACAGCCGTCAACGTGTCTGCAATCGCGACGTCGAAAAAGATCAACACATTCAACTCGCTCCAGAACACAGCCCTGGCACACGCTCTTCCACGCACCACAACCCCCGCCATGTCCTCGCTTCTGAACGCCTTCACTGGCTCTCGGGACACGCACGGGAAGAAGAGCGACCTCCCCATGTAAGTCTGGTGCCTAGCGCCCCACTGGAACGTCCACTAACAGCCCGCAAACAGCACCGTCGACTTCAAGCCGCGCAGGGCACAGAACAAGTACCGCACATGGGCACTCTACCTCGCCGGAGGGCTCCTCTGCCTGTGGCTCCTCACACGGTCGCTCGGCAAGGACACGCCGCGCTACTCGGAGGAAGAGTACCGCCAGTACACCAACACGAAGAGCATAGACACGGCGAAGTTGGAGAAGTTCGACGAGGGCGTTGAGAAGTACCTGATCGACCACGAGGGAATCGTGCGCGAGTCGCCGGAGTTCAAGGAGCTCCAGCAGGAGATGGACGAGCTCTACCACTCCACGGTGGACTACTACGACCTCAACGACCACGAGGGCCACACCGACGGCGCCAGCAACGGCGACCATCTCTTGCTTCTCATCCCACTGAGAAACGCGGAGGCCGTCTTGCCGTTGATGTTCAGACACGTGATGAACTTGACCTACCCACACGAGTTCATCGACATCGCGTTCCTCGTGTCAGACTGCTCTCCCGAAGACCGCACGCTCGAGGCTGTGTTCGAGTACTCGAGAGCCTTGCAGCACGGTAACCTATCCAAGTTACTCGATGAACAAGACGCGACTACAGAAGGGTTGAGGGGAACAAGTGAGCTCCATCTGAACTACATGGACCCAGACTACATCGAGAGACGTAACAATGCCTTCTCCCCTCCTTACCACAAGACTTACAATACCCCATTCAGATCAATCCAAATCTTCAAGAAGGACTTTGGACAAGTCATTGGCCAAGGCTTCTCAGATAGACATGACGTCAAGGTACAAGGTATAAGACGTAAGTTGATGGGTAGGGCAAGAAACTGGCTCACTGCCAATGCACTCAAACCATACCACTCATGGGTGTATTGGAGAGACGTTGATATTGAACTCATGCCAGGTGACATTATAGAAACAATGATGAAGTTTGACTATGACGTCCTCGTTCCAAACGTTTGGAGACCATTGCCTGAATTCTTGGGTAATGAACAGGCTTATGATTTAAACTCATGGATGGAGTCGGAACAAGGTCTTGAATTGGCTAAAAAATTGGATGAAGATGAAGTCATTGTGGAAGGTTATGAACAATTCCCAACTTGGAGAGTCCATTTAGGTTACATCAGAAGTCCGACCGGTAAACCAGATGAAGTGGTTAACTTGGATGGTGTTGGTGGTGTCTCTATTCTTGCAAAGGCCAAAATTTTCAGACAAGGTGTTCATTTCCCTGCTTTCACGTTCTTGAACCATGCAGAGACTGAAGCATTTGGTAAATTGGCTAAGAAGATGGGATTCAAAGTTGGTGGATTGCCTCATTACACCATCTGGCATATCTATGAACCGAGTGAAGATGATCTTCAAGAAATTGCAAGAAAAGAACGTAAGAAAAGACGTCAGAAAAATGCTGCTTCCAGAATGCAAAAGAAGAAAGTTGCTGAATGATACATCCTACGTGTCTGTTTCTTTCCTTTGTTGTTTTATCATACTCTGCATCGTTTCTGTTTTTTACCTTCATATTCAATCAACTTTTCAGCTCCCTTGTTTACAATTCACGAACTCTTGAATGATATACCATACACACATCCCTCCATGTCTCTACAGCTTCCTTAGAAATTCAGTTTTTCAATTCTTGATTTGCAATTGATTGTATTTCAAGTCTAAAATGTTACTTCTACATATGGATAGTTCTCAAAGGACTAATATTAAAAGAACAAATCAATTGTTCATAAAACATCAACCGTCTTTAAACGTCAACAAGCAAGGTCTATAAAACTAGTTCAGAAAGAAAACAAAACGAGAGAGAGACAAAAGTGGAGTATGGAAAACAGCTTCATGGTGACTCAATAAGTATGTGTGTGTGTGTGAAAATAAGCGAAAGCAGAAACAGAACAAATCAGTGGGATAAAAAGGGGGTATTGGTATGTTTGATGAATATGTGTGCGTGTGTGTGGAATGACTAAAGCAAATGGAACGAAATGACAATTAAAAGTGTGATGGAGATGTTTTCTTTTCTCTGATTCACATAACCAAAGCAATAAGAGCTGGAATCATGACTGAGAACATGGAGGCACTCACAACAACACCAGAATCCTTGTATGAAGATGATGTGGATGTGGAGTTAGATGAGGATGAGGTTGAGGCAATTGTGCTCGATGTGGTGGAAGCACCAGTAGCAGAAGCAGATGTTGTTGTGGATGTGAGAACAACATCATCGTTTCTGGAAGCGAAACCAATCTCTTGTTCTTCAACGTTGAAGTCAGCATAGACGGTCTTCAAGAACACAGCACCAAGGATCCAGCTGTCAATGGTGTCAGAGTCAACACCTTGGATGTTGGAAACACAGTATCCAGCATAAGAAGAAGTTTCTGTGTAAGCATCACCCAAGTACTGATCAGGGCCAATGGTGAAGTTCGAGCCGTTCAATTCCAAGCTGATGTCCATAGTGGAGTTACAGAAAATGGCAAAGTTTGTACCGTCAGTGATAGACTCAGAGAAGAAAGAGTGGACGTCAAGAGCATCTTGCTTTGGGAGAGCAAGAACAGTAGTACCAGAATCAACAATGGCGGTTCTTTCAGCAGTTGTGTTCTTGGAGTCGATGATCATAGATTCGTTGAAAGTGACAGGATAAGAATCAATGAAGACACGACCGATGACAATTTGCCAGTAAAGAGTGTCAACTTCCATCAATGGAATATAATGAAGGTCACCGGTATAGAGCTGTTCAATTGGATCACCAATGGAGAAGATACCAGCGTTTGAATAATCAGAATCATTAGAGCCGACCAAGCCGAGACAGATGGAGAATCTTTTTGTAGCAATGGCATGAGATTCGTAAAGAGCAGAAATGATACTTTCAATGGCGGAAGAGTCATTTGAGGGAAGACCGAAGATACCAGATACTGGGTATTGTTCAAAGAACTCTGGGACTGTGTTTGCCATACCGAATCTGAACTTTTGTGTTGTTGCCAATTTGTTGACGATGATGTTATCCTCAACAACTTCACCACTGGCGGTACCAGTGACGTATGCAAGGGCAAATGTGGATGTTGATGATTGAGAGTCGGTGGAAGACGCCGTGTAGACTTCTTCGTCTTCACATGCCTCATCTGTGCAGCTGGAGCCATAGACCCAGAGGTATGCGGAGCCTGTGTCAATGATGAGTGGATACTCTTTGACACCAATGGTTGTGTTGACAAAGTAACACTCGTTGTTGTCATCTGTCTCAAGGAGAGAGATACCTGGCTGGAGGTTCAGCACTGTGGATGTCTTGTTGACCTCTGAAGGCTTCATGACGTATGGGGTGGTTATCTTGGAAGTGGTGCCCTCGATGGCCTCCAAGTGCTTCTGGAAGTCTTCAGGGATTGGCTGAACACTGGAGACCTTAATAGACTTGCTGCTGATGAACCTATCATCACTTGTTGGCATGATGGCCAAGGCGGATGATGCGAGTGCCGCCAGGATAGAGCTCTTCGGGAACAGCATGATTGTATATGTGTATGTGTTGTATGGATGGGTATGGGGAAATGAGGCAGAAAAAGAAGTGCAATTAGATGGTTAAACCTAGCAGAGAGAGGTGATTAGGGTGTGATTGGGTCTGTGTGATTTCTCTTTCAGCTGAGCGTGCTTGCTGTTTGAGCGTTTTGGGGTTGGGGAATGGTGGTGATTGGGGGAATGCCAACTGGGAATGCTCGTGGCCAGCTCGGGATTGAACAGGGCGGCTAGAGGAGGAGTTGTGTGAGGGTGGAGCTGGGTCGAAGCGCTGTGCAAAGATCTGTTTTCAACCAGTGACTGTGTGTGTGTGGTGTCCCAGTGGCGGCGAGGTGGTTATGTTTTATAGCAAATGCAGAACGTGGTGGCAGACAAGCGCTGGGCGACTCGTGTTTTTTTTTTGACTAGCGCCGAGCAGCCCAAAATTAAAAGGGGGAACCCGATTTGAGCAGACGGTTCTAGAGTGTTATGGAAAGTGGTGAATATATAAGTCATACGAGTACTACCTATTAAATTGCTATTTTTGTCTCTTCAAAACGACCGATTGGCCAACAAACAACGCTGCCAGAAGCAGATACATCGAGGTGCGTCTCCGGGGCAACCGCGAAAAGTAAACAAAGGCCTGACGATCGCGTCCAATTAGTTTTCCCAATCGGGAAATCGGAAACTGCGATACGCGCAACATGAAACCTTAAAGCCCCCACACACACACAAGGCTTCGAGCTCCTAAGCTGAGATTCAGACACAAATAAAGCCTCTTTACCCAGTTCATACCCTTGGTTATATCTGACACTGTGATTGGCACCTCTACATAGCCTCATGTGCCTAACGCGGATCCGAAAGTACCTCTTGAGACACCCCTGATTCGCGTAAACAGATTATGGTCTCCAAGGTGTGTTTGAGCTTCTGAATCTGACAGTCCAGATGAAGATAACCCCTGCTTAGATGCATCTGAGATCTGCTTCCCTTGCGTATGGCGATCTATTTTGATTCTGTAGGGTGAAGTCCACCGAAGCGAGCTTTTGAGGGACTAGAAACTACATGACGTCGCACGGGTACTATGTACTATTTTTAAGAATATAGCGATCAATTATGGAGAGAAGAACAATAGACGTATGCATAGAAATCGTCCTTCAGCTGGATATATTCATATGATATATGTGTGTATGAAAGGAGCGGAAGCGGTGATTAAGTTCCATGATCATGTACAAGTCAAGTAGTTGTGTGACTTTGTGTCCGATGCCGGAGAGATGTGGTGTACGGAGGGTGTTTGGGTTTGAAAACACCCGCACACCCTTAAAACTTTCAAACAGTTAATAAAATAGTTCAATCTGGAAGAATCAGGATTATAACTGCTCCTATAAAGGTTATTTAAGCTGATAAATTCGATGGTAGTGCTGGATTAGTGAAAATCCTAAAATATTTGTATAAAATTTGGACTTTTTAGCTTTGTGTCAGAAATAGCGAGTCCATTCTTCATTTTGAGTAGTTGGCCTAATGTTAACTGGATTCATTTAGTTTAATATATTTATTTTTGCGAATTCGGAAGATTTGGCCATTTATTCAATAAAATATCAATATTTAGGAGTAGATGAGTACAAGAATGATTCCAAAACATTGATTTTTACTTGTTTTATTGTCATTATAAGAAGAGTCGTAAGCGTGCGCACGTGACCTTGAATATGTCTGTACCCCACATTTGTTTTTAGTACCGTGGCGTAACCGCTTACATGCTGGTACCATATATAAGAGCATCCGGAACACAGCCCACTTATTGTATGATTATTTAGCAATTGAATGAATTAAAAGCTCACTGGATCAATCATATCGGCCATACGGATCACTGCGATCTAGTTTTGATTAGATTTGCGTGGTTGTAGATCACTATAGATCGTTTACGATCTCACACGAGCTGCCTTTCTTCATCTTCATATTTTTGACTGTTGTTCTCGAATGTTTGATGTTGCTTGTCGTGTTTCCGTAGTTAATCTTTGTAGGCTTTATGAGTCATTGGTGGAGAAGACGCGTTTTCTTCTTAGTGCCAGCGTGATAGTCTACCTAGTACATACCTCCATCGCCCATCTCTCTCGTCAGCCCCCACGGAGTTGAGAGTCGAACTTGAAGCTGACAGTTGACTAGAGCTTGGAAAGGGCCAATTCGATGTCTTATGTGTCACACTGTCACGACTCAGTGCTCAGTGCTCACCCGTCCCCGCTATCGGGCCGGTGGGATAACGTATATGCCACTGCCAGTGACCATAGGCTTAGAGCTTACAGTCTCTGTATAACAAGTCCTTCGACAGCTGGTAGAAATATACCGGGCAAAAAGCAACTTGTGAAGACCACATCAGAAAGGACACGTGAAGAGGTATGAGTCTTGTAGTTTGGTGCTAGTAGTATTAGTATGTACTATGAACTTGATCCTCGGGAAGCCCCGATGTCGTGATAATAAAGGCACAGGAGAGCGGGAGATGAGTCACACTACAATAGTACGACAGCTCTACAGAATTTAGGGTTCTTAAAATAGTCGAGGGTCTAGTCACTAGTGAGCGGCTGTTACCGGATGCGGCTGTTGCAGCTTTGCGTGTTTCTCGGAAAGATGTCATCATTGATGGTTCATGGCAGCTTTGCGAGGGCTACAAGACGGCTATATGCGGTGATGGAAGGTTCCAGAGAAAAACCCAAGAGCACGAGCCGCTGACCAGCCAATGACTAATGGGAACATGCATTTGTAGCGCGTCCCGGTCGCATCAACACAGGCTCCGCTGTCAGCATCGCTTTCCTATTCCTATTGTTCTGAGTCAGCTATGGGCATCCGAGAGCGAGCCCGGCGTTGCACCAGCGCTTATATATAAAGCCCTGCGATCGCACCCTTCCCCACGATCACGATTAGTCAGGACTCAGGGCATCACCACCTCGGGCGGCTGCACAAATGACACAGAAGCGTGACGAGTCGTACTTCCCAGAGGTCAACTACGACCACATCGACTACACAGGCGCCCTGCTGAGAGAGGACGGCCGCCGTCTCAGGGCCCAGGAGCTCATGAGAACGCGCACACACATGATCAACAACACGGTGCGCACGGGCTTCATCCAGGACGACGAGTACGAGGACTTCCCCAACACGGATGACGTCTGGTTCGACGTGCTGCCTTCGTTCGAGATGCACCGCTCGCTCCACCAGTCAACCGCCGGCAGAGCCGATGAGACAGAGCCGCCAGTGTACACCCACGAGGACTCTTTGCCGCCCACGCCATCAGAGACCACCGCCGCAATGAGAGGCGTCTCCCTTTCTCCTGTTGACACGCCATCGGTGTCGTTCCAGTCCCACAGATCCTCCATTGTCACAGGGTCCTCGGACAGCACCTCCTACCCACCGGAATCCTCGTTCAACATGCAGAACTACGACTCACTCAACACCGGCGACCCTACAAACACACACAGACTCCCAAAGATGCCATGCGATTCCAACCTCGCTGTAAACATCTACGTCACAAAGTCCCACCCAAAGATCGGAGAGAAACCGGAACTTGAGTCCATGTTGAAAGAGTACACTTCTGGAGATGTCATCCATGGCTACGTCATCGTTAACAACAACACCCCGAAGCAGATCCCATTCCACATGTTCTACGTCACACTGGAAGGGTCGGTATCCATTGTTGATCCACAGGAGAAGAAAATGTACAACAGAAAGTTCCTTCACATGATCGATTTGAACGCTTCTTGGTCTTATGGCTGTATCTCTCCATCATCAAACGTTCATTACAAATGGGGTGACATTGATTACGATGGTTGTGCCTTGGGACTCCCACCTTGTCGTATCTTGGAACCAAACACAAAGTATAAGAAATTCTTCACTTTCAAAGTCCCTTACAACTTGTTGGACAACACTTGCAAACATGGCCAAGAACTTCACACATTGCTTCCACCATCTCTTGGTGTTAACAAATATGCTAAAGATGGTAAGTATTCCAGGATCGATTTGAATGAGTCCCTTGGTTATGGCCATTTGGGTAAACGTGGCTCTCCTGTCTTGACTAAAGACATGTCAAATGGTACAATGAGTATCAACTACAGCATCAACACAACTTTCATTGGTTTGCATCCAACAAAGAAAGACACAATGGGTCAACCACTTTTGGCCGTTATGAGAGATGAAGACTACGCCTTACGTTTCATTCCCTTCGGTTTCGGTGTTTCCCTCTTTTCATCTGAAAGTTCTTTGAGGACGTTGAAAGGAACAGTTCAGAGTTCTTTGAAGAATGCAGAGAGAAAACTGATGTTAAGCATTGAAGGCAATGAAGAAGAAGTGAGAAAGCTGGATCATGATATCAAGGTGGCTCAATTGAGTGGTATCTCAACAATGTACAGAGAGAAAGACGTTGCAAGTTTCCCGTTGAGAAACGTCAACCATGCCACTCCTGATTATTCTAAACTGGAAACCACTGTCAGTTACGTTCCATTGCCGAAGAAATCCTTGTTTGGTACCAAGAAGACTCCAACTTCAAACGACTCAGGTCTCATCTCCATCACAACGCATCTTCCAAAGGATGGTTTGCCATACGTTTCTCCATCATTGATCAGAAAGACAAATGAAGTTTCCAAATTGAATTCTCTTGGTTTGGCCAATTACGATATGATGAACAATGCTCTTTCTCCAAACGAAAAGAGAAAATTGACACATTTGGAATTCGACTTGAACTTCTTACCTTCAGATTTGGCAATGATGAAATTAACCACACCACCTGAATTCAGTGAGATCAGATCCAAATTGATGGTCATCAACGTTTACTCCAAGTCTTCTATCCCAGTTAAGATATCATCGGATTTATTCGCTGGTGGCTGTGATAAAGTCTCAACTGTCAAATTCAAACAACTTACATCTGAATTCAAGAAGTTCAGCGAAGAATTGGAACAGTTGAAGAAGAAGTTTGAAGATAGTGGGTTGGATTTACCAGATTTCAGAAAATATGTTGATAGATCAATTGAAGAGGATGTCAATGCCATGAAGGAGTTGAACTTTGAATCATCTATCCATCCAGTTTTCAAAAAACCAGAACTTGTTGCTGATAAGAGTACACCATGGAATTTATCTGAAGATGGTAAGAGTTGGAAAAAACACGTTCAAATGGATTTGGAATTTTATGAAAACATCAGAGAAACTTTGATTCCAAACTTCCAAACTTGCTTGCTCTCAAGAATTTATTGCATCCAAACGGAGTTCAAATTTGAAGGTTGTGATACCGTTTCCAGAGTGAGAATCCCAATCCGTTTGAGATGGTTCGATTGAGAGCTTGGTTCTTTGCTTGTTGTTGTATGCCCGACGGTTATCAACGTGGCAACTGGCTTGCTACTTTTGTACATATGCTTTTGTACATATACTTTTTTACATATTCAAATTCATCATAATACATTCTTATAAGAAGTGATCGTAATAAAAGCTTTGCACATATCAGCAATAGAAAGAAATGAACCATCAATAAACTCTGTCAAATTGGAAACATACGAGTTCCATAATCTCATAAAGAAGAGAGATCAATGAAGCAAACGGACAAACAGAAAAAAAACATAAAACCATACCTATTCATGAACTAAACCTTACTCAATGCCTTCCATATCAACCTCTGGTGGAGCGAGAGAGAGCAACACCTTATGAGCTTAACATCATTGTTGAGAACATCAACAAACTCATAAGAAGTCTCCAAAATATGATCAACGGTGGAATAACCGCCAAATAGCGAGACTGGGAGGGGAGGGAATGGGGGCAAAAAAGAACAAAACCAATACACAGACATAAAACATGAGCGGGAGGGGGGAGGGTATCATCAAGGAGAGTGGAAGAACAAAGAGCAACCTCATTGCGGTCTACCCATAACATCGGGAAGCTGGTCAGCCAGTTCATCCTTCTTCACGGTATGATCCAAACGACCATACCCGTTATAACCTCTTTGTTGGTGGAAGACAGGCAATTCAGCCTTGTCGCTGTCAATCAACTTCTCACTCAAGTTGGCCAGCAACGTGATACTCTCTTCAGTCTTCAAGTCACCATTCTCGCCAGCGACTTTCTTCTTCTCACTCAAGTTCTTTTGTAACTTGTACAGCTCCCTGATCTGCTTGAACTCTTCTGGTTTACGCTTTGGACCATGGCGTTTGAAAGTGATGTGTGCGTTCAGGTGATTGAGAGTCCCATAGCTGTTGCGACATCCCTTGTAGTTGCAAGCATAGAGACGGACCATCTCGTTGGCCTTGCGTCTTGGGCGCTTCTTGCGTGGTTGAGAAGGTGAATCGTGGATGTCGTATGGGTGGTGTGCAGGGTGGACTTGGTGCATTGCTGGTGGCATCTGGTACATCATTGGTTGCATCATTTGCGGGTGCTGGTGCTGGAGCTGTGGAGCGTACATGTGCTGAGGAGGCATGACTCCCGGTGGCACAAAGACAACGTCATGAGGGACGTATTGTGGTGCTGGGATTGGTTGTTGCTGTATCGTGTTGGCATAGTGCTGGACGGGAGAGCCATGAGGAGCCAGGACGACGGGTCCAGCGGAGTACTGTGGCAAAGCAGATACGGACGAGTGTCTGGAGCTGGGGGACTCAGAGGAGTACGAGCCACTGGTGGAGGCCCTGAGCGAAGGTAGAACAACTGCTGGTGTCCGTTGTCGTTGAACGGGCTGTGCTGGTGGCTCTGGGGCCGATTGCGGCTGAGCTTGGGGATGTATGCCGATCGTGAGTTCCTTGATAGAGGGCAGCTTCACCTTCTGTTCGTTGTAGTTCATAACGTCTGTCATAGCCGTTGTCTTGTAGGGTGGCGGTGGGCGCTCGTGGGGTGGGGGTAGCTCCTGTGTGTGAGTGGTGCGGGCGGAGAGGAGGGTGCTCCCGTGTATTTATAACAGCACGACCGCCTGGGCCCAAAAAAGATGCCTGACGTAACGCACTGCGTAATGAAATCACCGGCGCCTGTGGGGCCACGCTCCTCTTTTAGCAACTCTGATAACTCGGATGCAGTATTGCGCTTTTGTAAGGCGGGAAAACAAGACCATAACTCCGGTGAAATGGCATCTAAGTCTTATAACAACGTATGCTTGGGCTAGATGCTCTGCTATATTGAGAGTAACGTACACAATATAGCACCAGCGCAACTGCCACGTTCCGTGCCCCGTGCCTTGAACCGGTCCGCGCACTCAGAGCAGCAATGAACAGCGACTAGATCCCGCAGAAACTAGCAGTGAAAGTGCAGACGGAGACTAGGCCGAGGGCAGAGTCTTGTGAAAGCCTTGCCTATCTCTGCCATAAAAAACTTCAAATAATAAATTACGTGCGGGCCTGGGTCGCGGGCTTTGGGACTTTGACTTCTTCAGATGGAACTTATATAAATTCTCCACTCTCAGCAGCTGATTCTATTTACATAAAATCTTCTCAGTCTAAATATTTTTAGATGCCACGGAACACGATTCATTTTCAGGCAACATAGCGCGGTCTATGAATAATACAGACCCACAGCGGTGTGTATGCGGGGCTACTTGGTACATAAGATCCGCACTTGCAAGTTGCACCCCGCCATCACCAACACCCTTGCACTTATCAGACACGATCCTAAATTCGCACATAAACAGCAGGATATATGTCTCAAGCACACACATGAGGTAATCGAAACAGAGATTCGAACTTAATGGTACTGGAGAGTGTGTCAGTATCCGACAAAAACACGGGGAATTTTTCCTTTTCTTTGGGAGAAGGGGAGGGGGCAGCGGCGGGCGTATTTGTGGTGGGCTGTACCGCGGAGATCTTCAGGTTCCTGGATTGCACATGAATGGACAGCAGATAATCCTCTGGGTTTCACCCTGAAGGATATGTGTAACCGTCGAGGACCCGTTTGAGACTCAGAGCTGGTGTAAACATCACTGTGTATAATCTTCACCCTGTATACACGTCGAACGGTTACCACTCGAGATTTGTAGAGAGAACGCGGGCGCATCAGCAACAATAGTAGCACAACATACAACCAATAATTATTAGTAACACGTCACCTGTCAGACCGACGTAAGCTGTATAAAACTCACGAAGCCTCAATAATATTTTGGAATGTCGATCAGGATTCAGAATGATATCGATACTCGTACTGCATAATCAAACTTGCGTACCGAGAAATGGACAGTATCTTATATCATCTAGTGACGTACCGTTGTGACTCGTGAGCAACAATATGGAGTATATCACAAGGCGCAACTAGCAAGCTTGAATATCGTGATGCTATCGAGATAACCGTGGTCATATATTGGGCTATGCAACATATATAGCACGCCCCGAACAAGGTTTGTTCGTACATCACCTGTATACATTTATATATAGAAAACTTCAAGACAAGAGTCAAGACGGCCAAGGCACAAGCACAACAGCAGAAGCACTGTCATGCGATATATCTTCCGTACCACTGCTGTATAGTATGCTATACATAGCACAGTGTATTGTACACTGTACATGCTCTTCCTACCTGCTCGCCGCTCGCCGCTCGGCCCTTCATCGTCAATTATATGAGTCAGGGATTCACGGATGTTGAAAGCGTAGCGGAAGCAGTGTCCAGCAGAGAGTTGGAAGTTAGAACTATATATGAGACACAGGAGGATCCCGATTCCCCAGGCGAATCACCAACAAGGATGAGACAGTAGTACGGGTGTTAGTATTACGGAGTTTATCAGCACCTAAAAAGGGGGGTTTCCGTCGCGCGACTTGCTGTCAGATCTGGGTCTAGCCCTTAGCTATATGCAGCATTTTGGTTTGGAGATCTCGCTAAAGAGCCCTAACTTCAAATCCGGTTCGGAGTAGGCCCACGACGTTAGTGAGCAGATTGCAAAGAGAAACAGCAGACACAATCCTTGTTATTCTGCACATATCAAGCACAGACACCCCTCTGCAAAGTTCAGACCTTTCCATTCGATCGCAACGTCGACGGACAAGGAAAAATGGACAACAGGGCTTTTTTTCGTCCCTTGCGCGATAGTAGTTAGTGGCAGAACTTGGAAGTACCCCTGGCATGATGTCGTGGTACATACGCAAGGTCAGCCCTGAGCCGGACGGCAAGCCCGACCGCTGATCAAAGGAAACCTCATTAGTTTGGGGATATGGACAAGCGGTGCTATATAGAGATGCTGGCAGATCGATATGGAAACACCCCTGTGCAAGCCAGCTAGACACAAATGACAGCACTTCCGGAAGGAACATCTGGATTAGCCGCTAGACGATGAAGAAACGCATCCGGCCCCAAATAAATTCCTCACCGGCTGGCATACCAAACGTCTTTCCTTTGCTTTACACCACGGCACCACGGCTCAAACATAGCCCTAGTCAGCATATCAATTCTGGGTCTCTATGTTCTGATTTATGGGGAATGCACACGTCGGAATTGGCCTAGCATACCCGCAGCTTCAGGCCTCTTTGGCTGTCGTAGAAAAATGCACTTCAGCAACGTCCATTTTAGGAAATGCGTAGACCGGAGCCAGATGGCCTTTGGGGCGTTGGAGGAAAGGCCAGTTAACCAACGGCCCAAATAGGAATGGTTACGCAGCCCTTGGAATTGGAGCAGAACAGTGGCTTTTGAAGCCGGAATTTTTCTTTAAGAATACTAGATATGATAATACACTCTGTTTAATATTGGATATCAAATTTATTCTCGCATTGAAGCTTTTTTGGTGAAGTTATTGCTGTTCTTGTTCTTTTGAGAACCTGTGAATGGAGTTTTTTTTCTTTTTTAATTATGTAATCTTCCGGATTTATCGTGCTGTATCGGAGCTGAGCTTAATGGATTCCCCAAAGCGGAAGTGAACTCCGGTTGGTTAATAACGAACGGCAAGCGACGCTGGGAAGCATCGATTACTGGGAAGTCGCGGCGTTGCTTAAGTGCACTTTTCTACGACAGCCAGAGGCCTATTATTCCCCCATTGGTACTTTGGAATTCAACTTATACGTGGCAAGGTTCGTAATTTGAGAATCCCACGAGCTACGTGTTTTGTATAGGATAAAGAAAAGATTAATACTAAAGAGTAAATGGAATGACAGTATAAGCTGTTTCCAGAATGGTAAAATCAATGAGGTCATGACAGAACGTATCAAACACAGGACTTTGAGATTCTTCAACTTTCCAACAATCCACTGTCGGAGTCCATAGGCTTAGCAGAATCCCTTCCAGCGGAAGAACTTCATCACAAGTAGAACTGATCATCTTGCTTATAGTCAAAGATCTTCCAGAATTCATCTTGTGATGTCAACAAATCGTTAGGAATCTCCATGAACCCTTTGGTAGCGGCATCACTCAACATATCCAACCTTGGAACACCATCTTCTTGCTCAAGGTTACCATTGAACAGCCCGAAAGGATCACTCGTGGCCATGTTGTTGTTTGTAGAATGTTGACTTGGTAAATTGAAAGTCCCTTGTGCATTGGTAGTTGTCGACCTCAATGGTAATTGATTAATTGTACTTTGCGAGTTGGCAGATGGGTTGACTGGTGGTGTTACCTCTGGAGCTTGTTGGGATAAGGAATGACGAAGAAGATCAGATGATGGTGCCTGTGAGTCTCTTTTTACACCATTCAACAATGAGCTCAAGTTTGGAACAGAACAGGAGTTCTGAAGTGGTGAACTGGTGGCTCCTTGGTCAGAGATTGTCTTTACAATGGAGTAAGCGGTTGGAACCTCGTTGATACTGTTGAAAATGTCTTCATTCTTGGCAAATGTGGTCAAATAAAAGTGCAATAACAATCTGATTTTCAACACAATGTGATTGTTTCTGTAGGACTCAGAACAGAGCTTCATCTTATCCAACAACTTGTCAATGAAGGTCAAATCGAAGTCATACTTCAGGATGTTACATGTTCTCAAAAACAGTGCAAAACAATACATCAATCTTCCAAAGATCAACAACGGAACGTTGTTCATCTCAGAAGGTGACATATCTGCAAATCCTTCGATACAATTCATAGTAGCACGGAGGCACTTGAGAGCAAGAACTTTGGAAGAGAATTTGGAGTACAAGAAGGCCTCGATGGAAGCACTGAAAGCTTTCAAGACGTTGGCATCAAGTGTCGTTGGATCGGTTCTTAAAACCTCAATCTCCGTAGCAAAATGATTGATCAATGGGTGATTCTCTTGATCGTGTGGACCCAAGAACATGTCAATCTTTTCCATCAACGAAGTGAGTTTAGCCACGACAGCAACTGTTCTGTATCGAGCTTCATTACTGCTTCTCAGCAAATTGCAACATTCTTCCATGTAGGGAGTCCAAGTGACAACCAATTTTCTTCTGAGGAACATCATGTAACCAGTTGACTCAGCATACACGGTCAAGATCAGAGATCTATACTCCTCCTTCTGATGTTCTTCCAGTGCAGTGGAGCGACGGAATGCGCCGTCATTCTTGTTAACAACAAAGTATGGACGTCCAGTCAGTGCCAGATCGTAACACAATGAGATACAAAGGCCACTAAAGATGTGGTACCGACGATGGTGGAACATCTCTGGGATGTTGTACCAGACACTGTAGAGAAGCATGCACTTCAGCAGCTCTAACGTCTTGTTACCAATGAACATGACTTCGTTCATAACGTGTCGCTGAGCAATGTTGAGGATGGCCAGGTTCGCCTCGATGCTTGGAACCTCTGTCGTTGGTCGTAGATTGCCCACGACTGCTATGATGGTCATGAACAGGAACCGCTGCTCTCTTCTGATTGTGTCGAAGTCACCCGAGATGTGCACGAAGGGGTACTTCTCGTAGACAACGGTCTGGTAGTGTTGGAACCTGATTCTTGCCTCTTCGAGTGTGATGTATCCGCTGTCGATGAGGTCGATGGGCTCGAGGAACAGAGAGTTGACTCTGGCCTCGTTGGACGCGGTGACGGCACTGGAGATGTCCTGGAGCTTCTTCGGGCCAAACCTCTCCTCGATGATGCGGGCCTTCTTGATCCTGTTCCTTCTGTGCTCCTCTGGGCTGTCACTCTCACTGATGTACTCGTTTGGCGTCGATGCCGTGGAAGGCTGGTTGCGCACGGAGGACGGGCGCTGGGCAGTGGAGCCTGGCAGTGGGTTGACCGCCGGGGAGATGGGGTTCGGCGTGCTAAAGGGCATGGGGAGCCTTGGAGACGGGATGTGCGAGTCGCTTGAGTGTGACATTGGCGAGGTGCTTGCGTGGAGTTGCGACGTGAGCTGCTCCAGACGGAGTTCGAGCTCGGCGACCCGCTCCTCGGGCTTCTTCTTCTTTCTGGTCTGCGGAGTGTCGAACTCGCACGTCTTCTTGGACTTGACACAGCGCACACACGTCGACGAGGCGTCGTTGGGGTCTGAGGGGATGCACTTGACCTTGAGCGAGTGGCAGGCCTTGCACGCAACGGCCCTTCTCTTGGGCTTCTTGTTGCGCTGTGGCGCTGGGTTCAGGACTCCCAGCGGCCCGTCCATGCCGGGCATTCGGTTCATGGTGTGTGTTTGTATGGCTTCTGTGTGTGTGTTGATGGAGTGTAGAAGAAAACGTCAACAGCGTGGAGTGGGCACCTCAAAACAGCGACAAACAGCGGGCGGCTAGATGCGGCGGAAAAAGCAGGGGATAGCGGAGGGTGTAAATAGCAGACTCCGTGCTTGAGAAGTATCAATTTCCCACGGTTTTGTGTGTGATTTGGTTGTTGTTTCTTCGGCTGGCAGCGTCGGTCTAATGGTGTGTCATGTTTGCGCGCCCGGAAAAAAGCGGCCGTGAAACTGGTCGCTTACCAATTGCGGAGTACCGAAGTATACCGATTCCCTTGGCTCCTTGGCTCTACAATCTCTTTGCTCAAACCAAATAACAATGAATAATTAAGTTAGCTATGGATACAGTTATAATAGCAAATACGAATATTTTTTGGAGACTCCTCGAGTCATGCTTTTCTTTCTTCTTTTTCTCCCTTCACTTCTTAGCTGGAGCTGCTCTGTTGTGTGTCATATGACTTTGGACCAAATGGCCAGCTGCCAATGCAGACATCAACGAAAGCTCACCGGCAAGGACAATAGAGGCGATGATCTTGGCGAGCTGGCGAGCGTTCTCACCAGGAACATCAGCTGGACCACGCACACCCAAAAGCTCAAGCATGGCATTTTGTGGGTCCAAGATGGTACCACCACCAATCGTACCAACCTCAATAGATGGCATAGAACAAGAAATAACCAAGTCACCTTCCTCATTCTCTCTCATAAGTGTAATACAGTTGGAAGACTCAACATTCTGAGCTGGATCTTGACCCAAAGCCAAGTAAACAGCAGTCAGCATATTAGAAGCCTGTGCGTTGAAACCACCAACGGAACCGGCCATGGCGGAACCAATCAAGTTCTTGTTAATGTTAACCTCAACCAAGGACTTAACGTCGGACTTCAACACAGACACAACGGCAGACTTTGGAATAATAGCCTCGGCAACAACACTCTTACCACGGCCTTCAATCCAGTTGATGGCAGCTGGCTTCTTATCAGTACAGTAGTTACCAGAAACAGCAACAATGCTCATATCATCCCAACCAAACTCTTCAACCATCTTCTTCAAAGAGAACTCAACACCCTTTGAAATCATGTTCATACCCATAGCATCACCAGTAGTGGTTCTGAAACGGATAAAGAGCAAATCACCAGCCATAGCAGTTTGAATGTGCTGGAGACGAGCAAATCTGGAAGTAGAGTTAAACGCCTTCTTGATGGTATCTTGACCTTCTTCAGAATCCAACCAAATCTTACAAGCACCAGCTCTAACCAGAGATGGGAACTTAACACATGGACCACGAGTCATACCATCCTTAGTCAAAACGGTAGTGACACCACCACCCAAGTTAATGGCTTTACAACCACGCATAGCAGAAGCAATCAAACAACCTTCAGTAGTAGCCATTGGAATGTGGTATGGCTTGGAGTCAATGATCAATGGACCAGCAATACCAACTGGGATAGGAATGAAACCAATAACGTTTTCACAACAAGCACCAAAGACACGATCATAGTCGTAATACAAGTATGGCAACTTGTTTGTAGCAAGGACAGGGGCATCAGCAAGTTTAGCAATGGCTTTTCGACGAACGGCAACAGCACGTGTAGTATCACCCAATTGTTTCTCCAAAGCGTACAGTGGCATCTTACCAGCAGTAACAAGGTTGATAACCTCCTCATTTTGAAGGGTCTTGGCCTTACCACTCTTGTAAATCTCAAGAATCTCATCCAATGGACGAGCAGCTTGGTCAGTCTCACTGTCATCAGAAGACTGCAACATCTCAGAAGACTTGGTAACCTCATCATCCTTGGTGGAAACTGGGGATGGTGTAGAGATGGTCTTGGTGGACTTCTTCTTCTTCAAAGATGGCTTCTTCAATTCAAGGTCCTTCTCAATGGAGTAAGAGTGGATACGAGCAGCGTTCAACAAGTAAACATTGATGGAAACAGAAATTGCAAAAATGAACAAAACAACCTTGGAGATATACTTGTCACGAATAGCAACACTGATATGGGAAATAGTCGACAAAATGACGTTTTCAACTTGAATGGAGAGCTTCTCTGGAAGGAAGAACTTAGTAGAATGCAAGGCAACAAGAGTACCCTTGGACTTCAATGGAACGTGTTCAGCAATGGTGTTGTAAAAGACATCAGACTCGGTGAAATCAGACTGACCGAACTCAGAGAACCAGGTGGTGCCAACACCAAAGAAGTGCAAGCCCATGAAGAGAATAATGGCAACAGATTTGGAGATGGTCACCAAAGTGCTGGAAGAGGAGTCATGGTAAGAGCCTGGAGCGGTAGAAGACTTCAAAACCTCATCAACAATGCCTTCGGTCAAACCATCTTCTTCCAGAGCCTGCTTCAACAGTGTTGATCTGTGAATCTGGTTGATCTCCAACTTCAAAGCCAAAATACCAGCATAGAAGGTGGCAGTTATCAACAAGTCAAAGGCCAAGATCAAGGCAGAAAGTACACAGAAGTTCTTGAGACCTTCCAAATGAGAAGCATAGACGGAGCATCCCAAGAAAGCGGTGATGATGAGTAAGTAGTCACGGAGAAGTGGGGTACCTTGGTCTTTCAAAGCGGTGTAAAGAACCTGAGCAGATGTGCTCTTGTTGTCAGAGCACTTGGCCAACACCTTCTTTGTCAGGTTGACCTTATGGTTGAAGCCAATCGTAGCAACAAAGAATGGAATACCCTCAGACAAGCTCAAGAGAGAGATGGACAAACCAAGGTATTCATTTGTGGTGTACAATGCAAAGATGAATGCAATCAAGGAGGAGATCAATGCGGAGAAGGCCAGCCAGAATTTCGAGCCGATGGCTCTCATGCTGATGAACAATGAGATGAATGTGTAGTACATAGCGATGTAGGCCAATGTGACCAAGGCGATGTCAAATGTTTCAGCACCTTGGATCAACTTCATCACCTTTTCATAGGCTCTGTTAACGAGATCGGAGTACTTACCCAACTTTGCGTGGAAGTTTCTGTAGTGCCAGAGAGAACCATCTTCAGAGGCGATCTGTTTGAGATCTGAAAGAGTGTGTGTGCTTGGGCCTTCTGGGACGACGACAAACTTGATGAGCTCGTTGTCGACCTGGGTGAAGGAGTCTGGGATTGCTGGGATTTCATTGTCACCAGCACGAGCAAACTCGAATGGGAACACGTCGTAGTGCTCAGAGTCTGATGGGATCTTGGAGAGGTCGTCGAGCTGTACCCAGATGTTGGATGCGGCGCCCGGGGCGTGGTAGTAGTACGTGGCGTCCGTGGTGTCGTCGTCGTAGCTGAAGCCCTCAGAAATGTAGTAGAGCTGGACGATGTTGAGATAGCACACGGCGGCGGCAAGTGAGGCCACGACGAGTGTGTGGATTGGGTGGCGAGCACTAAGCTTACCGACAAGGGCCAACAGCGTGGATAGCCCGCGGAAAGGGGCTTCAAGCGCTGACATTGGGCTGGATCAAGGAGCGAGTGGCGTGTGGTGAGGGTATCGGGGGAGCGGAGTGGAGTGCAGAGCGCGCGAATTGGTGGGCTTCTGGCGGGCGGCTAACGCTGTAAATTGGGGAACTGGTGGGAGGAAGCGGTGCAGTTCTCCTGGTGTTGGAAGTGAGCCGAGAAGTGGGATGTGGCGGTGGTGGCAAGCCTATTCGCTGTCGAGGGGCACTCGTTTGGCACGCGTCGTTGGCTGCTGAAGATGTGATCGCGCGCCCAAAAATTCGTACACCAAAAAATTTGTGGGACTGAGGGGGCTAGTCTTGGCCCTATACGACGGAGGTAGTCTAGCTTTTAAGGACTTTCAGACCAAGGGCTGGGGAATCTGGGTCTAGCTTATGAAGAATTGTACTACAGCAGAGAATAAACGTTAAGAAGGCAAGTGAATTAACAAGACACATAGTCTTAAAGTACAACGTCTATGAAAAGCAACAGCATTAAGTTAATTTTTGGGTAAAATTGTCATGAAAAGGGGGTGAAAAAAGAGCAAAAAAGCGAATGAAGAAGAAATGCACATTTGGAGGATTGATCAATCATCTGCAAAGCAACAGCTTTACTTCAAAGTGACCAACTTGACATCGAAGGTCAACTCAGAGTTGGCTGGGAGACCTGGGAGTTTCTTCTTACCGTAAGCGAATGGAGCTGGGATGACAATACGACGCTCACCACCAACAGCCATACCAGCGACACCAATGTCCCAACCCTTGATGACCTCACCCTTACCGAGACCGAAAGCGAATGGCTTACCGGAGGTGTTCTTGTCAAAGATGGAACCGTTCTTGAGCTTTCCAACGTATCTGACACCAACCTTGGAGCCGTTCTTGGCCTGTGGACCCTTACCAACGGTACGGTCCTCAATGGTGACACCACCAGCCAAAACCTTGACAGCTGGCTTCTTGGTTGGGCCCTGCTCGAGCTCCTTGTTGAACTGAACAGACTTCTTCTCCTCCTCCTTGGCGGCAGCAGCAGCCTTTTCCTTCTTCTGCTTCTTGGTCTCCTTTGGCTCAGCCTTTGGTTCCTCAGCAACCTCCTCAGCCTGACGCTTCTTGTTGTCCTTCTTGGCCTCCTTCTTAGCTGGCTTCTGAGTCTGCTTCTTCTCCTCTTCCTCAACAAGCTCCTCAATCTTACCTTCGATATCCTCCTCGTCCTCGAGGTCGTTGATGTCGAACTCACCCTCAACGAGCTCATCCTCATCTGGGGTCAAGTCGTACTCATCGGAGTCGAACTCGGAGTCATCCTCGGAGTCCTCGTCAGAGTCGAACTCATCGTCTTCACCATCGAATGGGTGCTCAACGTAGTTACCAGACAAGTGAACTGGGTAAGAACCAGTGACGACAAAGAAAATCTCCTCCTCTGGGGAGATGGTGATGTCCAAAGTCTGCTGGAACTGGGACTGTGGAGACAAAGTACAGACAATGTACTCCTCGACATCGTCCTCACCGAAGTCCTCATCGTCAAGGTCAGAGTCGTCCTCATCGCCAGACTCCTTCTCCTCCTTCTCCTCGTCTTCAGATGGCTCCTCCATCTCCTCGTCGTCCTCAGACTCACCTTCCTCAGAGTCGTCCTCAGAGTCCTCGTCGGAGTCGTAGGCCAATCTGTTGAGTGGGGAAGACTTCAAGATTCTCAAAGTGGATGGCTGCTCATCGTCGTCAATGCTCTCTGGATCAATGGCGGCCATGGTGATGCGGACAGTGACTGGGAGGTCGGACTCGATGGCCTGGGTTGGCACGAACGGCTCAACGGCCAAGTTGTAGGAAGCCAATGGCAAAAGGGAAGACATTATGTTGGGTTAGCGTGCTGAAATATAGTTGGTGGCGGAGAGAGAAGTGCGCGTGGGCGGCCTTTTATTTATAAAATTTTCTGAGAAACGTTTCTTTTGGTTTTTCTTCTTTGGGAAAGTGCGATGTGCGATGAGCTGCGCTGCCGGGACAACGTGTGTGGATTGAGGAGAGTATAAGTGCCATTATCTGGTAATATTTGTTAGTTGATGGGGTGTTTTTGTTTGATAATCAGCTTTGGCAATAGCTATTCAATCTATTTCTCGAAAGAACTCTTGAATTACCTCATATTGTGCCCACTACAGCCTTACTAAACACACAACGACAAGCCCCTGCGAGATCAAACGGAGCCATAACAACGCCTGCACGGAATTTGCCACCCAAAGCTCCTGTCAACAATTAGATCAGGGTTGAACTCTGGAGGTTGACACAATTATATACTACATTCTGTTTTTCGTAATTATACCGTAACTTTATTCAAGCAATAGACGATTTGCCTCGTCCTTACCCGAAAATTTATACAAGTGATTGGGGACGAAACTCTAAACTTTTTAACGACAATCATTAATCATTCGAGACAAAGCTTAGAACTTCAAGAGGTGTGGTCTGTCACCAGACTTGAGGGCGAAAGTGGAAGCCAAGTACTGCTTGAGGAGTGGGGTCTCCTTGATCTGTGTAAGCAAAGCAGCGTCAACGGTCTTCTGGTCAGCAACACGCTCGGCCTTAACCTCCTTCTTTGGCTGCTCCTCACCGAAGAACTCAGCCTCGGACTTGGACTTCTTAGCGGACTTCTCACGGGCAAAGTAAGCAACGTCGAACTTAGAAACATCGACAGAGGAAACGTCAACGTTGGTAGAAGTGGCGATAACGTATCTGGCGTTAACACGTCTGAGTGGGACACCGTTGACCTTGAATGGACCGGAAACCAAAAGAGTGTTGTCCTCCAAGTTCTTCAAGTAGACGACTCTCTTACCTCTGAAACGACCAGCCAAAAGGATCAAGACAGTACCAGGAACCAAAGAAGCTCTCAACTTCTGTGGACGCTGAGTCTTTCTGGTCTTCTTAGCAACAGCGACGTCCTCAGCTGGGTACCACTTAGGAGCCTAAGGAATATGATGTTAGTATTCAGTTCTGGTTATTTGGTAGCATGAAGAGAAAATAGTAGTGCTTATCCCCACGATATATGATAACACACGTGTGGGTGTAGACCACCACCATTTTTCCTCACACTTCAAAAGCTGGTGTGGAGTACAACAACGGGGCCAGCGATCCCGGGGTCAATATCTGGTCTTCTTGAACGTAGCTTGATGTATGATATTCGTGATAATTGTGTTTCCAGTCTTCAGATCTTGTGTGTTGGTCGTTGGTGCTTGACGGTGACATCTTGAAACTTTTCACTTGGATCGTGGTATGTGCGTAACTTTGGCCTCGTGGGGGCTCTTGAAATGGGACTTGGCTTCTTGTGTACTCCACGCTCTCAGTAGTTTGGACTTACCAATTGAGCGCTCATTTTGATATAGTTTGGGTGGCTTTAAAAGGACCTCTTGTTGTACGCTGTTGCTGTTCGAGCGCTCAAGTTCTAGTGAATCGCCGTGGGCAGCGCGCACAGAGTCAGTGGTGTCCGGGTTTGGGTTGGCGATGTCCAGGCTGAGGTTTACCCGTAAGCGGTCTGCAGTGTACGGCCACAGGCGTAGTTTTCAGAATACTAGAAATGGTATGCGCCACATGGAGACACGAAAAGCTCGCGTGCACCGAAAAAGCACAGTCACATGTGTGGTGTACGGATGTTTCGATCGTGCTTTTACCACCTTAGATCACCATTTTGACACCAAGTATTTAGTTCTATTTTGACTCTTGCCTAATGATGCCATGGATTGATGGTGTAAGTCGTTCTGTATTTCAATTCTTTATTGCAAGTACTCGTTGATGGCGAGCACAGCTCAGCTGATTGATTAGCTGTTTGGATGCTCATGGGTTATATGTGGTGCTCTCTCAATCGCATTAGATATTAGATAACTCTACAGAGCAGTACGAAGAGAACAGGGACAGTAAAGTACCCAGATGCCATCTCCTTTCACATTCTCAAATAACAGAAGCGACACCATGGGCCCGTGTCCATTGTTGTTGCCCACGTAGTACTTTGGTGCTTCGACTGGTATCTGTCAGTACTAGTAGCTACAATATGAACTCCTGGAGCACTGTGCACATTGCAAGGGCTAGCCCTCATAGACAATATGAACGGGATAAGTTTCAATTTGATCTACAAACATTGGTTAGTCAATTCAGATGGACGTATCCCAAAATCAGACTGTTCAGGACTCAAAGGACACTCATGAATTGCTCGCGTCAGATAAGGATGAGGTCATATAAATGGCAATGTTGTGCACTAGAGATCGACCTACGCCATTTACCAGTCAGCCAATACGACCAGAGGAGTGGGGATTGTCTCTTGATTAGACTTGAGCTGAGAGTGAGGCACCTGCGACCTGTGTCCAGTGTTGAAATTGTCCACAAACGGGGGAGTTCCAACTTCCAAGTTCCAGCTTCCCCAACTTCCGAGCCGTTATTCGTGTGTACGCACCTGCAGGTCCCTTCGTAATTTTATCAGGGGCCTCGATGATCGATCTCGATTTTCCACTTCCAGCCCCGACTTCCGAGCCTACACTAACAACCGCGGGCCCCTGAGCTTCACTTTCTCATTTGACCTCTTAGTACCAGCCACAATATGAGACAGTCTCTTCCAACGCTCAGCCATAGCGGAATATCCCCTAGACTTCTCCGCAGTTTGTTGTGGTGCGGCCTGTATAGCCGAGCACCGAGCACCGGTATGGAGAGCTGAAACAGGCCTCTCAGCTCCAATGGTTCTCCGCCATACGCTTGAAAGATACCTACAGGAGGTCAGGAGTTCAAATTGCAGTACTGATCGTTGACTGTTCGAACACTGCGCTAAATCACGCCGCCGGGCCCTCGAAATAGCCATCTGCCGCTTTTCAGCAGTCGTGGTCGTGGCTCAATAGCCTGTAGTAGTACTGGCCAGTGGCCACTTGGCCTCACCACAAGCCCTGTCACCCAAAAAGCAATTCCCCAGTTCTTTGCTACGAAAAATGCTGATACAAGACTCTGGAGCAAACTCGTGTATTTCGTGGCAGCGTATATAACAGCACAGCTTCGGACACAAAGGGCCCAGCAGAGTTTTGAACAGCATAGCCCACGTGCCCCAAACCTTGCTCCTTCGCTTCACATCCCTTCACACGACATCAACCAAAGAGGCATCCCGTATTATGTCAGACACACCTCTCACCGTGACCGTTATCGGTACGTCTCCAATCGTTGGTGCTTTTCTCTACTCCTCAGCCGTCAAGTGTAATGTCGTGGAGCCAAGTACGCTGACCTTTATCGCATGGTACGCCCCGTGCCTGGCCTCAGCTCTTTACCTGTCTCTGTTCAAGAGCGAGTCACAGAAGAGACTTGGCCGTTCTATGATCCTGTCTGTTGTCACCCTCCTGGCGATGACAGTGATACACGTCCTCGTTTGCCAAAGACGCTCCTTCCTGTCTGCCATCCTCTCCTTCTTTTCATACTGGCTCTTGGCTGTTATATCGACAAGACCTGACCTCTTCCACGGATCACAAGAAGTGTCGAGCCTAGTATGAGGTGCTACAAGGGTCTTCAGACGGTACACGAAGCTGAGTGCATCCTTGGTACCAGCGGCAGCCATTTATTAATGCTTTCATGATCAACATGAATTCTCACACGTTGCTCCCAAGGTCATTGAGCAAATGCCCTCATCACAACCAAAATCTCCACTCAGTCTATAAATATGAAAGACTTCATGATAAATGTCTACAGAATCAAATTACGTATCAGATTATGATCTATATTACACGATAAAGAACTAACGAAAACAAGGGATACAAAACGTAGTGGTCTCTCATAAAAAAAATGTCATTTTTTGGAGCATCCAACTACCATCCAGAAGGAGCTGGAGACTGACCTGGTGAATCTGGTTCAGGACTGTATCTGAAACTGACAATGATAGTACCTTGTCCAAGGTTGAGGTCCACCTCACGAGGACTGTCAATAACTTCAGACAATTTGATCTTTGCAGTACCGAGCTCCTGATCCTTGGAGAAAGTGTGATGAACAACACCACCAAAGACAACCTCGGCCTCTTTTGGAGCGTCGAAAGTAGTATCCTCATCCCATCTGATGGCACCGTTGGTAGACTTGACACTCTTGGTGTGGTAAATCTCTTTCAATTTACCATTGATGGCCAAAGAAACTCTCAATTGAGCTTCTTTACCAAGATTGGTACCAGAGTGGATGATCAACTGACCTTCAGTAGACTTCTTGCCTTTAGCAGCAGTAGTGAAAGTAGACATCTGAGAAGAAGATCTTTGATGTTGCACACCAGCACCATAGGCACCACCAGCAGTGGCAGATGACTTTGTAGAGCGAGCATCACCGTTCATGTTGTCCATTGATGGTCTGGAAGAAACTCTGGAACCTTGATCCATAGAACCTCTTGAAACGTCCATGGACTTCTTACTCTTCTTGTTACCCAACACGGACTTGAACAGAGAAGCACCACCTTTACCAACGGATCCAACACCACCTGCAACACCTCCAGCGAGAATACCAGCACCACCAACGGCAGCACCAACACCACCAGTAGCGAGATTAGCAACACCTTCAACACCCTTCAATGGAGCACCGGCCAATGCGGACAAACCCAGGCCAAACTCCTTCTCACCAACCTTTGGACGGATGTACTCTGGCATGAAAGTGACTTTAGTATTGATGACACCTTGTGGTTGCAATTGGAAAGTGACAGGAACAACAGCCTCTGGCTTAACCTGAGAAATGTCAAAGATAGTTTCAGCAAGGAGTCTGTTCTTACCAGTTCTGTCCCAATCAAACACGCTCAACTTGATATCACATCTGGCTCTCGATGGGATTGGCAATGTAGTGGTTTCGTCCCAAACAGGGTCAAGGGTCTTCTTGGCAACCTTAGACTTGAAGAGTTCAATCTCACCAAGGGATAATGTGACAAATGGATCAGACTTACCATTACGGTCAGCAGCAGGAATGCCCTCACCATTGAGGATTTCAACCTTGGCTCTACCAGTGTCCAAGATAGTCTCAGATGGTGGCAATTTGATAGCAGATGGGATGTACTCCAATCTGATCTTCAATTGAGCACCACCAATGGCGATGGTCTGTGGATCAGTGAAGCACTTCTGCAAAAGGTCAATGGTTTGGAAAGATTGTTCATGGATGAGTTGATCAGAGTTCTTAACCTGCTGCTTCTTAGTCACTCTGAAAATGATCTTCGAGTTTGGCAAATCACGAATGAAAGCATCACCAACCTCTGCACCCACGGTACGACCATTGGTTCTTGCGGAAACAAAGGATGGAGAAGCCAAATCATCAACGAGCATTTGAATGTATGTGTCAGTCTTTGGAACTTTACCACCAATGATATGGAGACCCAAAGTACCAGATCTGTGTGTCAACAGCTGATCCAAAGTCATCTTCTCCTTACGGTCAACATCGGCATAGTCGGTATCTTCAATCTCAACCCATTCATGCTCCTTTGGACTCTTTTTGTACAATGCTTCCCACTCTTCCATCTCCGTAGTACGCTCAACCTTCTTGGCAGCCAATCTGGTTTCCTTGTTCTTGAGGTCTTCCAATTCAGTGACTGAGTACACTGGAATAGTTGGAATGAAGGAAAGAGAGTACTTAACGACACCCTTTGGTCTCTTGTTCTTGATCTGCAAAGGAGACGACAAGATCTTGTCATCACCATTGAAGAACTTGAAAGTACTGTTCTCACCTCTCTTGACAAAGTCAGCAACAGCAATGTTACAAACACCCAAAGGACGGTCCTTACCCATGTTCTGATCATCCATGAGTTCCAAAGAAAGATGCTGACTCTGAGAAACGATTGGCAAGTAGACAACCTCATTGAAGCTTGGATCACAAGTGTCTGGGTGGAAGCCAGTTTGGTATTTGAGTCTGTTGTTGAGCAACACCTTAACGTATGGGTCAACTTTACCAACAGTCTCCAAGTTCACCAAATCCTCAGCGTTTCTGATGTGCAATCTGGCAACACCGATTGGGGCAACGTAATTAGCAGCACCAGAGACACCAGATAATGAAACTGGTTTCCAAACGGCAGAGAGACGAACTTCACCAGATGGACCAAGGGCAAAGACATCGTTACCATCAGTAGAGTTGAAAACCAAAGTCTCCAAACTTTCAGCCAATGAGGCAATGGTGGAACCTTCAGCAGAACTGTGGTCCTTGATGACAAGTCTGACATTTGTGGAAGCCTTCTCAGTGACCAACACTTCAAGGGACTCTTCCCAAGATGGCTCATTAGCACGGTGCATGGTTCTGTACTCCTTGACCAATTTGTCATTGATGTACAATTCAGCACTTGGGTTCAACTGGCCAGTGATGGAGGAATTGACATCCAACTTCTTAGCTTGGTGCAAAGTGAATTTGAAGATACCAACTTCAGAATCTGGCACATCAACTTCTTTGGAGTCATCATCAACGCTGCTTGTCTCAGTCTTAAGAGTTGGGAACCAACGAATATCATAGTTGAGGGTACCTTTCTTCTTACCAGCAATCTCAATAGAGGTCTTGACATCATCTTGAGAATCCTTCTGTAACAAATCGTCAAGTTCAAATTCACAAGAACCAAACAATTCACCAGCCTTCTTCTTGATGTTGAAGTCATAGACGTCAAAGTGCATCTTCTGCTCAAGTTTGGTGACGAGAATGTATTTGGTATCGTTCCAACGTGGAGACTTAGTCTTGGCCTTAACCTCAGTACGAACGTGTTTACCTGGCTCAGAGGCAGTGTAGAGTTGAACGTATGGGTTAATAGTCGACTTGAGGTCATCAGCACCCTTGACAGTAACGGCAACGACACCGGTTGCATCATTGATTTGAGCAGCCATGATCTCTTCAACGTCAACGTCCAAGTGGTTTGGAGCGTAAAGCATTGGACCAGCAGTCTGGTTGACAATGGTGGTAATCAAAGAAGACAAACCTGGGATCAAGGACATGATATCAAGACCAAAAGTGTCACCACCAACAGGTTTCAAAGAAAAGTCCATCTTTGGTGGCTCAAGCAAAGAAACAGAGACGATCTTGATATGTGGGAAGTTCAAAGAAAGGTTTAAAGTGATTTTCATTCTACCAGTGACGGACATGTCTTCCACCAGAATTGGCAAGTTCTTGGAGACCATTGCCTTACCGACTCTGACACCGAGGGCGACCTTTGGATCAATCTTCTTGTCGATTTCCTTCTTGGTCATGTCGGACGTGTCGTTTGGTGTGAAGGAGAAAGCCCAGTCCCATTCGACAACGTTCTTACCCTTCTTGGTGTAGGACTTGACGGAGTCGATTCTTGGTGCCTTTGTACCGAGAGTGAACTCATCCAGGGTCAATGCGTCGATACCGAAACCTGGGGCCATGTCCTTGAGGACGTCGTGGGCAATGGTGAGCACGGTCTCGGAAAGAGCAGGCATGTAGATGACCCAGAACTTAGCGAGGAAGGCATTGAGCCACTCCATGGACTCGAAGTTGTCCTCGAGTCTCTCAGCAGCGACAATTCTCTGGATGTCGTCTCTCACGTTACGCTCGAAACGGCGGTACTCCAACCTGTAGACAGAGGAGGCACAGAGAAGAACAAAGACGAGGCCGAAGATGCCGAATCTCCACTTGGCAATCAGCCACGAGAAGAAGCACACACCGAGGACGATGCCGGTGTTCCAGTACCAGTCGCCGTGGAAGGTCTCAGAAACGAATGTTTTGATGGCGTTGGAGGTGACGATGAAGGACTTGTCAAACTTGCTGTGGTCGTTGAAGCCGCCGACAGCCTCCCAAGGGAAACGCTCTCTCTTGGTCTTTGGCGCGGGGGTGGAGGACTGGGGCTCTGTGGCACCTGCGACCTTGTTGTCAACGGCGTAGCCCATTCCGTTGACCTCTGGGGCCTGCTGTTTGGGCACAGGCTTTGCTTGTTGCACTGGAGCCTGTTTTGGTGTGTTAGTGCTCGGTTTCTGGGCGGGGAAAGGGCGCTGTGCTCGGCGGTTTGCGAGAAGTTCACCCGTGACACCACATTGTCCACTTACCTGACTCATTGTGAGGTTACAGCGCTTTGTGGTGCTGTTATTGGCGAGTTCAAGCCGTTGTTTGGGAGTGTTTAGGCGTGAAGGCTGAGGCCCGCAACATCACCGCGTGTGTGGCCCGAACTGAAATTTCGTGCGGTTGGGGCAGCATTCGAGGGGTGACGTCTCTGGATACAAAGGGCAGGCCAAATAAATACAATAGATTGGGTGTGGATAACTGCTATCTACGTATTCCTTCAGTCATTGGTTCGCATAAGGCTAAACAGCGAAGGGTTCACCCGCGCGACGACAGGTTCTTCGCCAATTGCTTCTGTTTCTCCACAGCTGAGGCCCAGGCAACACGGTCGATCAAGAAGCCACGCTCGTCTTTGGAGTTGAGCAGCACAGCAGTCATCAGATCACTGAAGTTCTGGTCAATTCTTGCCAGAGAGTGCGAGCAGTAGATCAATTGCAAGTAGAGGCCATCCCTGATAGAGTTCTCCTGGATCTTGGAGAGAGACACGACAAGTACTGTTGACAGCTCACGCAGGATGTGTCTCACAAACTCGAACAGGAGAAGGTTGGAAGCAGATCTCTCTGAGCTTGGTCTGATGAACTCAATAGGAGCCACTGGTACTGGAGCTTCTTGTGGTGCTGATTCTGGCTCGGAACTCTCGGAATTCTCGGTCTTCTCAGTTGTAGCACACTTTGTGTTGACCTCTTCCTCAGCAACATCTGTACCCTCCGACTCGGGCGTGATCTTCTCTTCGCTGGCAGCTTCGGATGTCTCTTCCTCTGTGGACACTTTCTCGTCTGGTGTTTCTGATGCATCCGGTACTTCTGTAGATACCTCCTCTTTTGAAATCTCACCATCATTGGGGCTCTCACTTTCCTCTTCAACGGCTGGCTCATCCTCATTGGCTGTCTCTTCCTTTTCCTCCTCCTCAATGTCAATATCAACCTGACCAAACTCGTTGTCGTTGATATCAGGGAAAATATTCTTGAATGCCATAATGGAACCGAAGCAATGCTCTCTGATCACCTCAATGCTTCTTTTCAAATACTTTTCATGCAACTCACTCTCTTTGAGAGGTGTCAATGAGTCCAGCTCAAATTTGATAAATTGATAACGAGCATGAAGTAAGATTCTCTTCAATTGTTCATCAGCATCAGAAGATTGACTGAACGGTTGGATTCTTCTCAAATACGACACAATCTTGATGATAGAGGATTGCTTCAAATTCGTTCTCAACAATCTGATCAATCCAATGAGCATATGGGACATCTCGGTCTTGATACCAGCCTCGACTTCCTTGATCAAATCACTGTTGGGGAATCTGATGGCCAATCTTCTTGTGTATGAACTGATCTCCAATGCTTCAGAATAATAACCAGCCTTGATACACGTACCAGTCAATGAGGGCAACTCCAAAATGCTAATGATCTGTTCCATGTTCTCCAATACAATCGACAAATTCTTGTTATGTTTATCTTGAGATTCAGCTTCAACCAGCTTCTTAACATTGGAAACAATGGTACGGAACGTCTTATCCTTGTCATCTGGTTCAAGATCAGCTTCAAGCTCTTGTAAGTCAAGGTCCTGTGGTTCATTCATGTCTTCCAAATCGTCCTCGTTGAAAGTTCGCCAAAGTGACTTCAAGTTAGCACTGAAATCATTTGTGAAGATAGACTTATCGTGGCTCAACTCAGTCTTGTTGTCAATGATCAACTGTTGGGAACCGGCAATAACTGACTTCAACTTAGAATCAACAGATCTCTGCTGTGCTTCCAACTCGGCAATGTCCTGTACAAGCGTGCGCTCTTCTTGGACGTCCATACCAGGAGTCGGCGGAACAGAGGACAAGTAGTCCCTGGACTCAATTGAGCTCACATCATGCAAGTATTGAACAAGCTGGGAATGGAGATACTTGTTCTTGAGAAGATCAGACACCTGTGGCGGAAGGTCTCCAACGAGCTCTTGTAGCAGCACATCAAGCGACGACGTGTCCAGCTCGGGATTTGCTGTTGATGACACTTCAGTCATATTTCCTGTGAAGTACCAAACAGTGTCAAACAGCGCCAGAATGTATAAATCCAAAGCTCCAAACACTTGTGACCTGGCCAAATCGGTCCATGGGTTGAACAGCGGAACAGCGCCTGTTCGCGAATCGAGCGCATTCGCGAAAATCCGAGCGGTTTAAATCCATGGCCACGAGGAAGGCAGCCAACGATAACAGCGAGCAGAATCAGCCGCCACGCAAAGAACGCACACATTCGGAGCCAACAACTGGATTGCTTGTCTCACTTATTCACCTCTTTGCACACTCCTGAACTAGAGCTTTCCTGCCGTCTTCGAAGCACCGCAAACAGCGCACTACACGCCGAACACTGCCCACTCTTTGAAACTATCCACACAGAATGGAGGGTCTCTTTTTCAACATTGACAAGTAAGTGTCTCCTGTCTCTTCTCCTTTGTCTGCTGAGTAGCTACTAACAATATCACCACAGCGGTTTCATCGAAGGTGTTGTCCGTGGTTACAGAAACGGTCTTCTCACCTCGAACCAGTACATCAACTTGACACAGTGTGAGACTTTGGAGGACTTGAAGCTCCAGCTCTCCTCCTCAGACTACGGAAACTTCCTCTCCAACGTCCCATCTCCACTTGCCACATCCATCATCCAGGCCAAGGCTTCCGAGAAGCTCTATGCCGAGTTCAACTACATAAGGGACCAGGCCGTCCAGCCATTGGCACAGTTCATGGACTACATCACTTATGGATACATGATTGACAACGTTGCCCTGATGATCACAGGTACCGTCCACGACAGAGACAAGGCTGAGATCTTGGACAGATGCCACCCATTGGGTTGGTTCGAGACTCTTCCTACATTGTCCGTCGCCACCGACATTGAGTCCTTGTACCAGACAGTCCTTGTTGACACCCCATTGGCTCCATACTTTAAGGACTGCCTCACAGCTGAGGATTTGGATGACTTAAACATTGAAATTATCAGAAACAAGCTTTACAAGGCCTACTTGGAAGACTTTTACCAATTCTGTCTCCAACAGCCGGAGCCTGCTGGAACTATCATGAAGTCTCTTCTTGAATTCGAGGCTGACAGACGTGCCATCAACATTTCCCTCAACTCCTTTGGCTCTGACTTGTCCGAGGCCGAGAGAAAGACTTTGTTGCCTTCCTTTGGTAAGCTCTATGCCTTTGGTGATGCCATGGCCAAGGCCGAGGACGTTGAACAGATTAGATCTGTCGTTGAGAACGTTTACGAGTATAAGGCATTCTTTGACAATGTCGGTGGTAAGACTTTGGAAGATCACTTCTACAAACTCGAGATGGAGTTGTGCAGAGATGCTTTCACTCAACAATTCTCTGTTTCTACTCTTTGGGCTTGGATTAAGTCTAAAGAGCAAGAGGTTAGAAACATCACCTGGATTGCAGAGTGTATTGCTCAGAACCAAAAGGAGCGTATCAATAACTACATCTCTGTTTACTGATTGCAATTCCCCTTCTCTCTTCTTCCCCTTTGTCACGGTGTTTCTTTATATATCCTTTCTTCAACTTAATCCACAAAAACACATAGATGTCTGATTGAACCAAATGTAGAAGTGCTACAATACTTTCCTGGGTAATACAATGTAATGGTCATAAATTCGTAAACAACACAGATTAATGTCTGTGTGCATGGGGGTATCAAAAGTCAATAATAACAATAACAACAATAACAAGAATAGAATAGTTCAAATAACCATCTCAACAACGTTTCCATGTGCAGTGGTGACAAATGCAGATCTTGAGTTTGGTCCGGGATTGATGGCAATGGCTGGACTGCTGTCTCTGTAGAAATGGGCGTTACGACATTGCGAGATGTCCAAGTATCTCAAAGAGATAGAGTTCGACAATAAAGCATCAACACCGGCTCTGGTCACTCTGATACAACCTCTGATGGTGAGAGACTTCAAGTGTCTCAAATGAATGGAGATGGCCAAGAGAGTCGAATCGGAAATCGCAGAACCACAGAAGGACAAGTCCAAATATTTCAAGTTTGGACAGCCAAGGCAGATGACTTCAATGGAAACATCAGTCAAGGCACAACAGAAAGACAAATCCAACTCTTCCAAGAATTGAGCAGAACTGGCAATAGAAATGAGAGATCTATCACTGAGGAAAGTACAATCACTCATCTTCAATTTTCTCAAATTTGGGAATGGTTGGTAGGCCCAATAGGCAAATCCTGCATCAGTGATAGTGGTACATCTGGTGATATCCAATGACTCCAAACGATCATTGGCATGAAGAGCAATGTGATACATCGTCCGATCTGTCAAGTGTTTGCAGTAACCCAAGTTCAATCTCTTCAAGTTTGGACAACCAGCGGATACCTCATGAGATACAACATCATCAAATTCTTCCATACCAGGAACAGGATCCATCATACCAACACTATAACTGTTTGTGTTCACAGAAGTTGTGCTGTTTTGTCTCTTCTTCCAACCAATGATTCTTTCAATGACATCATCACGGACTTTACGACAGTTGGAGAAATCAAGTTCTTCAATGTTGCGACCAACACTTGGAACGGAGATATCCATAATTGCCATAGCACTCACTTCCCAAACAGAACTCATCTTGATGACTTGAATGGATCCACTCATACCAACTTCATTGACCATATAACAGAAACCAACATCAGTGACATGGAAGCAATTAGAAATGTCAATGATTTTCGGTCTTGAACCAACGAAGTCTGTGATTTGGATCAATGCCTTATCATCAATCGAAGTGTTGTATGGGGTCAAGTTCAAATGTTCAAAGAACCCTGGAGCAACGTAAAGTAACTGTCTCCAACGACGACAGATGATTCTCAACTTCATCAATTCTGGCAAAGATAACATGGAGAAGACGTGAAGAAGTAGTCTGTCTGGTAAGACACCAGTACTCAGCACTGAAGAGCGACGACGGCCACTGATACTGGCCAGTCTCAGTCTCTTTGCATGGCTCATGTATTGGAATGGAGGTTGTTGTCTCTGTGCTGATGGGAACTGGCTCATAGATGGTGCAACTGGGTTCATTGGTGGTAAGTTCATAGTCAATGGTTCCTTTGGATCCAATGGAGAGAGCTGTGGAGAACGACTTGGAGAGATGGATTGAACAGAGCGTCTTCTCTTCAACTGTGAAAACTTGGAATCATCATGGAGAGTTCCAGTACTCGAAATTGAGTTGAAGTTTGATGTAGTATGTGCACCAGACATGACTGTTGATGAGACAGAGTTATCAGATGCAGTAGAGCATGTGGATCCTTCTCTTGGTCGTTGAGAGATTGGTGTGATGGAGAAGCTCTCATTAAATTGGACAGTAGATTGAAAGCCCTTCCACTTGCTGAATGGATTTTCTTTTTGGTCAGATTGGTTGTTGTCCTGTGGTTCGTGATGGTGCTTGTTCTTGTTGGTTCTCTTTGTAGCAGTCTCTCTCATCTCATCACAAATTCTTGGATATCTTGAGTACAGATTTTCCAGCTGATCACCACTGACAATCAGAACATCAACAGTTGACACTGATCTGATATCAGCACTTCTCTGGATCTTGATATCTTTATCATTGGACAAAGACTGCAAAAATGCCATTTCACCAAAGTATTGACCAGCACCCAGTCTTCCTAGGACTTTATCAACCTTCTTGTCTTTGTTGCCTTCAGAAGTGGCCAGTGAGATTCTCTTTGGATCCAGAACTTCAACTTCACCGTTTACAATGAAATAAATGTCTCTTCCTGTTTCACCGTTCTGGACAATGGTCTCGAATGGCTCAAATCTTCTTGGCTCAACACCAAGTACCAGTTCATGGATGATGGCAGATGGGAGAAGTGTAAACATTGGCATACTTCTCAAGAAATCCCTCGCTGGAATCGAATGATCAACGTTATCATGAATCTGTGGAAGACTTTCTCTTTTGTAATCTTGTGGTATTGGAGTCACCGATTGTGGCGGTGGAGGAGGAGGATGGAAAGAGTCCAATGAAACAAGCCCTTCTGAGCGCATTGGTGGAGATGGCGATCTCACTTTCGGTGGCACGGATGGACCTGGATGTGCTGAAGCAGCAGTAGCAACCGAAGATGCCCTCGTGTCAATATCAGACTTATCAAGAATGCCCACGTTGTTGGAGTTTGAGAGGATGTTTGTCACACCGTTTCTCTTTCTCTTATCTTGCATGGATAGCCTTTCCTGGGCTTCATCACGGATAGTTCTTTCAACAGCTGGGAAATCTGGAAGCACAGCGTTAAAAGATTCAGCAGTCAAGACACCAAGCAAAACTTTTGTTCTTGCAATGACTGTTGCAGTTCTTGGTCTGTTAAACAAGATACCAATCTCACCGAAGAATTGACCAGCAACCAATTCGGCATGAACAGCTTCACCATCTGGGGAAGTTACAGCAACAGAGCCTCTGAGAATCCAATACATGGCTTTTGCTGGTTCACCAAACTTTACGATGTACTCTTGGGCATGGACAGTCATGAGCTGTAATCTTCCAGCAATGGCCTTATGGAACGCTGGTGGAGCATTCTTGAACAGTGGGAACCGACTGAGTTTCTCCATCAGTTGTGGTGGCATTTGGTGTGCACCGTCGAGTTCGTCTTCATCGTCTTCTGAAGACTTGAGATGGGTGGAGTGAAGTGGATTGACGCTGTCATAGTCATCTTCGTATCCGAGACCCGAAGTAGATACCATGTCGTCCTGTGCTGTGTTGTATGAATGTTCCTGAATGTATGCGTCTTCCGTGGAAATGAAACTTGGATGTATCTGATTTTCTAATATTTGGTTGTGGTCGTTCTGTGAGGTTGAATACGAACTTGTCGAGTGTGAAGAAAGTGACTCTTCATCGAGCGAGGCTATCGAATCCGATAGCTCAGAGCTTTTACGCCGTGTTGAACATATCAGAGGGGATCCTTCTCTTGTAGTCGATTGGTGTAGTGGGTAGCGATGGCTGGAGCCAGTGCCCTCCGAGTTGGAGAGTGAACCCAACGGCGAGGGCCGTTGCGGTTTTCCAAACCTGGACGTTGATGAGGATCTCATAAGACGTATGTGTGAGTACCAGCCAGCAGAGGTGTCGATCTGGGAGCTAAGCTGGCGGGATCGAGCGTGTGGTGGTGTAGTCGACCGGGGATGACCAGTTTAGAAGCCGATGAAGAGTGTAGCAATGAGGCTGTAAAATGGGGCGAACGCTGACCGGAACTGAGTGGGCGCTTCGCGTGGTAAATGTGTTGAGTGTGTGAGGCGGGTGTCTGTGTGTCTTTTACGTGCCTTTAGAAGGTAACCGCCAGGGTGGATGTGTGTTTTATGAGCTGTTGTTGTTGTGTGCTCGGGAAGGTGGTTGAAATGACCTTTCTTTTCGGCTTTTCCGAGTTGATGGTGGGCGGTTCGGCAGAACCATTTACATTTCGCGAATTGGTTCGGCCACGCCCGGAGACCAATTTGTTCGGCCACTTACAGAGACCAATTTCTCTGGGGACTCGGGATGGTGTCATGACAGTCAGCGGTATCGGAAGCAGGCCACACTCTGAGAAGCAAAGGGTCCTGGAGCTCGGAGAGATGCACATACACCTCAGCGTACAATAACGAGATGATCAAACACTCAGATTCACACACCACACCTCCCGAAAACCGGCAGCGGCCGCCAAAGCCCGCTGCACACAAAAGGGCCCCACACAGAAAGCACCGCCGCGCCTGTCCTCAGCGGCTGCTTGATGCGCTTTAAGCCACTGCACCTACGAAGGTACAACCCTCCCCGCCAACACGAAGGCAGCCCCGAGCTATCGCAGATAATCGCACTGAGAAAGGGGTCACTCACTGTAGGCAATTGGTCATCCGGCACTGGAAACTTTTAGGCCCACCAGCAAAGGGCGCCGAACCACTGGTGTGCACGTGACCGCGATGCCGTGGGTTGGTCAGGGGCCTGCTATGGTAGTGCTCACTGCTGGGGCAACGGCAGTCTTGACAGCTGCCAGCGAAGCCTTGATAGCCCCGCGTGCACCGTCGAAAGCGATCAGAAGCGTGTTCTCCGTTTAACCGCTGGACAGGATCTCTCGATGACGATTGCCGGCATATCCTGTTCATCTTCTGCTGTTCTGCTGGATTTCCAGTGCCACCTGCTTGATCCTCACCATACAAAGCCCCACTCTCGAGGGCCGCGGCCTGGGCAGCCCACACGTATGTACAGGGGTTGTTACACATAACGATAACATGGAGATGGACAGTGCGTGCGGCGTGAAACGTGAAACGAGCAAATGATAGCGTATGTGAAGTTGTAGAGAGTATGGATATACCCAGGCCCCTGTTCCTTCTTGGTTTCCTCGACACTCAGCAACCTCTGCGTTCCCTCTTACCCGCAAATTACAGGCCCTCGAGTCTTTGCATCTGACATTGAGACTTCTCCAGGTTTAGATTGAGCGCTGCCACGCCGCCACACCAATCTTATCCCCCAGAGCTTCCCGAAGTTCCCCAGGGCCGAAAGAGAAGTTTCGGGTCGCGTAAAAATGCTTCCATGCATTTGCCTCCTCTTTTCATGCTTGCGGCGCCAAGTGTGCACCAAACCCGCTCATGGCCGGCACCGGGAGACTCAGATTTGGACAATTGGATCTCACTATCTCACTGGCCACAGCGGAGATGTGCAAGTTCGCTGATAAGTGAAGGACCATGTCTCTACAGAAGGCAGCAGTTCTGGGTACAGCTGTGTTGACCGTGCTCAGAAACCAGCCTGGCCATTGATCACCTCTCCTTGATCCGTGTCCTGGTCACTTGGCCTTACGTATTCACGTACACGTATACACCTCGAAGGCCTGATAACAGACACTTCATATATGCATGAGCTAATACTAGCCCCAATTCCAGTTCCAGTCCCACGCCCCTAGTCCCCGGACTTCAATTGCAAGTTCGTTTTGCATATACAGCACGCTCCTTATACACCCATGCATGTGGTTCTAGGCGTAGCCGTCGATACTACTACTTATTAATACATGCCAATCAATTCAATCATATCTATAGTTATCTTTCAGTCTCTTAGATGTGGCTATAAACACCCCCTTCTCAGAATTTGTAATCGCTGAAGAAGCTGTATTTCTTCAACTCATCACCCTTGACAGCATGCACGGTTCTCACATACGTCTTCGACGTCAAAACCAATTCACTGTACAGCATGAACTCTGGACTCGTTGGCAACACAGTGGATGGATGAACCAGTACGTCTTGACCATCAACAGTTCTGTAACCTTTACCGGACTTGATGGCAACCTGCATGAAGAAACCAGTAAGCAAGGCACGTGTAATGTTCTTGTAGAAACTCTTGTCATCTTGTGATGTGGATTTCAATGGAATATCAAAGTTCTCCATCAATCTGGACAACTGCTTTCTGATGTTCAATGCCTGGTTTAACGTTCTGTAAGACAAGAAGTTATCACGACACCATTGTTGCAAACCACCTTGTTCCTTGGCCTCCAAGAACTCACCATAGACATTCAACAATGTGACAAAGTCACCACTCTGGTCAGCAAACTGTAACTTGGCTTCATCGGCAAACTTTCTGGCATTGGCTGGTCTGACAAATACATTTGGAACATTGAGCAAAGAGATAATAGTCAACATCTCTTCAGAAACCTTGAAATCAGCAGATCCAATCAACATAACGGCAAGCAATGGGTCCAATGGGAAGTTGGAAGCCAATCTACCTAATGCAGTAAGTTCACCTTCATCATCCAAAACGGCCAAATAGTTCAATTCTTCCAAAGCTCTCATCATCGTCTCTGGAGCTGGTGGGTCCATGAAATCGAAATGAACCAAATCATCAACACCAACTTTCTTCAACAATAACACAACAGATGACAAATTACATCTCAAAATTTCAGGATACGTTGTTTCAATCAACTCTTTTTGATAAGCTTCTTGTGTGTACAGTCTGAAACACTTACCAGGTCTTGTACGACCAGCACGACCAGCTCTTTGTTGGGAACTGGCTTTGGAGATTGGAGAAACAAGTAACGATTCAACTCTGATACGTGGGTTGTAAACCTTTTGTTTTGAGAAACCTGGATCAACGACATAGACAATACCATCAATAGTCAAAGAAGTCTCGGCAATATTGGTGGAAATGATCACTTTTCTACCAGGACGTCCATTGTATGACTCTGGAGCTGGGTCAAAGATCTTTTGTTGTTGATGTGGAGGCAAAGAACCATACAATGGATATACGGCCAATGGACCACATCCTTGTTCCCTAACCAATTCATCAGCTTCAAGGGAAATCTTCCTGCATGCATCTTCAATTTCTTCCTCACCGGTCAAGAAGAGCAAAATATCACCTTCTGGCTCTGTGGCATGGATTTGCAAAACAGTTCTCATGGCAGAGTCCATGTAATCCTTCTGATACTCTGGTGTGTAGTAAATCTCAACTGGATGGGTTCTACCTGGAACAGCGAGCAATGGAGCATCGTTGAAGTAAGATTGGAACTTCTCAGCATCCAAAGTAGCAGACATGATGATGATCTTCAAATCCGGTCTTCTCTTTGTGATCTGCTTCAACAAACCCATCAAGATATCCGTAGCCAAGGTACGTTCGTGAGCTTCATCGAGAATGATAACAGAGTAACGCTTCAAATCGTGATCCTCCATGGCTTCTCTCAAAAGCATACCATCTGTCATGTACTTGAGGATAGTCTTGTTGGACGTTCTGTTCTCGAATCTGATGTTGTAACCAACTTCTTCACCCAATGTGACATCCATCTCATCAGCAACACGGGCTGCAACAGACATAGCGGCAACACGACGTGGCTGGGTACAGGCAACCTGGGTGCCCTTCAAGTGTGGCAGGTCATCGTACAGGACAAACTGTGGGATCTGGGTCGTCTTACCGGAACCGGTCTCACCGACAAAGACCATGATCTGTGTTCTTTGGAAGATCTTGAGGAACTCGTCTCTCTGGGAGTGGACTGGGAGGTCACGACGCACCTTGAGGATGTCCACGTACTTCTGTGTGAACTGCTCGCCGGTGAATGGGTTGACGTCAGCTGTCTCCAGCTTCTCAGCCATGGCAGCGGTCGTCTTGTGTGGCACAAAGCCCTGGAACTCACCAGCGTTGTGGAACTCGAGGTGCTCCTCGTGCTGTGGGTGAGGGTGCTGCTTGAGCTCCTCCTCGGCGCGCTCGGCAACCTTCTCGGCGTTGGATGTGTCGACGATTCTCATCTTCTTGGCCTTCTTGTCCTCAGACTTCTTGGAGCGTTTCTCGGAACCCATTGCGTAATGATACAGCCCAATTGATCAGTGTTATCGTCGTGTTTACTGCCAATTTGTTTGTGCGATGAGCTCAGAAAAATTTGAGCTGCCCGTGCCAAAATGGCAGAATAAAACGAGTTCGCGAAAGAGCCGCGAATTCTTCTTCTTTCGGTCGAGCAGGCTCTTTGGAAGATGGCTCTGTGCTTTGTGAATCTTTTGACACTCTTCTGTATCTTCAAGTCAATCAATCACCATTCAAGAAACGGTAAAATGCTCTCCCGCGAGGCATTGTTTGAGATCATTACGGTAGCAAGATCTGCTGGCCGTGTTGCTCAGGGCTCTGCTGCGCTCCTCCAGTCCCAGGCGTGCGACTTCTACAAGACATCTGGTCTCACAAAGGGTTTCCGTGTCCACGATGAGATGTACGACGAACTTCACCGAAAGGCAACCGAGAGTAGAGACTCAGAGGGACACGCCAATGTTGCAACGTCGACCACTTCAGCGGCTCCCAATGCGAGTTCTGGGCTGATGGGAACAGCAGACAAGAGACCAACGGTCAACAAGCACACACAGGCTCCGGGCTCCAAGCGAGAGTACTCCACCACAAAGAAGGCTACTGCGGTCCCAATCGACCCAGAAGAGGAAGACCAGTCCCGATATGCTGAAATACCTTCTTCCAAACTGCAAAGACTCTTCCACTACGGCCACCTTGCCACCTCCATGGGTGTCAATGCCGCATCTGATGGTATCAAGGCCATGGCATCAGGCCAAAAACCAAACTTCAGAAATGCTGCTCTCTCATCCAGGAACGTCTCATTACTCGGCGACAAGCTTCGTAAAATGAGAGGTGCTGCTTTGAAAGTTGGTCAGATGCTTTCCATCCAAGATGAATCCTTCCTTCCACGTGAACTTTCAGAAATCCTCAAATCCGTCCAAAACCAAGGATATTTCATGCCACCACGTCAATTACACAGAATCCTCAGACAGAACTTTGGTAACGACTGGAAGGACAAGTTCCAGGCCTTTGATGAAGTCCCGATCGCCTCGGCATCCATCTCACAAGTGCATAAGGCCATTACGAAAGATGGCCATCCTGTTGCTGTCAAAGTTCAATACCCAGGTGTTAAGGACTCCATCGACTCTGATATGGATACACTGTTAACCATTATGAGTGCTTCTATGCTTTTGCCAAAAGGTATGTTTGCTGAAAGCTCTATTGGTAACGCCAGAACAGAGTTGAAATGGGAGTGTGACTTCTTGAGAGAGGCTGAGAGTATAAAGAAGTTTGGAGAGCTGCTGAAAGATGATCCAACATTTGTTGTCCCAAAAGTTTATGACGAATTGACTACTGAGAATATCATTACCATGGACTGGTTGAACGGTACAGAGATTGTCCGTGGTGAGTGGGATCAAGAGACCAAAAACTGGTTGGCTACAAACGTCATGAGACTTTGTCTCCAAGAGATTGCAGAGTTCAAGTTTATGCAAACCGATCCAAACTGGGCAAACTTCCTCTATAACCAGTCTACCAAGAAGATTGAGCTTTTGGACTTCGGTGCATCAAGAGAGTACAATGCTGAATTCATCAAGAACTACGTTGGTTGTCTCCAAGCCGGTGTCGCCAATGACTCAGCTGTCGTTGCTGATTACTCCCAGAAGCTCGGATACCTCACTGGCCTCGAGTCTCAAGACATGATTGATGCTCATGTTGAATCCATTTTGACACTGGCAGAGCCATTCAGTCCATCATCCAACGAGCTCTATGACTTCAGCAAACAGGATGTCACTACAAGAGTCAAGGCTAAGATGGGTCTCATGCTCAGAGAAAGATTGACTCCACCACCAGAGGAGACATACAGTCTACACAGAAAGTTCAGTGGTGTCTTCCTCCTTTGTACGAGACTTCAGGCAGAGGTCCCATGCCAGGAGTTGATGCAGAAGTACTTCAAAGCTTAGATGGACACACAAAATAAACCGCACTTGTAAATACGAGGAGATGACTACATGAATACATATAGGTAAAATGGCGTAAACTCATATTCATAATCTTATAGAACCGCTGGCGACTTGAAGCTTCTTGATACCACCGTGTCGTTCAGTGACTGGATGGTACTTGGTATTGTGAGAGTTCAACTGCTTAGAAGTGGCAAAGCTTCTGAGACAAGTATTACACTTGTACTCTTTCTCATGGATCCTCATATGTTTGGTCAAATTTGAACTTTCACTGAACCGTTTACCACAACCTGGATATTTGCAAATCAATGGCTTCTCTCCAGTATGGGTTCTCAGATGAACAGACAGTGAACTTGAAGTAGCGAACCTCTTATCACACATGGAACACTTGTATGGTTTTTCACCAGAATGCGTTCTCATATGTTGCTTCAACATGGTATCAACGGCAAACCGACGACCACAAACGTCACATTTCAAAGGTTTGTAATGAGTATGGGTATGCAAATGTCTTAAAGCCTTCTGACGTTGTTTGAACCCCGTTCCTTGACGATCACAATTCTCCCACATACAGAAGTACATTCCTTGACCAGATCCAACGTGGGTATCGACTAAATGGCTCGTGAGGTCTTCAGAATTGGCAAATTCTTGACCACAGATATGTGTGGATCCATCTTCATTGGCAATGATCCATTTGCAAGTTGTTTCCTCGTCATCACCACCAACGTATACATCACCATGTGTATGATGGTCATCTGGAGAAGGCGTCAACAAGTTCTTACTCTGTGGGACGAACAGTTTGTCATCAGCAGGGTATCCATTGTGCTGGGAGTTGATATGACTTAACAAAGCTGGGATACCTTCACCAGTGTAATCACAATTCTTCCATTCACATTCAAAGGGTTGGCTGTCATCTGGACCTGGACCATCTGAGATCACGTTTTGGATGTTGAATTCTGGAACGAGATGGTTTTCGACAATATGGGTTTGTAAAAGCAGCGTGTTGTCAAACATGGATGAACAACTGTCCCATTCACATTTAGCTTGTTGGTTTTTGAAGTTCCATTCAAAGTTTATCAGCGAGTTTGATGGACCGCTGAACTCGCTTTTAATCTTCTTGTCGTGATGATGGTCGTGTAATTGGATGTGGTGATGGTGATGGTTTTCTGGATGTGTGTGTTGTGCGTGGTGATGTAAATGGTGGTGAAGGACATTAGGGGGCTTTCCAATATCGTCTTCTTCTCTTTCACGCTTCACGCTCTGAATTTGGGGCACCGAAGAATTCACCGTCTGTGTTAATGAGTTTCTGGAGAGGGAATGAGAGTGCTCTTGGAGGTTGTGGTCGTGATCATGTGACTCGCAATGCGATTGACAGTGTGCATGTGACTGAGAAGGCGTGTTGGTCAAAGAGTTTCCATTCTGAATGCTCGCCTTGATATCTGGGAAGTCATCCAGATTCTCACAGTACTTACAGTACAGCTCATCGATGTCACATGTATCCAAATCACACTTGACATCAATGCAGTCATCAAAGTTACAATCCTCAAAAGTCTTGTCGTCGTTTGGATGAGCGAAAAGGTTGCCGTGATCATGTGCGTGTGGATGTGGATGCTGATGTGGGGCCTTGGTGAGACCTGGGACGTCAGGGAATAATGGAACGAATGAATCATCTTGTTCATGAGTGTTGTCACAGCAGATTTCCAGAATCTTGGGCTTACAATTCTCATCCTCTTCACATGTGATATCTGGATCCTCAACAATGATCGGTTTAGACTGCTGGTCGTGACAGTTCAAGAACTCAAAGTGCTGACAGTCTGTGAATTGTGATGAGTGGAGGTCATTCAGATGACGGTGGTGCGAGTTCCTTCTCCTCAGCGTTCTCTGTTGGTGGTCTTCTGCAGTGGGCGTCTGTTCTGGGTGGTTGTATGTCAGCGGATCAAACAGCGAGTCGTTTGTGTGGATGTGACCGTGGATGTATGTGAAGTTGTCGAAGTTGTGGACGTGGCCGTGGATGAGGCCGTTGCTTAAGGGCTGTGTGGCTGTGTTGAAGTGCCTTGAGTCCAGTTGAGAGTCTTCTGGCGAGGAGCCTGTCTGCGATGACGGCGACACGGATGAGTCGTGGAAGACGATGTTGTTCTCGCTCAACGAGTACTTGGACATGTCCACCTCGATCTGGTCCACCTCCTGGTAGCTGGCGTGGTCTTCGCCACTGGGCAGCTGGAGCGGCATTGTGTGTGTGGCGTGGTGGTGTGTGGTGGTGTAGAAGAGTGGTTTGGTGGTGTGAACAAGAGAAGCAGACACGAGGAGCCGTTTATTTTGATTCTGCGCAGTGCACTGGAAAAGGAAGAAAGGAGCAAAAAACTTTGCGTTGTGTGTAACAGCTGTCACGCAAACGGCTGTGGAGTGGTTGGTGGGCGGTCGTCGATGTTTGGTGCCTTCCCCAGGCTGTAGGCGATGAGCTGGCGATGGGTGTCTGGGCGGCTGTGGCGGGCGGCTAGCGCTGGGACTTGAGTTGGGTGAAGCACTGGCAGTCCTGCTGTCTTTGGGCACTCTTCCAACCGCTTCCAGTGAGTTTGGGGCAAAGCGAGAGGTCTCAAACGGCACCAGGCACGAACGTGGTCCTCCCGGTGCAGCCCACACGATAACCACCAGGGTGGTGATGGAGACCGCGTATCGGAAAATTCGCGGATTCGGAATATCAGCGAGAAGATTACGTCATACGACTTTTCTAGACACCCGGACACCACGCCTCATGTGTATGTGAACAACACGCGTGCCAGAATAGGTTGATTATAGGATCTAGTGTTATACAAGGATAAGATGGACTTGGGTGTCCAAGATATGGGTAGCAGTCTCGAATGGACAGAGTCAGGCTCTGATTGGAGAGTAAGGTGTCGAGCCCTCTTACATCTGTGAGCTTTTGGTGTTGTTCAGGGGATGTCACAATCTCTTGCATACTAGTGAAGATGTCAATTGTGCTCTGGTCTTGACTTATATACGTGTTGGTCATGGTGTTCATTAATATGTGGTTTATTCGTGTGTGGAGCTTTGCTGGCTTGCTGCAGGTCGGTTGTTACACGTTGTGGCTACCAAGCGTGAGTGTGGTCTCCCAATTCTAACGATCAGCTGGCCGACGCCAATTAGCTACACCCTATATATATATATTGTAGCTTTAATTTAATTATTATTGCCTTAAATTTTGCACTCAAGCGACATGCATCATGTGCATATTTATATATATATGGTCAAGCAGTAGTAGTACGTTCAAGAACCCTTAAAGTAAGATGAATGTGATAACACTGCACCAGCTTGCTTCCCTGATCATCATGTACAGCACCCATACCGGCCAAGTAATCTTCTCTCATTGGCTTACCGATACTCACAACAACAATCTTTTCATGTTGCAGACAAGGCTCTGTGGAAATGTCGCCCTCTGAGCCATTCTTAGGATCATGTTGTATAATGTCCTTCAAGAATTTGCTCATTATGTTCAAGTACTTCCTCAGGCCCGTTTTCCAAGGGATAAAACGTATCTCTGTCAATCCTGCAGCTGGACGTTGAGCTTCTGGCAGTGAGTTGAGTACGTTCAGAGCTGCACTAGCTGTAGACGTCGTCAGAACCAGATTAACCAACTCAGTTTTTGGAACCGAAACCGAAATACCATATTGTAGGGTCAACTTAATGTTCTCGACATGATCGGATACAGGATTCTCAACTGCACTCTTGTGTTGCTTGACGACGTTGCTGTTCAGTTCATCACAACTTGTAGAGCTGGTCTTTGGCATTGACTGCTCAAGGCCTTGTACAAGAACTGCTGAGAGCTCTTTAAGGCACTTTGCTGGATCAAAACCTTCCGAGTCATCAATGGAGAGGTGCTGTGTACAGTAGACGAAGCATTGAGCATATATGAGCTTTGAAACTTCGATAGGGATCTCCTTGATGAACGGTATCAGCTTGCCACTCACTGACGTTCCATTCTGAGTACATCCGTATGATGCAGTCTCAAACAGTACAGTTTCAGAAACAGAGAAAGTCTCACGGAACCCAGTTGTACTGGCTGTCTCGTTTGGCCATGATGAAGTCCCGAATTTGAGCTCGCCACAAGCCCGCTTGGATAAAGAGCCAGTGGAGTTCAAGGCATCCTGTATGATTATAACAGAGAAGAGTGATCTTGAACGGTTGTGTTTGTATACTCCAGCACGTGCAGGCGAATTGTCTGTGATATGGGATGATGTGATTTCTTGATTAATCGTTTCAATTTGATTCAATCCTTCAATGGAAAAGACCTGTGGGGCACAGTCGTGAGGGAGATCAACAAGCAATTGGCTGTGTGCCGGCGAGACTGTCGTAGAAACACGATGACCTGGGTCAAGCGAACAACACGTAGACCTTCCAGGTCGCTGCAGTGCTGTCAGACCATCGACCAGCATAGTCTTTCCGTTGTTGGGCAATATCACATAGTGACTTCCAATTGTTTCTTTCGTGCTATTGGTGTCAACATGCAAGATCTGTTCTCCTGTGCGGTTTCTGATAAGATATCCCATGGTCATGATGTTATCAAGTAAGGTCTTCCCACTGTTTGAGGAGTGAAGTCCGAATCTCGGGTCATATCTGTCACTCCTTAATATGTTGTGAACAATGTGCTTTGGTAAAGCAGACAGAAACATCTCAAGCTCTTCTGGGGGTAATACTGGCAAGAGAACCAGCACGCGACTGAGCGTATCTTCTGCATCACGCAAATCTTGAATCACCCCTTCCTGTCCCAACGCCGGTCCGTGTGATGGGCGCAACAATGTAGTTGTGGTCGAAGTCATTGTAGATGTAGACACCGTCGTACCTCCAGTAGTAATAGACACCACGTCTGCACATATTGGAGCCACATCTGGGCAGCAGATCAACGGAATCAATCCAGTAGTCGTAGTGGACTTGGAACCAGAAGCCACGCATTGGCAGCTGGAGTTGCCAGAGATCAAAGTGGACTTGGAACCAGAAGCAACGCATTGGCAGCTGGAGTCGCCAGAGATCAAAGTGGACTTGGAACCAGAAGCGACGTCTTTGCAGCTGGAGTTGCCAGAGATCAAAGTGGAGTTGCCAGAGATCAAAGTGGAGTTGCCAGAGATCAAAGTGGACTTGGAACCAGAAGCACCAAAAGCTTCCGTTGTCAGGGAATCCTCCCGTAGGGGCCACACGGTATGGGCGGTAATGTACAAGGGTAAACCTGATGTGGTGTCGAGAGCGGTGGGAATCCAGATGATCCCTAAACGAATATCTAAACCCCTGCCGATCCTTCCGTTCTCCTATGTAAATATATGGTGAAGTACAAGAGGGCGTGGGACCGCTCCTTATGTAACGCCGTCCCCGCTCCCACTGGTCTGGTACGGGTCACATCGGCCGGGCTAGGCCTGACATCCGTGCCAGCGGGACCACCCTTTTATGTATGGTCATACTTTAAGTTATCATATCTCACCAACCATTGCTTCCCAGACTCTGATTCTCTGAAGCCTCGCAAGCAAACAGAAAACATATCTTTACACCGTCTGGTATCGTCTTTGTACCTACACATTTAGTCCTAATTTGCTCTCAATCTCTTGGAGTATACTTCCCTGACACCCGACACCACGTACCATGACCGCGCGACAGAAAATCATCGTCTGACAGATAATGATTGAAATTTGAAAGTCGCAAAAGAATGTACACATAAATATATAAATACAGATCATGTTGCTTCATGCGAAGTGTGATGCGTGATAGCTCAAAGTATAAAGACCTAAAGCTGTAACACTGATACAGTGTGCACCGACTTAAACCATAACACGGGGAAGACTTTCAGATGCTTGATAGACTCCCACGTGAGCTTCTCCCGCGTATCATACAGAGCTTAGACTCTTTCTCTATTAACTCTCTGTTACAGGCTTCACCTACCATTTCCCGATACTGCGTTGTGCTCCTGGCCTATGAGGATGACACAAACGGAACTTATAGGAAGGGGGTCACCACGCCCTGTTTCTTCAAGAAAGGTGCTAGATTCATGGACGCCTATCGATTCAACCCTCAGACCCATCATTTTCTGGTCAAAATCTACGAGTCGTACCTACCCATGTGCTGGGACCAAGAACAGGGAATCGGCTTCCTCAGGGAACATCTCCCGTTCGTTTCAAAGAATGACTCGTTCGTACATTGTTGTATCAGAGTACTTAATCATATAACGGATGAGAAGACCATCGACCGCAACGAGATTGCTTATAGTGACATACTCAGAGAAGAAGGAATTCCATTCCAAATGGAGCTGTTCCGTCGCCATGAACGCAAGGTCATAGAGATCGATACACATTACGCACTGCCTCGAGTCAGACGCTCTATGAGAGCGATGGACAAGGACCCTGACTGGAATTCGCTCTGTACCGTGTCCATCAGTGGATTGGATGTCATTGAAAACTTTCGGATATTGAATCAATCTTTCAACCTTTCCTTCATCTTCGGAAAATCAAACAGAAGACCGCTCCTCAGAAACGTCACGGTCGGCGATTATGTTGCTACCCTGAAAATTCACTACTACGACCATCTCCCGATTTTTGAAGATTGTTGTTTCGAGGCAACAGTCACAACTCTTGAGATCGCCCACATTCCTGCTCTCAGTGGGCTCTTGACAGAGCCCTTGCCAGTGCACCCAGCGCCTTTGGAGCACACAGAGTGCTTCGCTTCCTTGTTCAAGTCCAAATTCAAGTCCAAATACGCGTTCTCTGAACTCATCGTAATCGGGGGTCACGATGTCATTCTGTCGCATCTTGATCACACAAACGTTCACAGACTGGTCTGGAAGCAGGCTTCTCGACAGATCTCACGAGTCTCCGCCATGTGCATGCCAAATCTCAGACAGTTCAAGTTCGAGTCAGTACTGGAGAATGCTAGAATGCCATCAATTCTTATCAATCCAGATCTGAGAGCCCTAGAGTATTCACCCCACATTCTTTCTGTGAAGGCTCATCATGGCTTGATTCTTGAGGACCTCCCGTTCGATGGATCTAAGATCTCTCAAATGTTCATTGTGCGTAATGAAGAGCCTCGCGGTGAGCTTGTTCCTTTCTTGGAAGATTTGCCTATTACTGCGTCGATGAATTCTCTTAGATATGTGTCATTCCCTGGGCAGAACACCAGAGGCGACTTAATCAACGCCGTAGAAGAATTCAAGCACAAACTTAGGGCACTCTTTGAGAATGACCCAAGAGCTGCCGGAGCAGTCGTTCAAATTAGGGATCTCCATTTTATAAGATAATTAGATGCAATATTATTCCATGCTAACCCATGACGTTACAATAACGTGTATACAGCTGTGTGTGCTCAGCCATGTATGCGACATTGAGCTCTCACTCGAGTCAATATTTGTTTTACTTAACACATGTGTTCTTATTTTCCATTTATCCAGTCTAAATAACGCTTCTGGATGGACTAGGCAGATCCGCCATGTCGATATCATCTGGCAAGTCATCGTCCAGGTCAAGGTCATCGGTATAGGCCAGGACTGCGGCATCTCTCTCAGTATCAGCCACTGGTTGCAGTTTGACAGCCTCACTTGGCTTATGTGTCAAGACATAGAACGCTGTGCCCAAAATGATAGTGATTCCCAACCAACTCCAGAAGCTTGGGAAGTGATGCCAAATTGTAATCTCCCAGATCAAAGCGTAAACCATCTGTGAGTAGAGCATCATCGAAGCACGAGAAGCCTTTTCACGTTGAATTCCTTCGGTGAGCAAGAACTGCATAAAGAACCCACTGATTCCAAGTGCAAAGAACAAGAACCACTGCTTCCCTGTGTGTGGGATTCTGAAGCCGAGTCCTGGAATGACAATGATACCAACAAGAGAGATAATGCAAGTGATAGCGGCAAAGTATTGCACCATGACGAGAGAGTGGACACGCTTACCAACAGAGCGGATAACAATGTAAACCATACTGGCACCAAGAACACCAAACAGTGCCATTGTGGTGGCAGCAAGTCTCTCTGCTGGATCTGAACTTTCAGCATCATTGCTGCCGGAAGAAGACGGTACTCCAAACAAGAAGGCTGGTCTGGCAATAAGAACAACACCAAACAAGGACACAAAGGCGCCACCTGCTTCGATGAGTGACCAATGCTCTCTCAAGAAGACCCATGCGAGGAATCCGGTCATCGATGGGACCAAGAAGGTGATGACTGTGGCGTCACTGACTGAGAGATACATGAGGGAGTAGTACATGGCAAAGACACCAACGAATCCAGTGAGTCCACGAGCAACGAGAAGGAGTCTCAATTCTGGAGGACCCATGATCTCGGGCTCTCGTTGATAGTACTTCAAGTATGCGTAGCAACCACCAAAAGTGATACTCATACGGACAAAGAGGATCTGCAAAGGGTGGATCGGCTCTTCAAAGTCTGGATCTGTTTCAAGGAGCTTCGTGGTCATGACCATGATTGAGTTGAAGAACTGCGAGAACACAATGAAGAAGAGTCCGATGTTGGGGAGGAAGATGTTCTCGTACGCCGTCAAGGCTCGATCTCTCAAGCCGCTGAGCCCGGACGTGCGTGTGAATGCTGGCGCTGTGACTGGGAAGTCATCTGCTGTGTCGGATACGTCATCCATGGAGGGCTTACTGGCCATCCTGTGCAATGTGGATGAGGATTGTTCGATCTCCGTGGCCCTGGGTGAAGAACAAGGGGGGCTTTTTTATCTACGATGACTGACACTGTGGCGCATTTATTTTTTATTTTTTAAGGAGGCAGCCGATCGGCCCTGTCTGCCAGTTATCAGATCGTTTTGGCACATCAGTGCGACTAAACAATTGTGTGGGGTAGTAGAGCCACCCAGAACATCCCATAAAACTGCAGTCCACTGTATATTCCCATTAAACACCGAAGCAAGATTTCCAAACCTATCTAGCGGTAAACCCCATATCCCTTCAATCACAAATCTTCCTTCTTGAGGTACTCGTTGATCAACTCAGTGAAGAACCCCACAACGGCAACGCCCTTGATGGTGCTTCTGTTCAATCCCTTTCTGGCAACAATACCATCATGAGCATTCAACACGTTAACATAAACGGCAAACTTGTGCCATTCAAGAGAATTGAGCCTCTCCATAGCAACGCGTCTGTCTTCATCAAATGGGAGGGGCTTTGTCTCTTGAAAGATCTCAAAATCATCATCACTGGGGCCTTTGAACAACGGATCAACCTCATTGATCAAATTGGTACTCTTAGCGACATCAAGAGTGAACAGTTCATTGTAGTTATCCCCATTGGTATCTTTAGCAGATTCCGTACGAGTGTCATATTGACCGATGTTGATGGCATTTTCAAAAGCTTCACTTGTGGCCTCATCAAGACGTTCTCTGAATGTGCTACCAGCATCACTGTCTTTTCTCTTCTTCTCAATGATACTGGTATCTGGAGTCAAACTTTCAAATGCAACCAATTTCTTGAGTTCTTCAGACGTCTGTTGCTTGTACGTCTTGACAATCATGGCACTGACCAAAGAACCAATTGTACTGGCAGTAAGCACGATTGGAATCCAAATTGGCAAGACAAATGACAGAAGGACCATGATACCTGCGTATCTGAACTTCTTCCAAGACGGAACTGGTTTCTTCTTGTAAGTGGCGGGTTGGAAGGCAGATTCTTTCAAGTTGACAATCTTGGGTTGGACAGCAAGACCTCTGACGTTGTAAGTAGAGATGATGTCCTCATCAAACTCAAAACTGAGATCCAGCTTGTCCCAATGATCATCGAATGGGTTCTTGTCTGTGATGTATGAGGTGTAGAAGTTGACTGTACGGTCATGGCGGATGTTGGCAAAGCAGAAGCGCTGCTTGAACCTCTTCAAACCATCGTAGTACTCGCCCTCGGTCAACTTGACAAGCATCTTACCGTCATCCTGGATGGCCAATTCAGAACCAACATGGCCCAACACGTGAGCCAACATGAAGTTCAAAACACCAAATCTCTTACGGAAGAAACGAACACCAAGATGTGGAGTGGCAAACGTGGCAAAGAACATTGGCTCGACAACATCAAAGAGACCAATCTTCTCCAACTCTCCAACGATGTATCTTGCCACAACACCGCCGAGAGAGTATCCAACGAGACTGATCTTGCAAACCCTCGTGTCATCCTCTTTCCCCAATCTGTTGATCTCCTCAAGCACCTCGAGCAACATGCGATGTGCAATGATCTCGATACCATCGTAAGTCTTGAACAAAGAGGAAGAGCGCGGTCTGAGGGTGCAAACGAGCTCCTTGGAGTCCACCAGATTCAGCTGGATCAAATCTTCAATGGACTTGAGGTGGTTGGCTCCGCCCCAGAGGCTTTGGGTGAGAAATGTTAGTGGCGTTCGTTGGTGGCGGAAAGGAGCAACGGTGTGCTTACCCGTGGCAGAGAACAAAGAGGTGTGCTTCCTGCTTCATGTCGTTGCTGAGTTGACTGGGAAGGTGTGTGTTGGCAAATTACAAGGAGAAGGGAAGTTCCGGGTTAAATAACGAGGAATTGTCACCCAAAACTCCGCCGCTAACGCCGTCGTATTGATATAATTCGACAATTCTCATGATCCGTTGCCGCCATGTGAAGCTGCGCTGCTTACACAGGAAGCGAATCAGGAAATAAGCGCGCGTAGTCTAAATTCGCGAATCATGCCGAAGTTTGGAGACCGCGTGGGTTTTCAACCAACGTATAGAGCTCAAAAGACGTACAACTCCACCATCAAAAGGACAGGAAACTCTCCTACAACCACCCGAGAGCATACACAAGCATATCACAATGACACCCAATCAAGATCGTCAGGCCGAAGAGGACCTCGAAGACTTCACGGACTACGCTGTTGCCGAGCTCGACCAAGAACACTACACAAAGAACACGGCGCCGGCAACGACGATGGTCACCATCACATCGGCTCCCAAGATGAAGATTGTACCACCGTTGAACTTCTGTCCCGTGGAGAAACAGCTTTATCGCAGTGGCCAGCCTTCCAAGATCAACTTTGAGTTCTTGCAAGAGTTGAAGTTGAAGACTATTGTATGGTTGGCATCTGAAGATCCTATTGATGAGTTTATGGATTTTGTTGAACAGAAGAAGATACATCTTTTCTTCGCTGGTATAAATCCAGACGGTGGTGATAACAATCCATGGGATGGTCTGACAGAGAACAGTATTGTACAGGCTTTGAACATCATCGTGGATAAGAGCAATTACCCATTGTTGGTGTGTTGTGGTATGGGAAGACACAGAACAGGTACTGTCATTGGATGTCTCAGGAAGTTACAAGGCTGGAACCAGGCCAGTGTGTCGGAGGAGTACAGAAGGTTCACTGGATCAAGAGGTGGAAGAATTTTGGTGGAGTTGCTTATCGAAGCATTTGATAAGAAGACGATAAATGTTGATCCAGCCACAGCTCCAGATTGGCTATTAAGAGGGTGAGTTATGAGGATTTGAATGGCAATACCATTGACAGGTGCAGGACACTGGCTATATATCTTTGGTATTGGATTGAGAGAAGGGATACTCAAGAGAGACAAAGAAAAACCTGAACTAATGCATGGGATGATGAGACCGTTATGGTTTTGACTTTAGTTGTCACAAATGCTACATGTAGCGGAGCACCAGAGGCTGATCCCGGGAAACTCTGGGGTAGCTCTCTTCGATCAGATCTATCATCTGTGGTACCCCGGAGATTTGGGTGGCCAATGGGACATCCTCTGGTCCAACGGAGTCCTTTGTAATGCGATAATCGGGTTTGGAAAGGGAGTTTTGAACTTCCGGGGCGATGAGCTCGCTTGAGGTGACTCTTTTAGTGAGTCGCTGGCGAGTCAGGAATCAGGATCAATGGAAAAGAATTCAACCCTTGCGAGCGCAGAGAATAGATGTATTACTTCTCGGGAGTTCAAGTGTAACGAGTCCACAATTTATCTAGAATCACGCAGTAGTATCGATCTATAGCCTCCAGCCAGTGTCGTGTGCTAAAGCCCGGGGTCTCCACAAGCTACGGAAACAGCCGACAGCCGCCCGCCACACCCGCGTTCGCCCGGGGCATCGCGCTTTTTCCACCTTCCGCTGGGGAAGAGAGGAGTCACTTGCTATAAAGGTGCCCTCACCGCCACTCTTGTCGCTCCACACCCCGCACAGCCTAAAGAGCAGAGCACTCTCTCCCAACATCCACACATCCAAAAAATCACAATGACCAAAGTCACAGTTCTCGGTGCCGCCGGTGGTATTGGCCAGCCGCTCTCCCTCCTCCTCAAGCTCTCTCCATACGTTGATGAGCTCTCTCTCTTCGATATCAGACTCGCCCACGGTGTCGCCACAGACCTCTCCCACATCAACTCCAACGTGAAGGTCACCGGATACGAGCCATCTTCCAAGGAGGACCAGACTGCCATCGCCAGTGCTCTCAAGGGTACCGACGTTGTCATCATCCCAGCCGGTGTCCCAAGAAAGCCAGGTATGACCAGAGACGACTTGTTCAACATCAATGCCGGTATCATCAAGTCACTTGCCACCGCAATTGCCCAGCACGCTCCAAAGGCATTCGTCTTGGTCATCTCCAACCCAGTCAACTCTACCGTCCCAATTGTTGCTGAGACTTTCAAGAGCTTTGGTGTCTTTGACCCAAAGAGACTTTTCGGTGTCACCACTTTGGACATTGTCAGAGCCAATACTTTCTTGAAGGAGTACGACTCTTCTCTTGCTGGTATTGAGAACACCAGAGTCGAGGTCATTGGTGGTCACTCTGGTGAGACCATTGTCCCAGTCTTCTCCACTTCCAACGGTAAGAAGATTTTCCAGAAGCTCACCCAGAAGCAGAAGGATGCTCTCGTTCACAGAGTTCAGTTTGGTGGTGATGAGGTTGTCAAGGCTAAGAATGGTGCTGGTTCCGCCACTCTCAGTATGGCTTACTCTGGTTACAAGTTTGCTGAGGCTTTGCTCAGAGCTTTGAAGGGCGAGGGTAACGTTATTGAGGACTCTTTCGTCTACTTGGACGCTTCCATCCCAGGTGCTCAGCAGGTTCGTCAGAAGACTGGTAACAAGGTTGAGTACTTGTCCCTCCCAATCAGATTGGGCCCACAGGGTGCTGCTGCCATTGAGTATAAGATCCTTGACCAGCTCGATGCCAATGAGGTCAAGCTTTTCCAGATTGCCGTCAACACTTTGGAAAAGAACATTGCCAAGGGTGTTGCTTTCGTCAACCAGATCAGGGCCAAGCTCTAAGCTTGTCATCTAAATTCATCTCCGTTTTTTCGTTTACTCTTGAGTACAATTGTAGTAGATAAATCAACAAACCCTAGACCATCCAGACCATCCAGACCATAAACTGTCGCTTGAAGACTAGGTCACCCATGACAGACGGCTGCTTCCGCGTGGCCGCGCCGGCACATGATACCGGCGGTTTCAGGGCCCTTTGGTCGATCTTTGGGTCTCATTCTGGTAAGACGAGTGGCATATAGGCTTTAGATGCTCGACTCGATATATTTCCGGTCCTTAGAATCTCCACCAGCACCATACACATCGCCAAACACAGAGCCAAACAGCACGGCATCGCTAGAGGGCAACCGCTCCCCCGCCATCGCGCAGCTGCCAGGCAGACCCTGGAGTCTAGTCCCGGGTCTAGCCCCTCGTTGGTCACCCGCGAAAGCGCCGTGTTGCGGGAAAGCTGATCAGGGCGGCAAACACACTGGGCGACCACAACAACAAGACCAGATCACGGTTCAGGAAAGCTCACAGAAGGTCTCTCAGATCATTGTCAGTGCTCGATACCGCCGCATACGCCACCAACGCTCAGGATTACGCTCCTTTTCCTCCTTTGCGCGCTTCTGGACCGCTCCAATCTCACTTGCTACGCTCCGATCATCAACCCACCACCGACGACGGCCGCCTTTGAAGACGCCAAACACCACACTGCTGCGTCCCATTCTTGCCATTGACGCCCCCCACCCCCCCCAGACAGTCACACAGCTCCATACAGAGACCTCCCGCCTGCCTTGGACCCTACCGCCCGTTGCATCGTTGATTCATCCCACAGCCGGCACTCGTCTTTTCCCCATACAAATAACAGCTGCCAGCCCTTCCTACCATGAGTGAAGAACAACAAGTACAGAGACCGGGTACGATCACCACGGTTGTCAACGACCCACAAGAGAACAAAGTCGAGATTACATACGGCAGTCCGCAGAACGTTGGCCATGGCTCTTTTGGTACCGTCACCAGATGTCAACTCGTGTCACCAACAGAGCGCACCATTGCCATCAAGAAAGTGCTGCAAGACAAGAGGTTCAAGAACCGTGAGTTACAAATTATGAAGTCATTGGACAACCCATACATCACCAAGTTGTTCTACTACTCTTACGAGAACGATCCAGCCACAAACTCAAACAACAACCTGTACTTGAATTTGATCATGGAGTATCTCCCAACGACGTTATACAAACGCAACCAATTCTACACGATGAAGAAGCTCAACATGCCATTGACAGAAGTGAGAACATACATCTACCATATCCTTGGTGCTCTGGAGTACCTCCACTCCATGTCGATATGCCACAGAGACATCAAACCACAGAACATCCTTGTTGACCACCAACGAGGTGTGGCCAAGATTTGTGACTTTGGATCTGCAAAGATTCTCTCTCCTTCTGAACAGAACGTGTCATACATCTGTTCTCGTTACTACAGAGCTCCAGAGTTGATCTTTGGTGCCACAAACTACACAACCAAGATTGATGTTTGGTCCATAGGGTGTGTCTTTGCTGAGTTGCTCATAGGACAACCTTTGTTCCCTGGTGAATCTGGTATTGACCAGCTGGTGGAAATCATCAAGATCTTGGGTACACCTACAACGGAAGACATCATGTCCATGAACAATAACTACATTGACCACAAATTCCCAATCATCAAGAAGATCCCACTTTCAAGAATTTTCAAACAGTTGGCAAATGCTCAAGATATCCACATTCTTACATTCTTGGAGGCATTCTTGCTTTTCAACCCTACAAAGAGAATCAGTGCGACAGAAGCATTGCAAAACTCGTGGTTTGATGAGATTAGAGGCCAGACGCTGTGAATTGGACCCAAATGGTGTTTTGTCATTTGCCTTTGTTTTTTTATGAAGTTTTCTCTTCCTTCTTGTTCTCTTCTGATTTACTACATATAGACGGTCTGGTATTGTTGTTATGGAACTGCTCATGCTCCTTTGCCACACGGTGCTGCTTTCTTGAACAACTGTTGTCTGAAGATATCAGTGTATTGACATTTATTCAATGTGCATTTGGCCTATTCCTACAACGCAATGGGATGTTCTTTATGAGTTTGAACGCTGGTCAATCTTCCTCTTAGACCAATTACATGTTATTCTATCCTTTTATCCTTTGAATCCACGTAAATAACGCGATAAAGCTGCCATTTTTCAAACATTTACTCCATATCATAATTGTCTGTAGAGGCGATTGTGGCCCCTACCAGATCAAAACATCATCGCTTTCAACCATTGATCTTCAGGGTTAATTCTACGGATAACTCTTAATCATAATCATAAAGTATCGAAGTAAATGAGCCAGCTCAATAAATATTAGCAATACCATGGACTCATTTGTGGGTACCATGGAAAAGAGAACTGCACAACCAGCCTAGTGGTTGGCAGAAGAAGAAGCATCACCTATGTTCTGGCCATCAAAGTTCTGCTCATCACCAATGTTCTGCTCTTCCACAAGGGGGTACTTAATCGCCTTCAAGATACCGAGCTTTGGTTTGAACTGGAATCTGACAGGTCTGAGAGCATACCCACGCACTGGGATGTGGGGATCCAAGGCAGCCAAATAGGCTTTCTCAGATCCTGGATAGAAACTGAAGAATGTTTCTCTTGCAGCCGAAACCTGACGACGCTTGACAGTAGCAACACCATCCTTCATAGGCCAGCTGAGTAGCATCACTCTGGCAATCTGGTCAGGCCAAGAAGATAGGGAGAATGGCGTAAAGCGTGTAGCAGCTGCATCTACAATGGACTCCACTGTGTAAGGAAGAATACCTTCTGATGTACTGTTAAGACCAGTAATATGTCTCACCTTGATGATCAGACATGTACCGATCTGATGTTTCTTAACAAACTCCAATGTTGCCTCAAGTCTTTGATGTCTCAACTGTGTCTGGTCCTTGGTCATAACACCTGAAGTTGAACGGACACCAACAGCACTGGCCGAAGCTGTCAAGAGGATGACGCTCTCGATCTTGATCTTAGTGGCCATCGCCTGCAGAAACTGCTGCCAGTGGTTCTCCTCGTCGTAAGAGACCAAATACAATGGCACGATGGAGAGCTTCACCCCCTTGAGAACTCCCAACGCGTCCTCGGAAAGCTTCAACCAGTCAGCGGCATCCGCAGAGTGCGATACCACTTGTGGAAGACCTAGCTTCAAGTCAAGACCGAAACGATGGAGCAGTAACATCCAGGTGGACGTACCGACCATTGCACGGGACGACAAGACAGCTAGCGGCTCGGCCACCCTCGAAGTTCCACCAAGAACGATGATGATCTTCTTGATAACCACTCCGTTCTCGACGAGGTGGTGAAACTTCTCAGATGGGGTCGTAGCCTGGTTGAAGCCTTCCTCAGCGTCATGGGGTATCTGTGGAGGAACGCCCAATGGGAGTCCTGGTGGGAGCCCTTCTCTTGACACCAGAGTGAAGTTGGCCTGGGGGGCAGCAGCGCCAGAAGTGGCACCACGAGTGGAACCGGTGGTAGGGTTGGAGGAGTCTGCGGTGGTTGGAGCTGAAGACATGACGACGAGAGTGGCGTGTGTTGTGTGTGTTGTGTGTGTTGTGCTGTTTGTGGTGGAGGTGGGAGAACAGCGTTGTGGCGTGTAGAAGCTCAAGGGGGCTCGCCAATTTTAGAGTCGTCTGCCGCGGCGGGGTGCGAGCAGCACTACAAAAAGAAAGGGCTACAGAGCTGAATATCCGAGATACCAGATTTGTGTTATGTATGGACGTCAATTGGTCTATAAATGATGCTTAAATGCTGTTTGTCCAGTGCTTCAAGCGTTGAGCATGCGACAAATGACAGCAGTGTGCCAGTGGAACTGTGTTGAGCCTCTCTCCCTTTTTCTGCTCACGGCCGCTGGTGAGGGGTAGAAGCCGCTGGTGGTGGCCAGCATAGAGCCAGCATGTCCAATGTCGCCCATTCCACACTGGGCCGTGGTGTTGAAGTCAGCTTCCGTCTGGTGAGCCGCTGGTGAAGGCATACACCCATTGATAAGCCCTGAGATCGGACTCCTTGTTTCCACGGTCCAGCCAGGGGCCCGGAGAGACCGCCCAAGAGTCAACGCACACACAAGGCGTCTCCGCGTAGCTCACGTGAACACATTCTGCGCAGCCCTGAGCCCTGGATTGAGATCTTGCCTGATGGATCTGTACCCTGGGATCGCCGTCAATGACGTGAGATTAGGTTGCGTGCTGATCGGTCCCTTTGTTTCTTTGCTCAACATTTCGCGAGCGCAAGCAGCCGGGCGCCGCCGGCCTTGAAACGCAGCTAATTACATTTACGCAATTCAAGATCACTTGGAAACATTTGGTAAAAGTAATTGTCATCTAATAATGAGGTCTTATTAAAACCTTCGAAGATCCCTTATCAGAGCAAAACTGACTCCAAACGACAACTTGTGATTGTCAACGAGTTGGACCTTCTGTTTACTGCCAAATGCCATTAAATGCAACATGAGGCCAACACAGTGTAAGATCAGCTCAACAATGATCTGTCCATCTCGTTGGACCAGCCTTCCAAACAAAGAAACAGATAATATAGCTCTTAATCATTCGGTGACATCACAGTCTTTTGTAGCTATGCTGATTGAAGAAAGATCAAAAGAGCATGCACACAGAGCAATTTGCAACCCAGTTCAATAGAGAGCTCCCTTCTTGATCTTTTTTTTTCAATCTCCTCCAGCATATCTGTGACATCGCCATGTAACGTGAATCTTGCAACTGATATAAAAAAGAGTGAGCTTCTTTATGCTTGTGCCAATCGAGGCTCACTGAGATGAAAGAAGCGTGGTGGCATTTTCCTCTCCTTCACTGAAGAAGACACCATTGTCAGGGTTGATTCCAGTGTTGATCACACGTAGTCTGATCACAATGCAACAGAGTACATTTGGAAAGTTCATTTGATGGGGTCTGTCTTAATTTCCAATGCCATGAAACACAGATGAGATCTCTAGGACCGATACAGCAAGAACAGAGGTATCTAACAACAAGAGTCTCCAGTCATATATCCTCTCCAGAGTGTCAAGAAAGACATATACCCCATAACACCAATCAAATTCTGGGATCTTGTGTGTAGTAGAAGACGCCATGGCCAGTGCAAAGAGTTCAACAAAAGAGAAAATTCATGGATTCTTCTAGGCAAGCCTTATCAGCACCTTTCTGTCAATATCAGTAAAAATGTCTTGATCCAAGTTTCAATCGTTCAGAGTGAGCTGGTATCAGCATGGGTACCTGTAGAGCCTTTGGTGGGCATTGGTCTGTGTCAAACCAGCATGGAGGAAGTTGGCAGTAACAAACAAGAACTGAAAGCCAGCACCTTCCTCTTCGATCAGTGGGGTGGGTATGTGCTCTTTCACTTATGCTGTCGGCTCGAAGGCCATACGAGTTGTGTGGCTGATGATATGGTGGTATGGTGGTATGGTGGTATGAGTTGTAAGGTACGTGGTCGTATGGTTGTATGGCTGTTTATCTCTTGCCCAGACCCGGATCTCGCCCGCGCCGCCGCCGCGGGTCGATCAGTACTAGTTCCGACCATTCAAACCCCGGTACCGTACTACTACTAAGTCTACGATCTATATCATTCAAGTTCAAAACAATGCTTATCGGATTACAATAAACAATCAAATCAAAAGACGGAAACCGACGAGTATGTTTCAGTGACTCGTGATTCTGTGAGTGTTTAGACACCAGCAAGGAAATCAACAGGAGGACCATAACCGTTAACATAGTTGCTAACAAACAGACTCTTGAATGCACCATCCTCCTTCTTGTATGAAGCAGATCCAATGATTTGGGCCTTGGACTTCGTTCTGAACCAGCCTTGGGAGGAAACGACGTCAGAAGAATCATCACCATCTTCTTCCTCATCCAAGCTCGACTCAGGCTCCTCCATGGACTCTAGCTCAGCCTCGATCTCCTTCCAGTAGTTGAACTCAGAGTCCTCGATGTCCTCCTCATCAACGGTTGTCTCGTTAGCAGCAAGAGAAGAGACCTTGATACCGGCTCCCTCAGCAAGCTCCTTCTTCGTCAACAGAGGCAAATTAAGCACGCCCTTCTTCGGCTCTGGCTTGTGGACCCAGAGACCGTCAACGTAGCCCTCATTGACAAAACTGGAACAGACAAGACCAGTGGCTCCGTCGTTGAAGGTAACACCAGGTTCGTTGCTCAACATTCCCTTGACGATGGTGGATGGTGCGGCGTTCTGATCAAGACAGAGAGTTGTGTAACCATCAGCGTGAATGGCTTCAATACCGTAAACTGTGGGGAACTTCTTCTTAGCACTGTAAAGGACAAAAGTCTTGGTGTCAATGTAACCTCTGTCATACAAACTGTCATGAGGAACGGCGTGGAGATGTGTCTCTCCCAAGTAACCAGTTTGGGTTCCGGCTCTAGAGATCTGTGTCACATTGAAGACATCACCGACGCCATCAACAGACTTGAACCCAACCTCATACACACCTGCGGTTCTTCCAGTGATCACAGCGCCGATAAGGTCGGTGTTGAGGGCAAATATGCCTATAATGCACATGACAAGACTATACAGCACCGAGCCCCTGATATTGAGACCAACATACTGCACCATAGCATTAAAGAAGAGGGCAGATAAGCAGGATCCATACGTTCCTAATCTACCAAAGCCCCACATGCCCCAAAAGTCAGTATAGAGAGTTTCCACATGAAGTGTGTCAAAGATGTATCTGGTCGTATCGAATAGCGCATTGTCAGTGAAGTCGTAGTCCTTGAGGACCTGGATGACAGCCTCGGCACCACCAGTTGTAGACTTGATAATCTCTTCGATGTTGATGAAGTCGGACATTGTTTGGATGTGAACTTCTTTGAATTGTACTACAGAAGTGGGAGGCTTAATGTTTGGTTCTGGGAGGAGCAGACTACTCTTCTTATAGTTAGTGCTAGGACTACGAGCGGATATATGAAAGAGCTCATTCAGAAAGAAAACAGGCCGATTGGTGTGTGTCGGAGAGAGAAGGTGTCTGAGCTTTCTGCCTGGGTCTGGATCTAGGCGGTACATCAACACGATCTAGTATGGGCCCTAAAATTGCACTATAAATCAGCTACAGACGGTGGGTCTTCAGCCAAGTAAAGTGTATGCCTGGATAGTGACGGACCAGATATCCTCACCATGTTTGCCAACCCCCATAGGCTTAACTATGGTTGCAAGACGACGAGTGATAAGGCATGTCGCGGTCTGAAAACGTGACGGCCTGTGTTTCTGGTCAATGGAGAACTTTCAGCTCACTGATTCAATGCCTATAGATCATGCGACAGAAAATGAATCAGAAGATGGAAGGTGACAGCTTTGCTTTGAGTGCTGGGTATAACCGAGTATGAGGACAATGCCATAAAGGGTGAAAATAAACCCCCGCGCGAAGCCCCAAGAACGGCCATAAGCAACAAGCAGCGATAAAGAGCTATGTGTACTAGACTACAAGAGAAGTGTTGATGAACAATTGGAGTTCATTAGAATCTTATCTAGCCAACTTATAAGTAGATCAGGACGTTTCCATGTAAACACAAAAACATCCGCAGACCTTCCTTACAGCGGCACAGAGAGTGAAGGTCAGGACAGGACAGGACATCTCAGCCGCTGGCCTTCGACCTTCAAGTCCCACTCTTTGTGGTTGACTACGACAACGACAATGTAGCTTATCAGTTCCGTACACGGCGTAGATCGCAGAGTGTTAAACCAGATGGTGCGTGTTACAACTTACAACTCACCTTCTCAATTTTCAAACAACATGAAAGGTATCCAGTGTTTGAGGATCCTCGCTGCTTTTATAGGTGTCCGAGGTCCGGGTGGCATCCGTGTGGCTCAATCCAGCAATCTCGCAATCTCCTACGGTCGGGGAGGAGGAAAATGTTAGCAGGTGGCCATTGGCCGTGCGATAAGTCGGACTGTGGTGGTGTGGTGTGCACTGTGCACTGTGGGGTGGCGGGGGTGGTGCTGCCGCCTGCGTGTACCCGGTCACCCGGCCCCGCCTTGCTTTGGCTATGGTGTCTGACCGACTGGCGCTATTAGTATACTATATAAATAGGGCCCTGTCCACAATTTACCTCGTTACTCCAGAGTCCTAAATTGGGGAGGAAGACTTCGTTTGTTCCAATTGACAGCGAACTAGCATGTTAAATGAAAGTTCTCGCCGTCACGCCCGTTCTACCCAGAATGGATAATCAAATGGTGACACCTCATACATCGTATCATTCGATGCATGCTAACAGATGTGTCCTGATTCTTGATCGATGGTGTTTGTATAACGTGGCTGCCTTTGCTACTAACAGAAAGTATCCCAGACTGGCTTCTTTCATGTTTGAACATTGGCAAGTACAATACAGCAATTATGAAGGTTCATACCTTCCAAGCAAAGATATCGGTGTAGTGTTAGTAGGTTGAAAGTTGGACTCTGGAGTCTCAACGTGGGCTTGTATCACTCGGACCCACAAACTGCCAGTGGATAGTTCACGTACTGGGCGCGGTGACATAGAGGTACTGATGATCAAAAGGGTCTACAGTACCAGCACATAAAACAAAGTAAGAATGGAAGGAATTGAATGATACCAGTCAACCCACGCTAATACAGAAACAGTTTCATCAGATGAAAGCTTCAATGTAGAGCAGCCGGTGGGGTGTGGTACACGGTACAGCTAGCGAAATTGCAAGTGGACCGCGTTTATGATAGTTCATGATAGTTCATGATAGTTCATGATAGCTCATGACGTAGATCTCTCGATATATATGTTATGAGCTCACAAAGTCTACCGCTAGAGTGTGCTACAGATTAGTTAATGAGTCCAAAAGATATAAATAAATCAAGATTCCAGAAGTCAGAGGACCTGGAAGGGGTAAAATGTAAGTGAGAGCCAGTACAGATGTATGCAATCAATCAAAGACTTTAGGACAAGTAATGGAGAAAGGAGGTGAAGAGAGGAAAAAGATGGGACAGTTATAGGGGAGGATGAGAATGGACAATAAAAGTAAGGGAAAGGATGAAAAAGACAAGACGAAGATGGCAGCCTCATAACAACCAACAAGTAGGGTATACGGCATCAGAATGCAAGACCACCGATAAGGCCAAACAAAAATTGCTGAAATCATAGGAGCACTCATGATGAGGGGAAGAAAGAGAGATAGAAAGAAGGAAAAAAAAGAAGTTGTCTTTGAAATAGACGAGATAAACCGGATGAACACCAAACAACATATCACAACGCAGGACGAATGGGTGGGGGATTGTGAAAAAAAAAACCATGAGCGTACAAGTACCATGAGAGACAAACTGTGGAAGAGAGACAAATTGATCAAGAGAGACAATTTGCATAAAACAAAGAAAGAAGTCGAGATGCGTTGCTTCAGGAAATGACAGATCAAGCATCAGTCAGAAGATGGAAAATAGAAGAAAAGGGAATTTGAGAAAAAGCGTATTCAAAGAGATGAAATGCGGTCAAGTAATGGAATCAACTTTCACCAAGAACGGCTCTTTGTAGACAACTCAGAGCGGAAACACCGGCAAAATCAGAAACAAGAAATGGGAGAGAGGGAGAACCAAGAGACATCTGTGTGTGCATGTGCGTAGAAGGAAGATACAAGCACGATGAAGAGGCATGACAGATGGACAAAAGAACAAAGAGACAATAAAACCAAGTAGAGAGTGTGTGTTGTACGTGTGTGATGGGTGACAGAGGCAAAGGTAAAATAAAGAAGTGAGCTTGTCAAGATGCGTGATGAAATGGGACAAAGCTTGTTGTGTGTGTGTGTGTATGTGTATGGGGTTGAGGAAGATGACTCAGATCAACAAAGCGGCAGCTGCGGCCAAGACTGCCGTTGCAGCAAACATACCGCCCTTCACCTGAACGCCTGAGTTCTCCTCTTCTGGTTGAGAGCTGTTGGACTCTGTGTCGTTGCCAGTGACGGTAGTGTTGCCAGGAGCCTCTGTCTCTGTGGTGGAGGTCTCGTTCTGGGCTGGAGTGTCATCGTCAACAGTGGCTGGTGAGTCTTCAACGTCTTCAACAGCGTACTCCTCAGGAGCAGCAGGGAGCTCAGTCTCAGCGTCGTATGCGGCCTGGGTAAGGGCACAAGTGGCGAGGGCGGCGATGATCAAGTTCTTGGTGTACATCTCTGGTTGCGTGTCTGTGTGTTCTTGGAGGTCTTGTTCGGGAGAAGTTGCTTCAAGTCCGGGTGGTACGTGTAAGTGAGTGAGAGAGGAAAAGGGTGATGAGGGAGTGTCCAGGGTTATTTATATGCCGTTGTTCATGACACAAAAACGGATGGTCCATTGAGCTTGCCACAAAAGCGGAAGTGGGTTCCCGTCATCTTTCTGAGCGCTACTCGGCTCTGTGACTGCTTTAACTGTGAGGGAGCATTTGTCGAGAGCGTAAGACGAGATAATGAGGGAGCAGCGGTTAACCGCCGTGGTGGTGAGTGAGCTAGCAGTGAGTTAGTGATGTGATAGTGTCTGGCAAAGAAGAGAAGCGCTTTGAAGTTTGGATCTCTGTTTTAGATCGCGATGCCGCCCGGTGCTCAAAGTTACGCTATATCTTATAGTCTTGTGCGGCAACGCTGCGTAAATATCAGAACTGTGGCTCCATCCAGCGTAGATAAGCAAATGGCGCAATGAGATTTTCGCGGACTCGCACTCTTTGCAGTGAGTCAGTGCCCACTGTCCGACTTTTCAAACAAAAGAACTTTATCTTTCTCTTCCTTTCACACATTTTAGAGGTCCAAGACAATCACGACACCGACAATGGCCAAGAAAGACATCTCCATCAACACGCTTGTCGTGTCCTCCGCCAACAAGGACCAGTACAACTCGTCTGTGGCGCCACTGTACCAGACAACCACCTTCAAGCAGAAGGACCTCTCCGACATGGGCGAGTACGACTACACCAGATCTGGTAACCCAACGAGAACGTTGTTGCAGGACCAGCTCGCTAAGATCATGAAGGCCGAGAAGGCGTACGCTGTCACAAGTGGTATGGGTGCCACTGACGTTATCACAAGACTCTTGGGCCCTGGTGATGAGGTTATCGCTGGTGACGACCTCTACGGCGGTACCCACAGACTCTTGACCTTTTTGAACAAAAAGGGCTCGATCAAACTCACACACATCGACACCACAGACACCGAGATTGTCAAGAAGACCTTGACCAAAAACACCAAGATGATCTTCCTTGAGTCCCCAACAAACCCTCTGATCAAGGTGTGCGATCTTCCAAGCATCTCCAAGTACATCAGAGCCAACTTCCCAGACTGTATTATCGTTTTCGACAACACCATGATGACCCCATTGCTTCTCTCTCCACTCGACTACTGTGACATCCAGTACGAATCTGCCACCAAGTACCTCAATGGTCACCACGACATCATGGCTGGTGCCATTGCCGTCAGAGAGAAGAAACTTGCTGACGATTTGTACTTTGTTATCAACTCCACTGGTTGTGGTCTCGCTCCATATGAATGTTGGCTTTTGTTGAGAGGTTTGAAGACCCTCTCTGTCAGATTTGAGAGACAGCAGGCAAATGCCGTCAAGATCGCCGACTTCCTTGAATCCACTGGTCTCAAAGTCAGATACCCAGGTTTGAAGTCCCATCCACAACACGAGTTGCACAAGTCTTATAACAAGGGCTTTGGTGCTGTCTTGTCCTTTGAGACAGGTTCTATCAAGCAGTCCACTGTCATCACTGAAGGTACTGATATCTTTGGTGTCACTGTTTCCTTTGGATGTGTCAACTCTTTGATCTCCATGCCTTGTTTGATGTCTCACGCTTCTATTGATCCAAAGACCAGAGCAGAGAGAAACTTCCCAGAGGATTTGATCAGACTTTGTGTTGGTATTGAGGATGCTGAGGACCTGATTGATGATTTGAAGCAAGCTCTGCTCAAGAGTGGTTGTCTCAAGGAAGTTGACGGCAAGTTCGTCAAACAGATCCAATCCAAGTTGTAAAAGTTTCCATTTCATTTCACATAAACACTTCCACCACTTCATTTCATTTTCACCTCCATCCTTCTTGAGTCATTGACTGTTTCATTTGGTTTCAACATACCCTGACCGCACCCCAAAGACAACACCAAGGTTTTGTCTATGACCCACCTCCATATTCTCCACCTACCCATTTTGCATATTATAGAAGTTTCCAACAACTACTTTTCCTTTATATCACATATTTCCCCTTTGAACTTTGATTTTACGAATTTTTACATGATTTCCACAAGGACACCAATTCCAACATTGTGTTCCTTTTACTTGATGATACGAAACATCCAGAGTGTCAATTCCAACATTGCACATCTCTGTACGCCCCCCCCCCCTTACCCCCTTTTGATGATTAAAAAAGCCAGAGTCAATTCCAACATTACAATGGCAACCAACACTGAAAGATCAACTCCAACTTTGATCTTGTTTAATTTATACCTTATAGAACGTTAAAATGTCATGAAAGGAGCTTGAATGCTCACATGAACATATCATAGTACGATTCTACACATGAGATCTGTAGTCATTATAGCATGCGTGGTGTATTCATTTCAAAGGAGCGATAAGAGGCTCGAAGAAGAGAAGGCAAAGAAAAAGAATAGAAAGGAGGCATATCACACGTTCTTTGCCAGTGATTCGTAAGATGGCGAGACACTTTCGTAGCGTTTGAGGAAGAATTCCCTCTTGTGCTCATCCAAGTAGAGCAAGAAGCCCTCCAAGTGGTCTTTCAAGACTGCAACACTCTGTTGTTCCATGGTGGTCTGAGCAACCAAACCTGGGAGAGACACCAACAATCTCAACAAGTGCTCAGCACCGTAAATAGCACTTGGTTCACGATTTTTCAGGTTGTGGTCCTTGTTCAGATCAAGGAACTGTTTGCGCTCAAACCTGTAAAGAAGGATGTTACCGAGGCATCTGTTGAAGTATATCTTCATACCAGAGAGGAACTCCTCTTCAATCTCCGTCTCTGTGCTGTTTTTGGCTTTTCTGGTGACGTAGTTTCTGTATTTTTTCAAGATTTCGTTGACACTTGGTCTTCCAGGGAGTGTGATAAGGTGGTGTTCTTTGGTCACCATTTCCCAGTCGTCAACAAGGAGTGATTTCAACGAATCTGGTATGAGGAGATTGATCTCCGGCTTTCTCATGTACTCATCCTCGCTCTCTGCCTCCATCTCGTCACGTTTCTTGCTGGTTCTTGCTGGGATTCCACCGGCGTTTGTGGACCTTGACACATCGATAGTTCTCTTACCGGTGACAGAGACACTGGATGTTGCGTTGAGTGCAGCCTTCTTCAACTCCTTCTGCAGCCGAAGGTTTTCGACACTGTGTTCCCTTAGGCGGCGGATGTCGACCCACTCGTCCCACGAGGACTTCCAGCCCTTGTAGTGGATGTAGTAGAGCTTGTCCCCTTTGATCTCGTCCGGGATGTCCGTGTCGTCCACGACCTCGTCACCGTCCTTGGTCTGGGCGTAGGCGGCGCCTGGTTCACGCACTTTGACGACCTTGGCTTCGTACAAAAGCGGGCCATGGTACGCGAGGCACTTGGAGTTCAACTGGAGCGACATTTCAGCACGGCGGATGGGCGGATAGGAGAATTGACGCTTGTTTCACTGCAAATTACACGCCGTGTAGGCCTACGATTTGACGCGTTTGTTGTGGCGATCGAAGCCGGGCGCGCACCGGGTAACCCCTCTGGAAATTCGCGCCTTCCCGATTTGGAACAATCAGCTAGCCGCCCAAGAAAACAAAAACTCACAAAAATGACAACTCCACGCAACACAACAACCACTCAGCAGCCGCCCACGCCTCCCCACCAAACCCGCCAGCTCCAGGCCCAGGACCCCTCAGCCGCCAGCAAACAATAGGCAAGCCTCGCGCCCGCACACACACCGAGCAGAAGGCCGCCCACGCAGACAGCAGCACGCCCTCACAGTTCCAAGTCGCGTCCTCTGCCCCGCCACAAGACCAACAGCCACGGGAATTTGAGCCAGCGCGCACAGACGAAGACTCGACTCGTGACAGCGACACCGCCACATTTACAACCGGGTCCACAGTGCCAGCGTCTGCCACAGATCTCTGCCCCTCCCCTGTATCTCTTGTCCCGAGCCACTTCTCCCACACTACCCAAGACCGTCACATTCCCTTGTTGAAACTCACATACTCGTCCACCATTGCCCAAACACAAACACACACATACACACAAAGCGATGTCGTCTTCCTCGCACTCGGAGAGCGCCAATGTCATCGGCATCCACTACAGAGTCGGCAAGAAGATTGGCGAAGGGTCTTTTGGTATCATCTTTGAAGGTATCAACCTTCTAAACAGCCAGCAGGTTGCTATCAAGTTCGAGCCAAGACGCAGTGAGACTCCACAACTCAGAGACGAGTACAGAGCATACAGAATCCTTTCTGGATCCTTCGGCATCCCACGAGCTTACTACTTTGGTCAAGAAGGCCTGCACAACATCTTGGTCATTGACCTATTGGGCCCATCTTTGGAAGACCTATTTGACTGGGGTGGACGCAAGTTTTCAATCAAGACAGTGGCACAGGTGGCCAAACAGATGATTACGAGAGTACAAACCATACACGAGAAAGACATGATCTTCAGAGATATCAAACCAGACAACTTCTTGATCGGAAGACCTAACACGCCACATGCAAACACTGTCCACATTGTCGATTTCGGAATGGCAAAGTACTATAGAGATCCAAAGACAAAACAGCACATCCCTTACAGAGAACGCAAATCGTTGAGTGGAACGGCAAGATACATGTCCATCAACACACACTTGGGCAGGGAACAGTCCAGAAGAGATGATTTGGAAAGTTTGGGTCATGTATTCATGTATTTCCTCAGAGGTTCCCTCCCATGGCAAGGACTCAAAGCACCTTCGAATAAGCAGAAATATGAAAAGATTGGAGAAAAGAAACAAACAACCCCAATCTCAGAGTTGGTTCAAGGCCTGCCATCACACTTTGGTGACTACTTGTCCTATGTGAGAAACTTGAAGTTTGATGAAGAACCAGACTATGACTACCTGAGATCGTTGATGGATCTGGCTTTGGAGTCAGTCCAGGAAGTGGAAGATGGTTACTATGACTGGATGTCTTTGAACGGAGGTAGAGGCTGGGACTCTCAAATCAACAAGAAGCCATACCTTCATGGTTATGGTAATCCAACTCCAAGGAACAACAACACCAATGGTCAACAGTTCCCACCATCATCTTCCAATGCCCAACTGAAGCAAAAAGTCCACTCTTTGAACAACTCAAGAGCAAAGAACCCAAAGATGATGCAGGGTAACTACGTTGTCAACTCCTCCCAGTATGGAATCAACTCTCACAAGGTCAATGACCCACAGCAAAACCTGATTCCTGACCAGAATGATATGGCATCTGATGATTCTGATAAGGGCTTCTGGGGTAAGATCTGTTGTTGTGGTTGAATACACATACCAGCAGCAGGAGGAAGACTATTTGAGTCGTGGATGACTCCCACTAATCTGTCATGTCAAATTGCACTGTTTGTTGTTTCCGTTTGTCTTTTGCTTGTTCCAGACATTTCCACGTGTTTTGTACTTTGTTATCTACCAGTTTTATCTCTTGTTCATTTGTTCAGTTCTCCTATATGACAAGTTGTGTCTTCATACAACGATGTTCTCTTGATTCTCTTTTTTTTACCATGCATACAAGGTAACTTCAATCGCCCGTTTTTAATTACGTTTGACAATTTTGTGTTTTTGAAAATCATCTCCTCTTGACATTATGATTCAGACTTCAGCTTGTTCTGTACTCTTGCAATCAACAATCTCTTTAAGCATATTTCGATACGCGTACTATTTGTAGCATTAATTGTAGACATCACACGTTTATTATAAATAATTTCAGGGGTATTGACGGCCAGCGAACTTCAAATGACCAGGCTCTGGTAGGGAGTAGTGGTCGTTGAAGTGGCACCAGCAGCGGCGGCCAAGTCTGCCATGGATGGCTTATGTTTCATCAATGGCATGATCTTCTCATAAGTGAAACCGGCAATAGGATCCTCCTCTTCAACATCTGTTGTGCTGTTCAGCGTGGAGCCAGATGTTCGTCTCTCAATTGTCTTTGTGGCTCTGGCAATTTCCACCAATGTGTCGATGGAGTTGTCACTGTTGTTCATAAAGTTGGTAAGTGACTTCTCTCTGTGATGGATTGGAGAATTGTTGGCAGTTGACGATGGAGTTGACATGGAGGAAATGGATTGCTCAAAGATAGAGTCTTCAGAGTCGCTGACTGCGATTGTTTCTTCATCTCTGTGCATGGACTCTGGTAATGTACTCAAAAGCTCGTCCATGATGAATGCTGAAGTACCTTCATCGACAGTGAAGGAGTCCAGACCTCTCTTGCTGTGTAGACCGAGGTAAGAGGAACCATCAATAGACAGAAGTTTGTTACTGACACTTGTCATATCAACAATGGAAGTCTTAGCTGCTGGAATCAGAGTGCCACACTGTCTTCTGTTGACAGTAGCGTAGATATCTGTCTCGTCAGTCAAAAAGTTATCACCCATGTACTTGATAGAATCAAGACCCTCGTTCAAGCAACAGTCAGTGAGGTCTTCGTCAAAGTTCAATTCCCAGTGAATGATGCTTCCATCACTACCACCTGTGTAGAGATCACTGGAACTCTGCTCTGACCACTCAATAGAGGTAACCAAGTCATTGTGACCAGCCAACTTACCAAATGAACCCTGTGCTCTGATATCCCAAAGTCTAACAGTGCCATCCAAGTGGGAAGCAGCCAAGATATTGTCGTCATATGGGGCCCACTTGATTGTGTTAGCAGCACCAAGAAGGTATGAATCCTTAGGAGTGAAGATGGATGGAGTGTTGACTGGTGCTCTGAGATCATTAAGAGCAATACCGAACTCACCAGCGAGGGCCAAAATACCATTTTTAGACGGAGAGCAATCAAAGCTCAACAGTCCCAAGTTCTGACTCTTAATGATCGGAAGGTCTGATCTGTGGTTCATATCCCAGAGGAAAATGTTCTCATTGCACTGTGTAAGGAAGGTTTGTGTGTTGGAGGACCAATTTGGAACAACAATGTTCTTGATTCCCAAATTCTTGTATCTTGATGTACTGAAGTGCTTCTTGTGGTTGAATCTCTTGATGATTCTGGCACTTTCATCAGAGTTGGAGTCTGGGATTGAAACCAAGTGGACGGTACCATTCTTGTGACCTGTCATGAGCGTGCTCTCAGTCTCGTCGTATCCGAGCCACTGCATGCTCTGAATGTATGGAAGCGTGATTGTCTGCTGGTGTGTGAGGGCCATCTGGTCCAAGTTCATGTCATAGATGTAAAGATTGGACTCACGCTTCCCGCTGGCCACAGCAATCTGTTCGTTGTTCTCCTTGTTGACAGCAACGGATGTGAGATAGAGGTCATCATCTGGAACTTTCCAGTAGTTGGAGGCTATTCTGACCTTGTCTGTGGAGAATGTCTTGTCAAGGACCTGTGTGTTTTTGTCTTCGCTGAAGAGCCAGCTCTCGTTCGAGCTCTTTCTTGTGCATGTCGGGAAGTCAGGGTTGGATCTGACCTTCTTCATGGCGTTCTGGCGGAAGAGAATGGATGGGCTGTAGTAATCCATTGTGGTGTGTAGTGTGTAGTGTGTAGTGAATGATAGTGGGTGTAATAAGCGGTAGTGAGAGTGTACGGTCTTCTGGTTTGGAAAGGGAGTGATAGTGAGAGTTGGTCTTTGAATCAACGAGGCAGACGAATCTGTCAGGAGTGGAATCTTGGGGCGTATTTAAGGCTCTTGGAAGTTCACCGGCTGACTGCGTGGTGGTGGGCTGGTTTGTTTACCTTTGGCGGGCGAGTGGTTGCATTGGCAGCAGGCGGCTGCATCCAGGACATTGTGTAGACCTCATCACGGTGAATACGGTGGTAATGTGCAAGTTTGGGCCTGGTTGGTGCACGGCGGCATGACTTTTGCTTGTCTTTGTTGTTATCTGGCCGCGGTGCTGGCTGTGGTTGAAGCTGGCCTTTCGAAATCAAAACAAAAGCTTCAGAGGTCGCGCGCTTAGCCAGCCAACCCGATTGTCATTTGGGGAGCGATTAACTGGAAATAATGTATGGAGAAGGATTACTTATACTGGACTAATATATACTTCCAAATACGACGTGTCGTTGTATAAAATAAAAATAGCGGGTTGGTTATATATATTTGGAGTTATGACTGGGAACTGCTATCCAGCTAAAGCTACGTCTGCCTACAGCCAGCCACCGCCACAAAGACAGGAGTTTCTGGTCACCAGCCAACAGAGGCTCCTGATAGTCCACAGCGGGCGGTCAAGCGCATAGACCCAAAGACTGCTCTCTGCTGGGACCCATTGACCAGATGATGCGATCCATATGTGTGATCTGGAGGCTGGATCAGAGGACTTAGACTGACGTCACATATACAACTAGTCACTATATGGGACGTCATGGCCATAGCATCTCGGTTTCCCTTCATAAATTCCATCAATTATAGCAATTAAATAATCCAATCGGCCTCTTCTTCGTGAATACTTAGAGGCTGGCCAAAGGACGTACGTGTGTCATGTAATCATTAGCAAACTCGTGAGAGATCTCCACATGTTGGACCTCAATATCTCTTATAGCTGTTTCTTTCGTTTCTTTGTCATTCATGAAACATCTTTCAGCTTCAATCATTACGTCCATATTAACCATTCCCAGAATAATCCCATATATATATGCTGCTTCAGTGGCAATTAACATCAATATGGCATCAACACGGTTGTGTTCCAAGTCTTTAACAATTCACGCTGTGACTCAACAACACGAAGGGATTCGAAGTCAGATGAGTCGAATTCACTTGACTCTGGTCTCTTGTAGCCCTCGAAACCGCCATGCTTCATCACATCCGGTGTGTTGGTCTTTGTAACAACAACAACTTCCTTGACGCCTTGGGTGATTATCTCCTTAACTCTGTTTGGAGACTTCAATACCAATCTAGGAAACGGGCCTTTGTCTTCCCAGTTCTTGTATGTGATCGTAGCAGATTCCAAGCGTGGGGCATCAATATCCATGGTTCCATTGTATGCAGAGAAGGATACACTCTCCATAGTCAACTTGAGGAGATCTGGGAAGGAGAAGACTGAAAACTGGTTTCCTTCAAGGTGACACAACTTCAACTCTTTGAGACCAGTAAAAGGTGTTCCAATCATGGACATGTCAATACAAACATCGTGTTTCTTGTCCAAGTCTAATCTCGAAGTTATGTTGAGCCCAATCTCAAGTGTTTCCAAAGTACAAAACCTCTTAGATGCAGCCATCATCAACTCAGTGCCATTGACAAATGGAGAGTAACCGCCAATGCTCAAGAGGCGAAGTCTTGGGAGTCTCCAGCCCGGGATACAAGGTTTCCAAGTCCTTGGAAACAACACTCTCAACTCTTCAAGAGAACGGTAATCTTCAATGGCATCGTCCAAATAAAACTCTGTGAGGTCTTTGGATGCCTTGGAAGTAGAGAGATCAATGGTGAGCTTGGAAATGCTTCCCCAGTGACCAGTACCACAGATGAAGAGAGATCTTGCTGCTTCAAAGTTGACAAGAATAAGAGAACGACACTGCCATAAGAGCTCAAAACCTCTGATATGCCATAGGGGTAGAAATCGAGGTCAGAAACAGATCTACTCTCAAAGATCAACTCAGCTTTCTCATCCGTGAACTTTGTACGTCTGATCATTGATAAAATGAGAAAAGATGTGATCTTTGTTCTTGGAGCCATGATAGTGGTATCGAGGAGAGAACCTCTGGTGAACAAATCCTCCTTTTTCTCAGCCTCTGTCATGAGTTTTACCGACAACTCCAACTTCAATACAGAATCGTCACTCTTTGGCTCATGGAAGACCAAGTTTTCACCATCACTCATTCGTATATCCATGTCACACCAGCCCTTACGGAAAGTTGTATCACGTAAAGTGAAAGGTTCAACCTCCTCTGCATTCACGAAATACTCCGTTTTAAGAATAAAGCTGTGCAAGGCTGTGCTTTCAAATGACTTGCGAGCGGTCAAGTAGGGCTTCAACAACAAGTAGTCCGCCTCGTTGACAATCTTCCAGCAAGAGGTGAATGTGCTGTATGAGCCAACGACGGTCAACACACTAACCTTGGTATCCTCGAAGCATAATTGGGATGAGGTGGTGTTTCTCATTTCTCTGTAGTCGGTGACATGGAGAACAGACATTTCTCCAGTGATAATGACCTTGTCTGTGATAACCTCTGGGGGATGTTCGATTGAAACAGGATTGGAAGCACACTTGATGTCAATAATAACAGATCTGGCGGAACATGACATGGTGTCAGCCAACAAAGTGTCAAAGTATCCTGGGCTCAGTACATCAAAGTGGGTAACAAGGTAGAAGGAATAGTCCTTCATGGAGCTGAGGAACGACTTTAAGGCAGAAACATTCACTGACATGGCTGGTGAGAGCTCGCACAAGTAGAGGATGTTCTTGGGTGGTCTCAGTGTGACCCTGGCGGCTAACAAGTCATCCGGCGTCAATGCCTTAGCTCTGTTCTCAAGGGAGGACAAGCGGGAGCAGGAGCCAACTGGCATGTCCGACACGAGTCTGACGAACGAGAGGGCGTTGATAGTGAAGACAGTGGTGCTCTCGAGGGCCACGGAGAGCTTGTTGGCGTCTTCGATCTCGCTGAGAATCAAGGAGACAACGTCTGGCGGGAGCGCCTGGAAGACGGCGGCCATTGACAGTGCCTCCGCGTGTGATGTTGGAAAACTCATGGAAGGCATTGCAACTGTGTGTGTGAGCGTCAAGTGGTCTGCTTCCAGTGTTCTTTGCGGTTCTTTTAGAAGGGCGGCAAGGCGGTGGGTGGCGTGGAAGATGAGTTGTTTTAGCCGCCCACTCATTTCCCCCCTTTCCCCGGGCTACGATCACCAGATTGTGGAGAGTGGGGAGGACCAGTTATACTGGACAATTGGCATGCATTCGCACAGACACACATACTGAAGTACTGTACTTCTTTTCTTACAAGATCTTCTGACAACGGAACAAATTAGCGTCCTGAGTGGCTCGATGATGAGACACAGAGAGCTGCCTGACGCTGATCACTACCAAGGTGAAGGGTACCTTGAAGGCTGCACTACTAGCATGGGCTCTAGCCGCAAACCCCTTCTCTTTCCCGTTTATCAAATTAATATATTCCCAAGCAATAAACAAATATATCTGAAGCTCATATATCCCTTTGTAGACCAGTACGGACCCGTATCCATGTTTAAATAGACCGATCCATCAATTGACCTTGTCATTCCGTCATGTAATCATTAGCAAACTCGTTAGAGATATCCATTCAATTGGGATCTCGTATTAATAGCAATTTCTTTTGTTTTGTTTTGTCATTCAAGCATCTTCAAACTTTCAATCCACATCATCATCAAACTCTGCAACTTCATTCTGATCTTCACCATTTGCATGGGCACCTGGTGGAGCATCACCTCCGGCTCTGGCCCCGGCTAAAACCTGCTCAACAAGTCCAGGAGTCGCTTCCGGAATCAACAACTGGACCAACTGATTGATAACCTCATCCTGTGACTCAGCAACACGGAGAGATCCCAAATCAAATCTCTGTGAGAGAACACCATTACCAAGATCAGTGAGCGCTCCTGTAACTGGTTTTCTGTAGCCCTTGAACTCTCCATACTTGATCACTTCTGGTGCATTGGATTTAGGAACAACAATCACTTTCTGGATTCCCTGTACGGTTATATCTTTGACTTTGTTTGGTGACTTCAAAACCAATCTAGGCAATGGACCTTTGTCTTCCCAGGTCTTGTATGTGATCACAACAGATTCCAAGACTGGTGCGTCAATGTTGATGATTCCCTTGTGCGCAGAGAAGGATACACTCTCCATAGTCAACTTGAGGAGATCTGGGAATGAGAAGGCAGCAAGTTGGTTACCTTCAAGGAGAGACAACCTCAACTCTTTGAGACCAGTAAAAGGTATTCCAATCATGGGTTTGTCAGTAGGGACATCATGTCTCTTGTCCAAGTGCACGGTGGAAGTTACGTTGACTCCAAACTCGAGTGTTTCCAATTTACCAAACTTCTTAGATGCAACCATCATCAACTCAGTGCCATTGACAAAAGGTGAATAACCGCCAATGCTCAAGAGGCGAAGTCTTTGGAGTCTCCAGCCTGGAATACAAGGTTTCCAAGTCTTTGGAAACAACACTCTCAACTCTTCAAGAGAACGGAAGTCTTCAATTGTATCATCCAAATAAAACTTTGTGAAGTCTTCAGAGGTCTTGGAAGTACAGAGATCAATGGCAAGTTTGGAAATGTTTCTCCACTGAGTGGTTCCACAGATGCAAAGTGATCTTGCTGCCTCCAAGTTGACGAGAATAAGAGAATGGAACTGACCCAAGAACTCAACATCATACTTTGTCATCTTTTCGTGGTAGAAAGACAAGTCTCTGATAGATTTACTCTCAAACACCAATTCAGCTTTCTCAGCTGTGAACTTTGTGTTTCTGATATATGGAAACATGAGTAGAGCTGTGATTTTGACCTTTGGTGCTCTGATAGTGGTATTGATGAGCTGTGCACTCCGAATTGAGTAGTGTGTCTTTGGAGCGTTTAACGTTGGTCTCATAAATAACTCCAACTTCAATATGAAATCAGTATTTTTCGGCTCTTGAAACACCAAAGCATCGCCATAAGCCATTTGGATCTCCATTGCTGACCAGTCCTTACGGAACGTTGTTTTCTTGAAGGAGCTGGTCTCGATCTGACCATTGAGGAGCTCCATGTCAAGGATGAAGTCTTGCACTGTAGTGTTTTCGAATGAGACACCAGTGGTCAAATTGCTTTTCAACAACAAGTAGTCAACCTTGTTTGCAATCTTCCAACAAGAGCCAATGGTTTGATGTGAACCAATGACGATCAACTCCTCCACGTTGGCATCTTCGAAGCGCAACTGACCAGAGGTTGTGTTGCCCTTGTAGTTGGCAATGTCCAAAAAAGGAATCTTGCCAGTGATGATAACTTTGTCTGTAATAGTTGAAGGCAATTTGTCAATGAGAACAGCAGCATTCAAAGAAGACTTGACGTCAAGAATGACCGATCTGGCGGCACACATCATGGTGCTGTTCAACAAAGTGTCAAATCCTGGAGTAGACTTAGTCTTATCAATGGCGTCAAAGTGGACAACGAGATAGAAAGAGGAGCCCTTCATGGAGTCAAGGAACTTTGTCATGGCAGAACTGTCCATTGACATAGTTGGGGAGAGCTCGCACAAATAGAGAACGTTCTTGGATGGTCTTTGGGTGACCCTGGCGGCTAACAAGTCATCCGGTGTCAAGGCCTTAGCTCTGTTCTCAAGGGAGGACAAGCGGGAGCAGGAGCCAACTGGCATGTCCGACACGAGTCTGACGAACGAGAGGGCGTTGACAGTGAAGACAGTGGTGCTCTCGAGGGCCACGAAGAGCTTGTTGGCGTCTTCGATCTCGCTGAGAATCAAGGAGACAACCTCTGGCGGGAGCGCCTGGAAGACGGTGGCCAAGGGTAGGGCCTCTGTGTGTGGCATTGTGTGGCTCGTAACAGTCATTGCAACCGCCTGGTGCCTGTTTGCCCTGGCGTGGATGGTTTCAGGGTTTCTTCTTGGGTCTGTTGGAAGGCAGGCGTTGGTATGTTGGTTTGGCGTGAAAGATAAGTTGCCCTGGCGGCTGTAAGCGGCTAGCCGCCCCAGGCACAAACGGGTTACACTGACAGTTCGCATGACGCCACCACACCACAGGCTCCCCGAACCCCCGGCCCGACTGACTATATAAAGAGGCACGAGACTCCCCTACGAATCGTAGTGTCGGGTGCAGCACTGTGCTAATTCCATGGAAAAGAAGTTATGATTTCTTGTATGTCTAAGACCCATGCATGCTACTAGTTCCTTGAAATATGATCAATATTCTGCAGATTCCGCTCCCTTAGAGATATCCCTTTGGTACTTCATGGGTACTTCATGAAGTGCATATTATACGGTTGGGGGTAATGGGTAATTCACATTGCCAGCAACTACATATCGGCTTCTAGTATAATTCGCCGCTGTCTTTTGTGACTAGGTTGCATAACTCCAACGAATGCATTTCCTCTCTGATACAGCTGGCTCACACGATCAATAGATGGACCTCATCCTTCTTCCACTTCTCATATGTGGATATGCCAGCTATAAAGACATCACCAACACCGGGTGCGCCAAGGTGTTAGTTGGCCACCGGCTCCTCGTCCCCGGCGCTTAGATCACCAGAGTCTGGAGGTGTGCACTTTGGAGACGGTATGAATCCAATCCAACGGGCCACGTTTTATACAGTCTCGCAGATTTATGTACATTGATTGATGTGGATTGGGCAGGGGTTAAGAAGAACCACTTATTGGTCGCTGCAACGTTCAAAGGCGGCATTGCAAGGGTGTAAGAGATAGCTAGCAATCTACAAGTTTGGAAAGTACTACGCTTTGTTTGGAAGTTCATTCGTACATTGTACTGGCCTCTTACGTCCAAGCATGAAGGAAGCCAGCCTTGAAGGACCGGGATACCTTACGCTATTAGAACAGAAGAGGCCATAAAGTTTAGATAGTGGAAACAGGGCACTAGCGTCTGGAGCGAGTTTGGAACTTCAACCTGTACGGCCTGTCATACTTTCTTGCTTTGGCTGGCCATGTATCAACATCATCTGAGCCTCTGTTACGGAAGGTATTCTGCCAATAATATATGACCAATCCATCACAAACAGAAGTTTATGTCACTCAAGAATGGGGCATTAAGCTGTGTTCAGCAGTCTGGCGGCGGCGATCTCTTTATTTATAGTCGCCGTTGATAAGAATTCCGTTCCAACTTCCGACCCGAACACCCGCTCCTCCGCGTGATGTGGTACCAGGCCACTCCACCCCCACAACAACTGAAAGAAGTATACCAACTTGTTGTGTGCTTTCATCGCTTCCTGCCATCGCCACATCGCCACTTCAAGTCGGATCGGCCACATCTGCTCTGGGGCCTCCCTCTCTCATCGATCCCATTAGACCAACGATCAACGTTGCCATTTTAGCGCTGTATTATAGGTAATGTTTGACCTCTATATTTGGCTGTGATCGATACCATTTATAACAGATAGTTGATGAGTTTTGACATCAGCTCTTCCGAGTTTGATAGTATTATAATATTGTTTCTCTATCGAATCATTTGTGGGGTAGTTGGACGTTCTATATACAATGTGAGCACTCAGTTCTCCATTTCAAACGCCAGACCATTCTCAGCGGCTCCAATCCAGTTGTAGTCGTCAATCAGCGTGAACAGATCGCCGAACTCTACAGCACTCAGCTCTGGCCCTTCATCTCTTGAGGGAGTTTGTCCTGGTATGAACTCCTCCTCACCAGCCAACTGACGCGGTGTCATCATCGAGTTCGACAACTTGATAGTGTCAGTGCCAGCAAGCACTGTGTCCACCTTCTGGGACATGAACTTCAAAGCCATGTTCTTGTGCAAATGCGACTCTCCTTCTCTTTTCTGATCTTCAGAAAGAGGTGACATGGCTCCAGGTGTACCAAAGTGTCCAGAATGAGGCCCACCAGTTGATGGGAATATCTCCCCTCGAGTGTCAATTTCGACCAGTCTCTCGCCAACAACCGGTTGAAGAACCTCTCTGATGTCACTATCGGCATTGGCTCTCATGGCATCAACTTCCGTGCCAAGCAAGGTACTCATAAAACTCGTCTCTGGTACAGCAACAGATGGAACGCCTCCAGGTGTAGGATCATATCTCATACTCAGCGTGTGCTTAAGCTCATCGTGGAACATCGTACGCTCATGAACATCGGCCTTGGCCTTGTCAAAATCAAATGCTGGGTCTTGAAGCATAAGAACAAAGAAGCACAGACCCAAGTTGGTTCTCTGTGCACTGTAGTAACCCAAATTTGTGTAGCAGATGAGTTGTGAAGCTCTCTCCATGTTCATCAACAACGTTGATTGTAGTTCTCGGAATGCACGAAGACGGGTTTGCTTCTCGAAGGGGATGGACTTGATACTCTGAACACATCTGAGCAACAGAGTGGCAAAAGATAACAAGCATCTGATGGCACCACGAAGAATCGCTGGGCGGATATAGAAGACGTATTCAAGTCCAAAGTACCTCTCAGCATTGTAAGAGACGTTCAAGCAGGTGCTAAGCAATTTGGTCAAGTGTGGAACCAGCTGTGAAAATGCATCATAGAGCATCTTGGAGTTTCCTTGTCTGTGGAAATATCCAATGGCACGCTGTCTCAACCCTGCTTCAATGGTACTCAGTTCAATCAAATAACCAAGTTTCTTTACCTTGGCAAATCGTAAAAGGTTCTTCATCAAGACATCCTTCAACGATCCCAGTTCCTTCAACGAAAACTCTTTCAACTCATCAGCAGTTTCCAAAAGTTGTCCAATTGTGGGATCACATTTTCTCAAGTACAACGTACGGCACATCTTTCTGTACAACTTGGTTCTTCTGTCCATGAATTGAAAGTCCTCTATGACGAACAACTCTTCTGGTAACATATCAGAGGAGTAAGTTGGCAATGGCGTGTCATATGAGTCATCGTCTGTGTATCTCGGAAGAAGGCCCAACACAGCAGCTTCAGATGCATCCATACCCATGAGTAAATGCCAAAACTTTATCCACAAAGTAAACTTCTTTGAATGCTTCCACATTCTCTTACCAAGTTCTTCTGGATCAGCGTGGAATCCACTAGAGCGGACCATCGAGATCACGTATCCCAGTTCAATATCACCAGATAATCCATTCGATACCACATCATCCTCTGGAGCATAGTTGCGATAAAAATTCAACAAGAAGGCAACAACGGCATATTTGGAGGTAACAGACTTTCTTAGCGATTGATTCTGTTCCAAACATCGTTCAGCAACAACAGCATAAAGAGCAGTGCATTTGTCTTTGATGAGGGCAAAATCGTGGTTTGCAAGGAAGTCATTCTCTCCAAGTGTCATTGATGCAATGGCCATCACTGCAAATAGGATCCCCATAAATGCACTGTCCTGGATACAGGTTAACAAAATCTCTGAAGGTGGCTCATTCATGTTCACCCATCCACCGATGATCCTTTCAATATCTTCAACGATGAATAGCTGTTCATCAATGAGGGGGATAAGTGGACTGTAGAAGCGGAAGAATCTGTTGATGAGTGAGAGGATGGTTCTCTTTGGTGGAAGGTGGGCTTTCATGATCTCCACAATTGGCTGAGATGAGTTTCTTAAATCCTCGGTAACCTTCTTGAAAGATAGCTTCCTGTGTCTGAGTTCCAGTAAATGTACTATGCATTTGTTGATAGCACCTGTCCTGAAGTTAACGTACGTTGGTGCTAGTGAAGGCCCACCAGCGGGGTTCTGTAAAGAGAAATCCAAGTACTTCCACATGTGCAGCCAAACAATCTTCAAGTATGGATCCGTTTTCATGTCAAACACCATGGACAGGGACCCAAGCATCTCGATTCTCGACTTCCTCATGATAAACGGCAGCAAGAAGGGCATTCGATCAACGAGTTTGACCTTGTCGTTCGGGTTGTAGTCCCTATTTGGAGATGAAGTAGAGTTGCCATTCTGAGTCTGGTTGGGCAGTCCATCGCTCAAGTTCAGAGAGTCTGACACGTGCTTGAGTCTCAGCAAAAGTTCTTCCATTTGGGTCGTCAGCGCTGGGTCTTCTTGTCTTGAAGCATGGTTCAAGTTGTGGTTGTTGCTTACCCCACCGTTTGTCCTTGGCAAGGGTTGAGTCTGTGGTCCTGAAGGCCCGATCGAAGTGTTCATCCAACGCGGGTCTTCGTAGTGGCAGAGGTGGGGCACATCTTTCTTCTTGCATTGGTCACAAGATGGCCGTCCTTTGTTGCACTTGATCTTTCTCTGCCGGCACACAACACAGGAGTTTGGAATGCGGATGCGCTTCTGTGGCGGGAGCGTCGGGTCGAACCCCTCTTCACCGGACTGTGGGCTGTTGTCAGTGTCAGCTGCTGTTCTATCATGGGTTTCGCTCATATCTGCCGACTGTCTTAGCTGGAGTCCACCAGCTGGTCTTCAATGGAAGTGCTGAACCTTCGGTGTTTCCGGTAACTTCGCCTGATTCGGGCCAAGAGAAGAAAAAAAGAAAAAAAAGCAGCAGCTGTTATTGACACGGTACGTGATGGCAGTGATTAAGTAAGCAGGCTCCCAGTGATTATGTAATCAAGATGACGTCGTTACCCGGCCGTGTGATTCGCGGAGTCCCGGATCGCCCAAAATGTGAAAAGTCCATCGACAACAACACCAAATTCCCCACAAAGAAGAGCCCTGAAACAAGCAACGACGCCATATCCGCAATGTCCGAGTCCTCCAGCGTGTCCTCGTTCATTTCCAAGAACAAGGTCGCCATTGCCGCCACCGTTGGTGTGATCGCCTCCGCTACCGCCGCTTACTACGTCTTGTCCCAGCAACCGGAGAGCGCCACCTCCTCCGACGACTCCACCGCCTCCAAGAAGAAGAAGAAGAAGTCCAAGTCCAAGGCCAAGGCCAAGACCCCACAGCCAGCCGCCAAGGAGAGAGACTATCCATCTGACGCCGAGGGTTTCCCAGCCTTAACCCAGGAGTTCATCAATAGCCTCAGCGATGAGGACAAAGAGAAGCACTCTCTGGCATTGAAGGAGGATGGTAACGAGTACTTCAAGGACAAGAAGTTCGAGGAGGCTGCCAAGTTCTACACCGCTGCCCTCTCCATCAAGGAGGACTCTGTCTTCTACTCCAACAGATCTGCCTGTTACATCGGTTTACAGGACTACGAGAAGGTCATTGAAGACACCACTGCTGCTTTGAAGTTGAAGCCAGACTACTCCAAGTGTCTTGTCCGCAGAGCTGCTGCATACGAGCAGTTGGAGAACTTTGAGGAGGCCATGTTTGACTTGACCGCCGTTACCATCTATGGTGGATTCAACGCTAAGTCCAACGAGGCCGCTTTGGACCGTGTCTTGAAGAAGCAGTCTTACAAGATCGTCCAGGAGAAGCTCGCTGACAAGGTCCCAGAGCTTCCATCTGCTTCCTCCACATCTTCCTTCTTTGGTGCATTCGATGATGAGACCACCTTTGAGGGTCTCCCAGAGAACCCAGAAGAGTTGGAGCCACAGACTGGTGACTACTTTATGATCTCTGCTTTGAAGGAGTTGTCCACAAGATCTTACGAGAGTTACGAGAAGGCTGATGTCTTCATTGCACAGGCTCTTGCTGCCTACAAGAAGGACTTCGAGGCTGCTCCAACTGATGAGTCTTTGAAGCGTAAGTTGGCTGTTGCACACGAGTACTCTGGTGCTTTCAAGTTCTTGAAGGCTGACCCACTGTCTGCTCTTGAAGATATCGAGAAGGCTATTGAATTACACCCAAGATCCAGAGCCTACGTTTTCCAAGCTTTGATTTATGCTGACAAGCAAGACTTCCAGATGGCCCAGGAAACTTTTGACAAGGCCATTGCTGCTGCCCCAGATGCTGCTGAGGCTTACTACCACAAGGCCCAGATGTACTACTTGATTAACAACTTGGAGAAGGCCAAGGAGAACTTTGAAAAGGCCAAGGAGTTGAACGATGATAACGTTTACGCTTACATTCAATTGGCTTGTATTGCTTATAGAAACGGTGACTTTGCCTCTGCTGAAGAACAGTTCCAAGAAGCCAAGAAGAGATTCCCAACATCTCCAGAGATTCCAAACTACTATGGTGAGATTCTTGGTGACAAGGGTGATAAAGACGCTGCTATCAAACAATTTGAAGTCTCTTACAAGTTGCAAGAGGCCCTTCCAAAGATCTCTATCGGTGTCATCCCATTGATTAACAAGGCTGCTATGCTGGCCAGAGAGTCGAGTCCAGAGACCATCAAGGCCTCTATTGAGTTGCTGGAGAAGGCTTCTGACATTGACCCTAAGGCTGAATTGGCCAAGATCACTCTGGCTCAGTTGAAGCTCCAAGACAACAAGGCTGATGAGGCTGTGAAGTTGTTTGAGGAGGCTGCTGCTTTATCCAGAAACGTTGAAGAGAAACTTCAGGCCACATCCTTTGCTGAGGCTTCCAAGGTCCAATTGAGAGTCAAGCAGGATCCTGTTTTGAATGCTAAGATCCAAGAGTTGGTCAACCAGTACGGTGCCCAGAACCTTGTTTGAGCTCTTTTTCTTGTTCTCAACACTTTCCATGTTTGATTTCTGCTGTTCCATGAACGTTTATACCATGTGTCACAATATTTGTACATAGATACAACACAAAACCACAGTCAACTTACTTAATTTGATCTGTATAACTTCATCAAATCTATTGTATCTTGCGTACGTCATCGAATTTGTGCTCTATAAGAACGACGTCTTTTCCCCATTGCATTGCAGCGCACACTTTATAAGACTTTACTGGCCTAATCAGACTTCATAGATCATTTCGACGTTGATTAAAAGAGCAATTAATAAATATGTAGCAATGGAATCATCTAGCCATGTGGCCCTAGAGATTCCAGATATAAATAGAAGAAGGAAAAGAAAAGAAATCATGAATAAATAAAGGATCTCACATCCAGCAGAGATCATCGACAAAGTAAGAGCAAGTAAAGGAGGTTGATCAATCAAGATCAAAGAGGGGCATCCTCATCATGTTCCACGTATGGACCAAACAGAGCAGTGGCAAGATTCTTCAAGAAAGAGAAACGACTTCTCAAGCAATAGATATCTCTTGATATCTCCACTGGGTTCTCGGAGTAGAACTTAGAAGAGAGTTCGAGAATTTCCGTGGAAGAAACAGTGTTAACACCTTCCTCGAGTACCTTGATATCACTGATCAAAGCAATGGCCAATGCCTTGTAGTAAATCACCAACGGTGGAAAATGTTTTGACAGAATAGGAATAAAAAGAATAGGAGAGTATAAACAATTCAAAATACTACCAGCAAAGGTAGTAATCAAACTCTCAGTTTGGAATGGGAAAATACCTTTCTGACCGGGAGACTCGATCAACCCGGTCAGTTGGGGAATGGAGTAGTTGATTACCCTGTTCAACCCGTCATGTTGAGCGAGTCTCTTCAGAATCTCATCCATCTCTTTTTCACGTCCAATGATGGATGTATCTTTCACGTTCAATATTCTGTTCAAAACCTTGTTTGTGAAGGAAAAGAAAGTGGATTTGGAGAATGACGACCACACGATTCTGATTTCCTTAACACTCGATCCAACTGCGTCAATCAAACTCACCAACGTCTGTGAACCGACAGTGTAGTCCTTGTGATCACGAAGCAGCGTAATGATTCTGACCTTGGCATGAGGGTGGCAAGATTTCACGTCCTGTAGATCAGTAATCCAGGAGGAGGAAGGACCGTTAAAGGTCAAAAAGTTCAGCGTTTCTTCACTCTTATTGATTTCTCTTTTGTATTGGATAAAAACGTCATTTGAGCCAACTGAGAGAACTTGGAGCATCTGGCAAAGGAACGCACCGGTCTTTCCAGTGCTTCCAACAATGACTGTGATGTTTTCAATCTCTCTTCTATTCAGAAACTTCAATTTGTCAACTGAAGAGATGGCGTCAATAGGAAACTTCACTGGGACGGCATTGATGGGTATCCTGGATGGCCTGTTCTGAACGTTGGGGAAGAGTGAAGAAACCGTGGTGGAGGTGGATCCGGTGGAGGCGGAGACTTCCTGGATCGCAGGAGCTGGAACCCAACTCAAAAGCCACTTCAAACTCTGTGATCTTCCCACAGCTGTGTAAATATTTGTGTAATACACAATGACCATGAATCTCAACAGAGAACTCAAGACAGCAGCAACTTTGACAGGAAGCATGTATCTCAGCGACCCAATAACAAAGGCAACAAATGACGTGACAACGGTGAAAAGAGTGGTACGTGGAGTGGTGTTGACAGCGGCCACAGCAGGCCCCGATGCGTTCTCAGCGGCTTCTTCGGCCTCTTCAACTGTCTCGTCGATGGCAGTGTCAACTTCCTCGTCAATGGCCTCATCTCCTGCTTCGTCCAAGCCAGTGGAAGTTGCTGGCACGGAGGCGAGTGGTTCAGGGGTAGCTGGGGCTGGAGAAGCCAAAGGGAGCGGTGCTGGTGGCACTGGGATGGCCGGGGTGGAGTCGTGTCCTGGTGGGCCGTCGTCTGGGGCGTCCACTGGTGGAATTGTGGATCAATTGACTGGGTGGGTGCTCTGTTGCGAGTGTGGGTGGCGTTGCAGGGCGGTGGAGTGGAGTGTTTAACATTTGCCCTTGTGCGCAGCCATCCTCCTCACACCCGGACATCCCCACACTGCACTCCTATTTGGGCCAAACCCAGATAAGAGCTCTCATTACACTTACAGGACGCAGAGGCCTCATCTCCTTCTCACTTCTCATGTCAGTGTCCACAAGTGCCTCGTCAATGGAACTCTCTATGGGCTTAAGGCTCAACCGGAGGCTAAGAGCTCTACGCTCTACTGGCTCAACCACGGGCTAAGTGCTCTGCTTGTTGGCTATAAGTGGGAGACGCCGCTCCAAAAGAACTCTACCAGCTACACACCACACACTTCAACGGTATACACACCAGCACAATGTTGAACGTCACAGAGATTGTCAAAGTTGCCGCAGCAGAAGGCACCGCCAAAGCTATCCATCTCCTCAGCCAGCTCGGCTACCCCGTTGACAAGATCAGTGGAGACTACATCGAAGCCTTCGCAACAGTCGAGATTGGTCCAATGGATATGTATGATGACTTCCTCAGTCTTTGGGGCATCAGCAGGCCATTGGCCTTTCTCGCCTGTGCATGGACTCCTATTTCTGCCTACCTGTTCGTGTCTGGTTTCGGTTCCGAAAAGATTTATGAGGCCTTTGTGTCTCTCAGTTTCTGTGCCGCAGGAATAGTGGCTTTGAACCGCCGTCTGATCGTCAACATCATCCAGGGACTCACATTGGCTGATCCAAAGTACATTGGGTATGGCAATGTCCCAGGAATTGGTGATGTTCATGGCATTACCTCACTCGCCAACAACGGCGCCATGCAACTCGGCTACCTCATTGAACCACACCCACTCGCTCTTCCCGAGACTTATCTCTATCCAAGAGGCTTTGACTCCGTCAGGTCCATTGTCATGTTCAACAACGCCACAGAGTCCAAGGATCTGATGTATGCGTACGGCTTGGAGGCTCAGCACTATGATGGCTACACCACCGTCTGCGTTGATCCAAATGCCAAATCACCAGAGATCATTGCAAACCAAATCCTGTCAGTGGTTCCTAACACTCAAATCAACTTGTGGTCCAGATCTCTTGTTTGTACCAGTTACAACTTCAATGCCACCGTGGCTGGATACCACCTCCCAGGTGTCGCTGATGGTGTCAAGACCCCAATGCTTCGCAAGATCAACCTTGGTAAAGAGGCTGGCTTCAAGGCTTCCACCGCTGATGATGAGGAAGAGGCATACGATGCTTATTGCTCTCCTCTCTTTGATGAGATGAATGCTCAGTTGGATGCTCAACCGGAAAGTGGAGAGGACGACGTTTCCGCTCAAGGCTTGTTGGAAGTTCAACCTGTTGGTTCTATGATCCTCTCCAAAGACGATGAAGGAGCCAAGACTCTCTTCCTTACCAACTACGTCAACTCCTATGGTCCACCAGTTGATTACCTTGCTGCTGTCTAATTTGTGTAACTTCTTCTCTTTTGAACTTTGGATCTTCTATGTAAATTTTGTTGTTAAAAGGATTGAGCTCATGATATTGCAATCAAGCCTAGTTTATATTTCTACAATTCCGATATCAATCCAATACAAAACAGTAGATGTAATGTACATAATTCTTCATTAAGTATGCAAAGTATGCCGTGTCGTCCAATTGTTTTCTAATTCAAACAGAGATGGTCTTCCAAATGTTGAGACCATCAGTACCTGTACTAACCAAAGCACCTGGGATCTGCTTATGCCATTGGACATCCTTAACCTCTTTTTGCCAATGGACAAACAACAACTGTGGTGGGATCTCTTCCAATTCATGAGCCTCTGATTTCTGTTGCTTGACTTCTTCATCATCAGCCTCCACACTCAAATCCCAAAGTGTAACTGTGTTATCCTCTGATGAAACGGCAATGATAGATTCATCCAATGGGTTGAAAGAGATGGAAGTGATGGCAGACTTGTGGAAATCGTACTGGGCAACTGGAGATGGTTGGGCACCAGGCTTGAAATGACGAAGATCCCAAATACCCCATTTACCATCATCGTCACCAGATGCTAACAAGTAGTTGATTTTTTCTGACCATGAGATCACGTTGATGTCTGTGTTGGAACCTTTGACGGACAAGGCTGGTTTGTGCTTCTTGGATCTTGTGTCCCAGATACGGATGTGACCGTCTGTACCGCATGTGGCAAATACTGTTTGTTCAGCTCTTGACCATTGGATGTCTTCAATGGACTGGTTGTTGTTGACTGTGTATGGAGTTTTGTCTGTGGTCCATCCGCTTGAAGTTCTGGTGGTGAGGAAGACTCTTCCTGTGCAGTCACCGGACAACAGAGATCCAGTGTTGATCAATGGTGACCAATCAAGGCCATAACCTTCAACGTTACCGTGGTTTCTGACTGTGTGGAGAGGCTTCTTGGCTGTTTTTGGAATTGTGAAACCTGGGTTGTCAAAGGACTTGTACTGTGATGCCAAATCGTAAATCAACACTTCACCGTTTTCACTGGAGCTGGCGGTAAGGTATTCTCCTGTGGTGGCGGAATGTGGAGAGACTCTGAGTCTATTCGTTGTGTCTCTCAATGGGAGATTCTCTGATTCCATGACTGGGTCACCTTCAAACTCATCCTCATCTTCGTCATCTGCATCATCTTCCTCGTCGTCGTCCTTGACCAAAGTCTTAGCCAATTGACTCAACTTGAGCACTAGAAGCTCATTGTCTTTCTTTCTCTCGGACTGGGTGGCAGTGGCAAGGTAGACAGAGGCTGGGTAACTTCTTCTCTCGTCACCCAAGTGGTCTGGGAGCACGTCGATGGTCAGACAAGGCCATGGCATGCTCACCGTGTGCAACATCTCGTAGACGGAAGGATCGGCCTCGAGCACTTCATCAGGGCCAAGTGGCTTGGATCTGTGTGGGAGGTAAAGAGTCGACTCTGACTCCTGTTCCTGCTGCTCATCACGGGCAATGACCTCCTGGGCATCTGGGATGTCATCTTCCCCGTCGTTGCCTTCGCCGGATGAGTCGATCTCGACAATCTCTCCCTCGGAGTCGAACTCATCAGAGTATGGGTCCTCGAACTCACCCATTTCAACGTCGTCACCGGCAATCTCCTGCTTTGTGGCGGCTGGAAGAGCGCCCTGCTCCGTCTTGGACGCAGTGTTTCTCGGAGAATCCTGGCTCTCGGCAGATCTCTTGGACATCGTGTGTTGCAATTGCTTTTCCCGGGGCTCTTGTACTGGTTTCAGTGCCAAAAGTGTCAAAAGTGAGCTCATCGCATACCAGAAAAATTTTGATATCATTTGAAAACCGGGGGTCTGATTATGTAAGCGCGATCCGGAATTCATTAAATCGAGCGCCGGCGGCGCGCGCCAGCCGCCAGCCTCTGGGTTTGGGCGGCTAACAGAGCCACGTTACACCTTGAAGAAGGTACAAAAGCACCAACAACGCCATCGCAAAACAGGGCGGTAGTGCAAAAAAACACGCCAAACAACGCACAAAACACGCATCAACACAGCCATGTACGCGCCCAGAGCTCCGGTCGACTTCCGGGACCGCACAACCGAGTTCCACCAGTCCGTCAACACATTCAACAAGCGTGTCCACAGAGGCCAACAGCCGCAGTCGCTGCCCGTCAAACAGTCGGAGTTCCAGCTCAGAGCATCACAGATAGCCAAGGACATCTCGCATGTGTCGGCGTTGTTGGGTAAGCTCGCCCTCCTCGCTAAGAAGAAGCCCATGTTCGACGACAAGCCACAAGAGATATCAGAGCTCACTTATGTCATTAAGCAGGACATCATCAAGGTGGAGAAGAACCTCAAGAACTTGCAGGCCTACCAGCAGACAGGTGTCAACATGCCCAACGAGGAACTCAAGACAAACTCCAAGAACGTGGTGCAGTTGCTCAACACCAAGATGAAGAACGTGAGTGGAAACTTCAAAGACGTGCTATTGACGAGACAAAAGACAGAGATGGAGTCCAAGTCCAGAAAAGAGAAGTTCTTCTCCACATTACAGAGCTCTGCCACTGGCCCAGTAGTACAACCAACTGCTTCCGATAATCCGTTCCTCATGGACTCGTCATCAGATAACCCAAACGCTGCACTACTCCAACTACCACAAGATCAACAACTACAACTACTTGAAGAACAGGGCCAAGTGTACTTGAGTGAAAGAAACCAAGCCGTTGAAGCTATTGAGTCCACTATCCAAGAAGTTGGTGGATTATTCCAACAGTTGGCCACCATGGTCAATGAACAAACAGAAGTCATTCAAAGAATTGATAACAACGTACAAGATATTGATATGAATGTCATGGGTGCTCAAAGAGAGTTGTTGAAATACTTCAACTCCATTTCAAATAACAGATGGTTGTATTTGAAGATCTTTGGTGTCATCTTGATGTTCTTTATGCTTTGGATTTTAGTCAACTGATAAGGGCAGTTGTTGTGGCGGGGAAGGTCTTATTTCTAGAGTCTTTTATAATACCAAGAAAACTTCATTAATTTAAAAAAAGATATACCTTATATGTAGGCCAGGGGGTGACAGGCATAGGTGCAAATGGCCAAAAGAGAGAGAGGGAGAAAGAGAAAGAAAGAAATGATAATAATAGCAACCTGAGCAAAATATGTGGAGAGTGTGGCGGCAAACTGTGATTCAAAACTTTGTAGATGACGATCAGTATGAAATCCATACAAGAAAGGTAGAAAGAGAAGAAAACCCAATTCAGATACCCATCTCAGCCTGTAACTCTCTCAAAGCCTTCTCATCCTCATCTTCCTCAACCTCGACCTTGTCTGTCTTGAGGCTTGTGCTTGGAACTGATGGCATGTCAACGTGGACACCAGCAGCGGTGTTCTTGGTGCCGCTATTGAGCAACTTGTTGTCAATAGCCTCTTGCTCCAACTGCTCAAGCTCCTCCTCCAACTCATCCTCGTCAATAGTGTCAACAGGGTATGATCTGGAGATGGCATCACTGATTTCATCACCAAGTTCAGCCTGTTCACGGATTTCATCCATCGTTTGGTCAACCTTATCAACAGTCATACCGTTGTGGATCTGCTTCATGGCCTTAGCACCGGCCTTCATGGCGTTCATCGTCTCCAAGTTCAAGTTGGCATTCTCAATCGAACGTAACTGTGATTCCAACGCATCCATTTGAGCTGTCTGTTTGGATGCCTGGTCAAGATACTGTTTCTTGCGCTTCAATGCATTCTTGGCCTTGGCCTTGTCGGTGGCAATGTACTTGCGTGCAAGATCGTCCTGCTCGTCAGCCTGTGTGTACAGATGGTTCTGTTTCTTGGTCAACATGTTCACCTGCTCCCTGAGGCTGACGATGGCCTTCTTAGGGTCATCCTTCTTAGCCTGAGAGCCAAAGAGGTATGAGAACATGGTGTGCTGTGTGTCTGTGTGTCTGTGTGCGTGTGCTGGAGATATAGAGTGGGCTTCCGGCCTTCAAATTCCGCTTCCCAGGGGTGAGAAGAGGTCTAAAGCTGTTTGGCCACCGCGCGGTTATCAGTGTTTTGGTGCTCCAAATTTCTGGTGAGAAGCGGGAGGCGGGAAACAGAAAATTACAAACAACTCCCCAAAATAGTAATACTCGTTTTCGGAATGGTTATGCGGCACTTGAGCTGTGTGGGATTTTTTTTTTCTTTTTTTCACCCGCAGAGCTCTGCTCACACAAAACATTTTCACCTTGCCATACATAGACACAGATCCCACCCACACAGAAGAAAGCGCCACGCTCAGAATCGTCTGGAAAGTACACACACAGACGCGATGCTCAGGGCTCTTTCACGAACACGGGGTTACACGCCCAGATCAGCGGTTCAGACGCTAAGCGCCGGTGCTGCACTCACAAGATCAAACGCCTCTCTTGCATCATCGTACAAAGGATCCACCATCGATGAGCTCAAGACGATGAGCTTGGGGCTCACGAACACACCCAGAACCACAGACGCACAGCGCTACGACCGAGTACTAGGTGGGTCGTTTTCCACCAGGGCGGATGGTGTCTACAGAGAGCGCCACGCCGATGACATTTCCAGACTCTGGTCTCTCTTGGATGTTCTTCTAGAAGACAGAGACTTCTCCCGTGCCAACACAGTCCTCGAGGCGCTCGAGCCCTTGGTGAAAGAGGACAGACTTCCCTTCATCGACGACCTCAACAAGTACCTTGCCAAGTTCTCAGAATCTTCCTCAGTTACGCTCAATGAGCTGGACTCTGCTGTCACCGTTTGGCACAACAAGTTTGGAACACTCCCAAACGCAAAGACATTTGCAATCCTCACATCAAAGGCACTCAACACAGGTGACATATACCCAACACAGTACATCACCAGATACATAAAGTCCGGTGGAAGACCAAGAGACATCTTCGCACACATCGATGTCATTGGCATGGAGAACATGAAGTCCTTGGTCCAGCTCTACCAGTTCAACATCAGAGATATCCCAGAGGAGTACAGACATGTCATTGAAAACGAAATGGCTGCTGATGAGCAGCCTGGGTCAGAAGCATCTCTCCCGGAGAAACTACAAGATGGAGAGGATCACGATCTTCTTCCTCCAACTTTACAGAAGAAGGGCGCTGATGATCTTAAAGCCGTTGAGACATTTGGTATGAAAGCCATCAGACGTACTCTCCTAGGTTTGTCACCACATCTTGAACATGATTTCACAAAGAACTTGGACGAAGATCTCCAAGATAAACTCAACTTTGTTTTCAACAACAAGGAAGATGATATCAATTTCTTCAAGATTTACAAATCCCTTCCTTTGGAGGAGCAAGCCAAGTTCGAAGCAGCTTTGGACGAGTTCAACCAAGAGAGACAAAAGCAGTTGGAGAACAACGCTGTGATTGCTGCTCAGGAGAGATGGAGACATGACTTTGAAGAACAGAAGGACAAAGGTGCTCTCAGTTTCTCGAAGTCTCTTAACGCTATGCTCTGGACATGGTCTGAAGACATGCTTCCTTTGGTTCAAGAAGAGATTGAACTGTGTAAGAAGTTCAAAGACCCAAACTTCAAGCCACCAAAAAAGGCTGAGTGGACTGAAAGAGCCAAGTACGCTCCATTCTTTGCACTGTTACCGGCAAAGAAGATGGCTGCTATCACGATCCTCGAAGTCTTGAAGCTGAACTCTACAGGTGGTGTCTCTGAAGGAATGAGAGTTGGAAGAGCTGTTATTGGTGTCTCTAACGCTCTGGAATTGGAATACAGATCTGAACAGGTCAAGAAGTCTGAACATTCTGCATTCAAAGATGTCAAAAACCAACAGGATTTGAAGATGTACGCTAAGTCACTCTCACGTTTCAAGTCGGATAAACTTGCCGATTGGAAGATTACGTGGCCTACTGATCTCAAGTCTAAGATTGGTTCCATTCTCATTACACAGTTGATGCATGTGGCCAAGGTCAAGGTTGAAGGTGTTGACCCTGTCACCAAACAAAAAGTCTATGGTGAATCACCAGCCTTCCATCACAGTTTCCAATACGTCAGATCAATCAAGGTTGGTATCATCAAAATTCACAGATCACTTGCCTCTGCTTTATCGTCTGATTCTCTCACAGGTGCTATTCAACCACAATACTTGCCTATGCTCATTAAACCACGTCCATGGACTTCCTGGAACAGTGGTGGTTACTTGTACTCTCAGAACCCAATCATCAGATCAAGAGATGCTCCAGAGCAGATTGCCTACATCAAGGCCTCCAGTGATGAGTTGGAGGGAGTCTATGAAGGTTTGAATGTATTGGGAAGCACATCTTGGACTGTCAATGAACGTGTCTTCAACGTCATGTCAAAGGTTTGGAACACAGGCGAAGAGTTCTTGGATATTCCACCACTTGTTCAAAAATACGATCGCAAACCGAGACCAAAAGATGGCTCTGATCCAAGCGAATATTACGCCTGGAAGGCAGAGGATGCTAAGAAACAACAGGAGTACAACAACTACAGATCAACGAGATGTGATGCCAATTACAAGCTTGAGATTGCTAGAGCTTTCCTTGGTGAAAAGATGTACTTCCCACATAACATGGATTTCAGAGGTCGTGCTTATCCAATTTCTCCAAATTTCAACCATTTGGGTAACGATCTGTCAAGAGGTTTGTTGATCTTCTGGGATGGTAAGCCATTGGGTGAGCACGGCTTGAGATGGCTCAAGGTTCATTTGTCCAATTTGTTTGGTATTGACAAGGCGCCATTGCATGAACGTGTTGAGTTTGTCGAGAGTAACATTGATAAGGTGTTGAAGACTGCTGACGATCCTTTGGGCTACCAGGAATGGTGGAAGTCTGCTGATAAGCCATGGCAGGCTCTTGCTACGATCTTTGAGCTTGCTGATGCTTTGAGATCCCCAGATCCAACTAAGTTCCTCTCTCATCAGCCAGTGCATCAAGATGGTACTTGTAACGGTCTTCAACATTACGCTGCTCTTGGTGGTGATATCGAAGGTGCCAAACAAGTCAACTTGACTCCATCTGAGAGACCTCAGGATGTCTACACTCACGTTGCTGGTCTTTTGATCAAGAGATTGGAGAAGCTTGCTGCTGAAGGTGATGAATTTGCCATCATCTTGAAAGACAAGATCAAGCGTAAGGTTGTCAAACAGACTGTGATGACCAATGTCTACGGTGTGACTTACGTTGGTGCCACTGCTCAGATTAACAAGCAGTTGGCTGATTTGTTCCCAGGCGAAGACACTTATCAGTACAGTATGTTCTTGACCAAGCACGTCTTTGCTTGTATCAGAGAATTGTTTGAAGGTGCTCATTTGATTCAAGATTGGTTGGCCGTTTGTGCCAAGATGATCTCCAGTTCTTTGAGATTGGACTTGGAAATGGACCCAAAGGAGCTTACTAGAGTTGGAGAGAAACCACCATTCATGGCGTCTGTTATTTGGACCACTCCATTAAGTTTGCCAATTGTTCAGCCATACCGTTCTGTTCAGAAGAAGCAAATCACTACCAACTTGCAGACTGTGTACTTGAAGGATCCATTTGCCATCAATCCAGTTGATTCCAGAAAGCAGATGGCTGCGTTCCCACCAAACTTCATTCACTCGTTGGATGCCACACACATGCTGCTCTCTGCCATTGCTTGTTCCAAAGAAGGTTTGGCCTTTGCTGCTGTCCATGACTCTTACTGGACACATGCCTCTGATATTGAAGTTATGAACGCTGCTCTGAGAGACGAGTTCATCAAGTTGCACGAAGTTGATTTGATTGCCAGATTGAAGGATGAATTTGATCAGCGTTATAAAGGCTTCTTGAGACTTGTGAGTATTCCAAGAAACTCTGATGCTGCGAAGAAGGTGTTGGCCTTGAGAAAAGACTTGTCTCAACAGTTGGGCAAGCGTATCACTTTGGGTCAAGAAATTTACATGGAGAGAAGAAGACAGGAGAGATTGAACAGTGAAGATCCAGAAGAAGTTCTCAAGGGTGAAAAAGAAGTTACCACTGTCAGCTTACTTGAAGGTATCAACCTTGACAGCGTGATTGCTACAAAGTCTGTTTCTAGACGTGGTAAGAAGAGTGTTGAGGAAGTTGAAGTTGACGAGCTGGCTGAAGATGATGAAGGTACCTCTGCCAAGTTCATCAAGGTGTTGGCACCATTGAGATTGCCAGATATTCCACCAAAGGGTGACTTTGATGTTCAAGAGTTAAGAAAGTCCCAGTACTTCTTCTCATGATTTGGTGCTTTAGGAAAGGATTGGGTGATTTTGTTGTTGCTTTGCATATGATTTTATTGATTTTGTTATGTCCTCACGTTTAATGATGTGCCATAGATTCATGTGATGGACTGGTGTTACCCTTTATAAAGGGCTGTACATAGAAAGCACACTGGCTACCACTACACTAGAACAGATAAACGTTCATATATGATTTGAATTTGACGTAGATACTAGTTTTTGATTTCATTAAAAGCTTCCATCATGGATCCCCGTTTCCATCCAATGACACATCGTGGGAGCCCAGCTCCATCATAGAACAGCTTTGTCGTCCATTCTTTTGATAACAAGGAACGTGTGTGTTCAAACTGCCAATCATATCCCAGTTCAAATACAAATCCTTGCGCCTGTGATGGAAGAACAACATTCTTTATGAGAGCAGTGAAGAACTCATTCTCACCAACAAGTGCCAGTTTTGGCTCATACAACTTCACAGATCTCTCTGTTCCTGTTCCTCTGTAGTCGCTGTATGTGATGTATGGTGGATTTGCCGTCACGATGTCAAGTGTCTCTCCTGATACAACTCCCTCATCAAAGACATTGCCATGCTTGAACACGACGTTGTCCACATGGTTCCTGTTCTTGTTACTTTCACTCAGCGAGAGTGCAAGCTCACTGACATCGACTCCCGTCACCTGGCTTCTCTTGAGTCTATGGGCCATCAGCAGTGCCACACACCCTGTCCCTGTGCACATATCAAGGATCTTGAGTCCATCACCTTGGATCTTGTCCAACTCGTTGATCAGCTTGACACACCACTCTTCTGTCTCCCATCGAGGTATGAGGACACCTTCTCGGCACTCTATTTCAAGCTCTGCAAATGGCTGTGATCCAATGATGTACTGCAATGGCACTCCCATTGACCGTTGGAACGCGGCGGTGAACCACTTGTCCTTGGGTAGTTCATCCTTGATCCAGTGAAGCTCTTGTTGTGCTGAGGGCAGCGTTCGACACGTTTTCAGCAGGAGAGGTAGGAGTTTCGAAGACCTGGAGGCTGTTTTGAGGATTGATGGCGAGATTCTGGGCATCTTCTGGTTGATCAGTTGGGAATCTGGGCTGAGAGAAGCTTCGCCTTTGAAGTGGGCCTTTGTTTGTTGATGTCTGGTGTCTGGGTGTTTAATTTTGTGGTACGGGACACACGGCTATCACCCCAGGTTTCAACCATTCTTGTGGTTTAATTCTACGGATAACTCTTAATCATAATCATAAAGTATCGAATTGAATATAAATATAAGCAATTTTCAGGATCCAATGATCCCACCACGGTCAAAATACCCCAACAGCGTAATTGAAACGATGTCAAATGGGGTATATGAATCAGTCATCACTCTTGGTGATCCGAGGAAGAACCAACCTCAGCTCCAGAAAAGCCAACAGTTCCAACAGTTCCAACAGCTTCAGAAGCAGCACCACCACCACCACCACCACCACTAGAAGAAGAAGAAGAGGAACCTGCAGTTCCAGTAGATCCAACAGAACGAGTCTCAGTAGCAGCCTCATCGGACACACCGGTCAGATTTGGATAGATATCATCAACGAGTTGAGCGGTCAATCCAGCTTCAGTCTCAGCGGTCTCAGAGTTCACATAGAAACAACGTAAATGTCCGTATCCATCTTTGACCCATTGACAACGAGAATCCATTCCAAGTCCGAAGTGCTGTCTGCTGAACTTGTGTGTCTTGAAGTAGTTCTCGCTCATTTCTTCAATCTCTGCTGGATAGACAACGGTGATACCATCTGGGGAAATACGGAATGAGTTGTTGGCCACCGCTCTGGCCAGGACACGGCAATCAGTGGGACCTTTGCAGAATTTGGAAACCACAGTGTTGCAAATGGAGGCAGTGAAAGTGGAATAGTCAACACCGTAGTCACTTGAAGATGACTTCCTGATGCCATCAAGGTTGTACACCTTCAGAATGACCAAGTTTGGCATCAAAGGACCACCTTCTGAACGAATTGAAGATATCTTGTCTCTTATAAAAGTCTCAAACTCTGCTCTCTTGATTGAAGACACTTCTGTAAACCAATAAGGCACGATCTTATGTGATAACAGTGATGACAACGGACCTTTTGCCATTTCTCCTATAAGAATTGTTGTATCAAATACAAAGTGGACGTTCTCGATATATGAATGCATTGTACTGAAAGCAGAGGTGAAGTTGTCGGTGGAGTTCAGCCAAGGGAGAAGTGATGTATGATTCCATCCCTTGAGCTCCAAGACGTCGTTGGTGACCTTCGCCCAGTCATTAGCATTGTAGAGAACATGTGGCAATGGTTCCAGACTGTTACCATAGCGGTGGAAGACCACAACGACGGTTGAAGTAGAGACCAAACACCTCGAGAGATACTTTAATGTAGTCTCGGCGAAGAAACACAATGCCATCCACCTTGGTGTGTTCTCTGAGCGCCTTGATCTTCTCAACGAGGTGGTTTGGAGTGTTGAGCAAAAGTGGTTTCAGCTCCTTCAGCATAGCCTCACCTGCGTTGATGTTTGGAGGGGCATATTTGACATTGAGAGGTGAGGGCTTGAAGATTATGTGCGATGAATCCTCTTGTACTGATGGAGGGGCCTCTGGCGTGTTGGCATCGAACTGGGTGATCACCGTGGCAACAGTGGAAAGGACCGCTCTAGGCAATGACGATAGAGAGGCAGTAGCGGATGAGGATGAGCCATTGGTGTCTTCGTGTTGCACCAAGTGGAGTGCTGAGAGACTTCCTCTTGCTCTTTCGTAGACCGTTGAAGCGGTGCTGTGGACGGCACTAGTGGCAGCACTGGTGGCGGAGTGCAGGGCAGTGGTGCTTACGCCTGCTGCGATGGTGACACCGAGCTTGGCGATGGCAGAGATTCCTTCCAAGAGAGGAACGTCCGAAGGGCCGGGCTGGGTGGAGGCCAGGGCGGCGGATGGTGCCTGGGAGTTGGAAGCCCCTTGAGGAGAGTCTGAGGAGTCTGCTGAAAAGGCGGCAGAGGCGGCAGAGGCGGCCTCACTCTCGGTGCCAAAGCGTGGAGAGGGGAACATGGTGAACGGAAGCGGTCCAGTGGGCCTTCGGTGGTGTCCAGTTGTGGTGTGGCGGCCAATGGGGCAGGTGTTGTGTGTGCAAGAGACAAAGGCCTCCGCGTATGGGGGCCACGGCGGGGTGGCAGTCTGTGTGGTGTCCGGGTGTTCAGCGTCACTCCAGAAGAACAGGCGGCTCTTGCCGTGGCGGTTACCAAGAAGCCAACTACGAGAAGTCTGCAAACGAGATCCTTGAAACAGGTGGCGTCTCTCCCAATCCATGACATAGACGCTGGCTACATACATCCCAAAGAAGAATGCCGTTGGATCTCACCCAGTGTCAGCCTGTCGCCCTATGAGTCTGCTCAAGATCAGTCACATGTTCAGCACGAGACTCTTCAGAGTTGAAAACAGCCGCCACGGTGGAGTCTCAACCAGAGACAGCGGTGACTGCTGTGGATTTTGACGAAATTGAGAGCGGTTACAAACAGGAGGCTTTGAAGAGCATGGAGCTCTCATGGACCTTCAGAGATGCCTTTGCTACTACTGAACTGATGAGAGACGCTCAACTCTCTTGTCACTTTGGAGGGAACGACTGCCCAATGGAGTATGTTAAGTACACCTCTCAAGCGAGTTGACTGGCACAAGGACAACGGCAGGATTACAAAAATGCTAAGCTGTCAGATGTTGGGATCATGGCCGATTCGGACAAGAGCCTTGTGAATCAGTGGTATCTCCATTGAATTGTGGAAGAAGAGGCCAATATATGGTGGTTCATGGGGCTACAAGATCTCAGACATCTCATGTTGAAGGGAGACAACTTCATCTACAACATCTTCAGGTATTGATTAAACTAGTTTTTGCATTGAAAGAAGTAGAATTATTGGAAAAATAAAAAATCAATGGAATTTGTGAAGGAAATGGAAGAAGGAAACCAGACACAGGGGTAGATCGAATCCAGTCATATAGTCATGTGGGGGGGTGGCTTTTCAAATACCAGCAAGGAACTCTTCTGGTGGTCCATAGGAGTTGACGTAGTTGGTAAACATTCTTGTCTTGAGCCCATCCTTAGTAGAGCCGAAGACTGAAGACATTCCATACTTGGCGACAACATACTTACCAAAGCCTTGAGCAGAGACAGAATCGGACTCATCAGTAGAAGCATCTTCATCTTCGTTTAACTTAACAACATCAGCGAAGAAATCTTCAGTGGCAGTAGCGCTGAAGGAACCGCACTCAACTTGCTCTTCTAACATACCATCAGTGGTGACATGAGAAGAGTTACCAGCAGAGGAGGCCTTGAAAGCAAGCTTCTCGGAGATCTCCTTCTTCTTCAACAATGGGACATCCAAGCGGTCAATCTTAGACTTGTCGGTCACCTTGAGAAGTGCACCATTGATGTCACGTTTTGAGTCATAACTGGTACAAACAACAGTGGACGTTGAGAATGTGTCACCGAGAGCTTCACCAACAGCATGCTTGCTGATACGATCGACAATCATCGGAGAACGCCTCCGAAGTTCCCTCTCCATACCACCAACGAAGCTCGTCATACCACATATGATGCTTTCAAGATTGTTGTCAGGTCTGTGTTTGCCGAGTCTCTGGTGAATCTGGTATTGACCAGCTGGTGTAAATCATCAATATCTTGGGTACACCTACAACGGAAGACATCATGTCCATGAACACTAACTACATTGGCCACAAATTCTCAGTCATCATCAGAAGATCCCACTTTCAAAAATCTTCGCATACTACATTCTTGAAGACATCATTGCTCTTCAATCCTACAAAGAGACCATCAGTTCCACCAATGGCATCACAGAAGTTCGGGTTTGATGAGATCAGAGGACAGACGCTGTGAATCGAAGTCAACTGTCAACTGGAGCATTTTCAACGGATGTGCTCATTCTTATTTGCTACACAGTGCTCCTTTCTTCACAATGGTTGCATTGACACTTCTTTTACTAGGGTACAGTGTATATGGCCTCTTTCTAATACACAATGGGATATTAAGCTGTATATATGGCTCTCTAGTAGGATCTTTACTAAATCAATTTCATTCCATTTCTTTATCAACTTTCTGCAAATGATCTCACGTGCAACCAAACGCGGGGTGCATACCCACAAGGGTAATATGGATCAATGGGAAACGGTAGTCACTTGTATAGACCTAGATCCAATTCGGTGGTGATCGCAGGAACCGATGAAAGCACACAATAAGTTGGTATACTTCTTTCAGTTGAATTGTGGGGGTGGAGTGACCTGATACCACGGATCACGCGGGGGAGTGGGGCCGGGGGCCGGGGCCGGGACTTATCTGTTATCAGCGTGTCTAAATAAATAGAGAGAGCCGCTGCCAGGCTGCTGGACAAACACACTCAGATTAATGCCCCATTCTTGAGTGACATAAACTTCTGCTTGCCTGTTAGTTATTGATTGTTCGTATAGTATAGGAAGCATGCCTTCTGAAATAATTGCTCACGCCGATGTCGACGCTTGCAGCACTAGAAAGTATGACAGGGTACAGGTTGACGCTGCAAGCTCGCTCCAGAGTCCAGACGCCAGTCCGCCCTTGCCACTCTGAACTCCATGGCTTCTTCTGTTCTTGTGGCGTAAGGTATCCCGGTCCTTTGAGACTGACTTCCTTGGCGCCTGTGATCAGTAAGAGCTTAATACTAGAATTGAAGATAAGCAATTATCAGCGTAGGACTTTCAAGACTTGTAGATTGCGAGCTATTTCTTACACCAAATGCAATGCTGCCTCTGATTGGAGCCCAGACGTCCGTAATACCCTCCACACACACACACGCACACACATCGCAATATGTAATCTATGTAAAGCAGTGAGGCTATGGAGAATGTGGCCCATGTTTCACACGTCTCGACACTCTGGTGATCTTGAGATCTTAGCCCCGGGGACGAGGAGCCTGTTAAAAAGCAACTTATACATTCTTCACGCCAGGCAGCTCCAGGGTTCAGAGGTTCAGAGCCCGTTCAAACGAACAGAACGCAGGCGGACTCGAGAGTGCTAGGAGGCTGGAAGACATGACTTACATTGCACGGTTGCAAGAATGGGCTTTAGGGCCTACGAGATCAGAATTTCCTATAACAAACGTGTTCAAATGTTCAAGCATCTAGAATAAAAATAAAGCTACCTGTTCGTATTGAAGGGTTGTTGTTTTGGAGGAAACATATGATGATTCCAATGACGTGTTATAAAGAGTAGTCAACAAACGTGATATGATGAAAAGGGAAGGATAACAGAGCAAAAAGTGAAGAGACAAAGGGTGTCAAGTCAAATCAAAGAATGGTAAAAAGTGAGAAGAGCTGGGGTATTTCAGCATACAAGAACAAAAGTCAAATTGACTCAGTGTTCCAGAATGGTCAAGTTACCAGTGATAACAACATTTTCAAGAACAGAACCGTTTGGAATGTCAATTCTCTGACCATCTTGACAGACAATGATGACGGTACCCTTAAGAACGACACCTTTACCCAAGTTGACGTTACCAGTGATGGTCAAGTGGTCCAACTCCAAGATCTTTGGGATGTGACCAATTCTCTGGTTGAAGTTAGAAACCTTCTTGAAGTGAGAACCGAGCTTGATCAATGGGTTAGCACCGAATCTGGATGGGTCCAATTTCAAGGCACCATGTTCCAAGCAGAACAAATCGGACTTGACGAGCAACAAGTCAGAACAGGTCTTGACTGGCAAGAATCTGGATCTTGGAACAACAACACCATGAGCACCGTTGAAATGTCTGATAGCAGCACCAACAGCGGTCTCCAATTGCAAAACGTTGACCTCCTGGCCCTGCTTGTTGGTAATGGACTTGGAGTTTGGAATGATTTCACTCTGGATGGCGTTAGACTCCACCAATCTCTTGACGGCCTTCAAGTTGATCCACAAGTTATTTGTGTTGAAGTTCTTGAACTTCTTGATAGACTTGAACTCCTCAACGTGTTCTTTTGGAACCTGAGCAATCTCAAGCAATCTGACGGAACCGTTGTAGTTGATCAAAGTACCACCCTTGACATCAGCTCTTGTCTTGTCGGTCAATTCCATGATGTACTCAGAGCCGGTCTCGATCATGTGGTTCAGGATCTGGAGATCAACAGTAGCACCCAAGTTATCACCGTTAGAAACGAACAAGATCTCCTTACCCTGCTCGATCAAAGCATCCAATTCACCAGAAGCGTGCAAGGACTCGAACAAGTCACCGTGACCTGGTGGGTACCAAGCGTTAATGGAGTCATCAGCAGAGGCTGGAACTGGCAAAAGGGAGTCCTTCAAAACTCTTGGGTATTTGGACTGGTTGAAAGTTCTGATTCTGATTCTGTGACCACCGTACTTTCTAATGATTTGGTGAGTGTCAGAGTCGGTGTTGAAAGAGTTCATCAAGAGCAATGGAACGTCAGAGTCGTACTGTCTGTTCAAGTGCTCGATCTGACGAACGGCCAAGTCCAAGAAGGTGTTACCATCTCTGACTTCAATGACGGATTTTGGACCAACACAACCCATGGAGGTACCCAAACCACCGTTCAACTTGAGGACGGCCAACTTGTTCAAGTTGTCATTCTCAGACTTGTCAGAAGAGATGGATGAGTAGTCGACGACCTCGTCACCAGTTGGGGATCTGATCTTGTCCCAGTCCAATGTGTTACCAGAAGCCTTGTCGGTCAAGTATCTTCTGAAGAGGGCAAAGAAAGTGTCCATCTCGTTCTCGAACTTGGCTTGCTGCTCCTTGTCCTGGACGGTGTCAGACAACTTGTTCAAAGCATTACGCATCTGGGAAGCGGCAACGGAGGTGGTGGTGTTGTCAAAAGCCTGTTGGGTATTATGTTAGTAATAGGATCTTGGGTGTGTTGGGAGCTTGGAGAGAGACGTGTGCGGCAGCGCGTCGTGGAAGCGCGTTTCAGCGGTGTGTTGTTTGTATGAGGGCTGTCAGAGCTGGATGGAATGACGATTGTGGCGCTATGCTGTGGGGTAAATCGGTGTGTTTACCGCTTCCATTGCGTCGGTTTGGCGTGGGTGTGTCTTCTGTTGCAGCGAGCAACGTGACCCCCGAAAGTGAGGAGGGGACCCAAAAGCAGCCAAAGCAAGTCGCGAGCGGGGAGAAGGAAGGAATGGGCAGATCTCGACAACTCGGCGGGCGCTTGGCTTGAGAAGTTGGTTGACGATGGATCTGGTGAGACAGTGAAAATGGTGGCGGTTTGCTGGTGGTGTTTGTCTTTCGAACGGCCCTGAAGGTGCAATTGGTTGCTTAGCCGCCCATTCCAATGGACGACCCCCGTGGGCGGTAAACTCGTGGATCGGCTGTCTCTCGCGCAAAAGCGGCACTTCTGCTCCGATTTCAACGGGGAAAACGGCTCTGTGCTCAGAATTGGATACTCACAAAAGTGCTCTGAGATTTGTTGTGTCTCTTTGGCGTGGCGTCGCTCATTTCGTGGTCTGTAGGCGTGGTCTGCGTACTTGTTGGGCGGATGGAGGATGCGCTCGCTTTTTGTTTTTGTTTTGTTTTCGTCTCCACCAAAAAAAGGCTGAAATTGCCGGGCTTTTGGGGTCCGTTGCTGCTGCTGTTTCCCGTGCGCTTTGACGGGGCAATTGGTTGCATTAACTGCCTATAAACACTGCAAACGACCTGTGCTATGTACCCATTTCTATAAATAGAACGGCCCACCCGTAAAGCCTCCGCCGAAATCTGAAACCTCCTAAGAGTGGCCCTACCATTTTATCCGTGGCTTTTTTTTTCTTTTTTAATTTTGCTCTCAGGCACTGGCAGTGAAAAATTCGGCGATGCTCATACAAAGACGAGGAGCTAGGAGCAACTCACACAAACAAACACACAAACAACATGTCTTTCCTCGGTTTCGGTGGTTCCCCACAAGTCAGCTCTGAGCAGAAGATCCAGGCCGCAGAGGCCGAACTCGACATGGTCACCGACATGTTCAACAAGCTCGTTGACAACTGCCACCAGAAGTGCATTGAGAAGTCCTACTCCCAGGGTGATGTCAACAAGAACGAGTCCTTGTGTATCGACAGATGCGTCGCTAAGTACTTCGAGGTCAACGTCATGGTTGGTGAAAACATGCAAAAGCTCGGCCAGAGTGGTGCCTTTGCTGGAAGACCATGAGCTCTCTCTCTTCATCTCTTCCTCACACACACACTTCTTATGACATATCTGATCTTCTTGCCACATTTTCATGCCCTTTTTTAACGACAAATGACCACTAGACTTGATGTTTAGCTCTCTTTCCGTTGGAAACTAATGACCTTCTCTTACTTTGTTTCATGCCCCCGCTACAGGCTTCTGTATATATAAGAAACGTTGTTACAACTCTTTTTAAAACTCTTGTCTCGTATAATCGTTGAAATTACTTCTTACTCCTATGTCTATAACACACTCCACCTTTTCTATAAATATTTACAAGCATCTCTCACCATCCCCTAAAATCCAAAGAACTTTTGAACTCTTAACTTAACACCTTCAAAGGTGTTCAGTTTTGGTCTCACATCCAAATAGAAACTGGCCATACCTGGGGCCAAGGGATTAGCCCTACCAGCATAAAAATCAATCACATATTCAACTTCTGTTCCACATCTGTCAATGATCCAATCATGTCTGTCAAATGGTTTCTGATAACCGAGTAAAGCCCATTTCAAAGCAGCTTTTGGTGTCAACTTCTTAGAGTCACCTTTGAAACTTGTCAACTTGATACCACCACATTTCTCAGCACCTTGATCTTCTTCCCATTTCATGATCTGATACCATGCCCTTTCATTAACAGCGTTATGGATTGGAACAACAGCACTCATGACATCAGCGTCTGGGTTCCAGTTCTTTCGTTTCATAGCTTCAAAAAATTGCTTTTGAGATGGATATATCCAATTCTGATCAGCTCCTGTACGTGGGATGGTGGAGATCTCTCTATCTTCTGGTAATGGGATATCACTTGTGTAAGTTGGAACATCTGGTAATGAATCTGACGAGTGTTCAATAGCAGTTGGTATCGAACTTCCATCAATGACTTGTGTTGTTGTACTCTTCTTCACTTGTTCAGTCTTGACATCTTTACCCAGCTCAGCCCACTTGGCTCTCGCCTCATGGTCAACAGGACACTTCTCTTGATCACCAGCAGTAACAGGATGACCAACTGGTTTTGCTTGACTCATCTCAGCCCATTTGGAACGAGCGTTATGGTCAACTGGGCATTTGGCTTCATCTCCTCCTTGTGGGATAGGATGTGGTGCGACTTGACTCAAATCACCCCCGTTTCGGGCAAATTTCGTGTGGTCAACCGGACACTTGGGTTGTTCCTCTGCCATTATCTCTTCTTCTACTCCTGTGCTGTAATCAGAGTTTTAACACATGGGTATCAAAGACATGGTTGACAAATTACTCAATTTTTGGTGCCAAATCGCGATCAGGGAAACAGCAGTACTAGTAGTAAATGACCAATTCAAATGCTGCGATTCGCTCACTTTTTGTGGGGAACTACGTATAGTAGAAGGGGAAAATGATGGGTCTATGGGAGTTATTGGTCAACTGTGAACTATATAAACCAACCAAAATCAAAACAAACTTTCCCCAACTTCAAGGCAAAAAAAATGGCAAGGCAAAAGATTTAGTACCCACCAACACCCAGACACCAATTATAGGAAGAACATCCGAACACCACCCATATATCTTGGGTCATTATCTCTAATTAAAACACCCAAATGGCCGGTGAATGGGGTTTCCAATACAGATAAATAATCCTATTCTTGTGGAGATTTGAACTATATTGACTAAATCCGTCTAGTATCCTTCTGGAATTATGGCTCATCATGATTCATCGACGTGCAGGATTTCCTCAAAATATCAAGTGAAAGAAGTCATTTTGAACTTTCTATCAATAAGATAATCCAGTTGACAATTTAAAATATTTATTAAATTTTCACGAATGTGGCTTCAATGTGCATCAATATCAATTAGTACCACTAATTTATATAATTTTAGAGCTTTCTACGAATGTTACAGCTCTTCAATCCATAATTATAACTCCTTTTACAGATATTGGCCGATATCACGCGACCACTCCGCTAGAAAAACCATCATCTTCGCAATTGGATCTCTGGCCGAGCGGTTTAAGGCGCTTGACTCAAGATCAAGTATCGTAAGATGCATGTGTTCGAATCACATGGGATTCATTATTTTTTTGCTTCTACTATTTTTTTGGATGCTGATTGTGTACATAATTGGCCGGGATTTCTATTGGTCCATGTTTGGTGCTTATTGCGTGCGCTGTTGTGGAGTTATGCGCTCTTGAAGTGCGCTGATCTGTTTAATTGTGAACCCAGAAAACCATGGTTCTGCGTTCTCGAAATCTGTATAACTCTTAGGCAACGGCAGTATAACTCCGCGAGACGCACCAGTTCTACGTATAACTTATGAGAAAACTGATGCTAGTATTCGATGCTAGAAATGTATAGGATTGTTATGATACGTGTCACCTGTTGATCACTCCTTCATAAGAGAATCTTTAGCCTCTTCTTGCTGAGCATTACCTTCAACTCCTTCCAAAGCCTGCTTCTTTGTTTCTTCACCTTGTGCCTCTTCTTCAGCCTTTCTCTTCTTTGCTAATCCTCTACCAACAGCTTGAACGGATTCCAAAGGCAACACTCTCAAGGCTGAGAAGATCCAACCACCACCACCTCTCATGGACATGACTGGATGTAATCTTCCCAAAATTGTCTGATATGGTCTGCACCTCGTTTCATGAAGTGTTGGAGCAAGGAATTTCCAGTCGTTCATGCATTGGATCTGAGTCTCCACAAGAATCTCTTTGAATTGGGAGTATACGACAACTGGACGGGAACCTCCAATGGAATCAATGAGTCTGGTGAGTAGTGTAGGTGTGTACAACGTTGATGCCACGATCATACCATCAAAGTTTCCCTTGAGGGAGTTGTCAATAGCATCGTTGATGTCGACGGCGTTCTGTCTGCGACGATAGTAATGAGTCTTCTTGTTGGATTTCAACTCTTTCAATTCAGCTTCTGAGAAGTCTTCAAATTCGACTCTTTCTGATTCTGGTTCCAAGAATTGGAGCAAGTTTATCGTCTTGACCATACGTTTCAAGACATCTTCTGAGAAATTGGAGAAGGCCAATGCTGAGTGGTTTGGATGTTCGTTCTCATGAACGACTAAAATTTCACCTGTTCCTCTCATTCTTTCAAGCATAGCAGAGACAATAATACCACCAGTCTCATCAACGACCAAGTATCTTCCACCTGGCTGGACGTTTGCGAGTGCCAACATCTGAGCCAATGTCTCTTCACTCAAGTCCAAGACACGAGATGCATCTTTCTCCAAGTAGTATTGTAAGAGTTGTTCGGCACCCAAGTAGTCAATGGTGAAACGTCTGAGGAACTTCTGCTGCTTACGTCTGAGATACTTCTCCTGGGAATGTTTGGTCTTTCTGTCGAAGTTGACGTGCGACTTGATGAGCTTGTCAATGATAGCCTCTCCAACGTTAGCACCGGAGGCGGTGTTCTTCAACGTCTCAATCTCATCGTGTGTGAGCTCCTGTGTGGCAGTACCGATATCGAGCAGGTTTCTGTTGGTCTCTGAGGACTTGACTTCGAGCGACTTGAGGTAGTCGATCTTCTCACTGAGTGTCTTGAGCTGTGGTGTTGCCTCCCTGGACTCGTCTTCCTCAGTCTCGATGACACCGCCTTCGGCCTCAACGGCGTCTGGGGCGTTGTCCACGAGGGAACCGGAGATCGGGCGGACGTTCACGGCGTCAAGGATCTCGAACGACTGGCCAAAGGGGTAGCCAACGATCTGGTCGACGGCAAAGGTACCGAACTTGCCCAGCTTGACGATTCCATTCGGTCTGATGTCGATGAGCTTTGTTCCCTCTGACGGGAGCGTGACGAGACACTTCTGGTAGTACTCCACGCGTGTTGGCTTCGGGACGAATGTGGACATAATGACGGAACTGCAGATGGTAAAACCTTTTCAGAAAGCACACAATCACACTGTTTTATAGGTGTTTATGAGTGTTTTGGAGCAGGAAAGAGATGAGCGCGCGATCCGAAAAATTTACCCTCTGGATTACATAAGCGCTGAGTCAGCGATGAGCCTGGGAAAAATTTAACTCCACTCAAATTTATCTCTCTTTGGCTGTTTGATACCCGGCCAGTGATTTCACGGGCAAACAGCAGAAATGGGTTCCAGAAGACACAAAAACAAGCAGGCCGCTCCGCCTTCGTTCGAGGAGTTCCAGCAGAGAAAGAACAAGAAGCAGGACAAGAAGAGAAGGGCCGATGACGTTGCCACAGACGAGCCAAAGAAGAAGGCCGTGAAGCCATCGAAGGCCGTTTCCGAGGACAAGCCAAAGAAGAAGTCCAAGAAGGTCGACGAGGAGACCGAGCTCTTAAACAAGCAGCGCGAGGCCGAGAAGGACCTCCCAGAGGTGGACTTTGAGGAGATCTCCTCCCACAAGAAGACCCTCTTTGACGACTCTGAAGACGATGAAGAGGTTATGAACGACGAGTTCAACGTCGCCGCAGAGGAAGGCGATGAGTTCTACGACTCTGATGAGGACCAGCGTGAACGTCCAATGTTCTCCGATGACGACGATGAAGACCTCGAGGAGCTCAACGCCGCCAACATGGAGGCTCTCTCCGCCAAACTTGACGAGGAGGCTGCCAGAGAAGATGAGGAGGCCGAGGAAGAGCTTCTCCAGACCAACATCGCACAACCAAGAGCCGTGGTTCTTCCATCTGAGGAAGAGCTCGCCATGGAGTCCCAGGGGCCAAAGGACCTCACCATGCTCCGTACCAGAATGATCGAGTTGGTTAAGGTGTTGGAGGACTTCAAGACCCTTTCCGAAGAAGGAAGATCCAGAGCCGAGTACGTTGACAGACTTCTCGATGACATCTGTGACTACTTTGGTTACTCCAAGTTCCTTGCCGAGAAGCTTTTCAACCTCTTCTCCCCGTCCGAGGCCATGGAGTTCTTTGAAGCCAACGAAATCGCAAGACCAATCACCATCAGAACAAACACACTCAAGACAAGACGTCGTGATTTGGCTCAGACCCTTGTTAACAGAGGTGTTAACCTCCAACCCATTGGTCCATGGACCAAGGTTGGTCTCCAGATCTTCGATTCCCAGGTGCCTATTGGTGCTACCCCAGAATACTTGGCTGGTCACTACATCCTCCAAGCCGCTTCCTCGTTCTTGCCAGTGATGGCTTTGGCTCCACAGGAGAACGAGCGTGTCTTGGACATGGCTGCTGCCCCAGGTGGTAAGACAACGTACTTGGCTGCCTTGATGAAGAACACTGGTACAATCTTCGCTAATGATGCAAACAAGGCCAGAACCAAATCTCTTATTGCCAACATCCACAGATTGGGATGCACAAACACCATTGTGTGTCATTACGATGCTCGTGAGTTCCCAAAGGTTATCGGTGGCTTTGACCGTATCTTGCTTGATGCTCCATGTTCCGGTACCGGTGTCATTGCTAAGGATGAGTCCGTTAAGACATCGAGAACAGAGAAGGATTTCATTCAGATTCCACATTTGCAGAAACAGTTGTTGCTCAGTGCTATTGACTCTGTTGATGCCCATTCACCAACTGGTGGTTACATCGTCTACTCCACATGTTCCGTGATGGTTGAGGAGAACGAGGCTGTTGTTGACTACGCTTTGAGAAAACGTCCAAACGTTAAGCTCGTTGAGACAGGTTTGGCCATTGGTAAGGAAGGTTTCGCCAGTTTCAGAGGTAAGACTTTCAACCCAAAGCTCAAACTTACAAGACGTTACTATCCACACACATACAACGTTGATGGTTTCTACGTTGCCAAGTTCAAGAAGATTGCTGCTTCTCCACATGATGTCTCCAAGGCCGGTGCTCAGGAGAAGGAGAACGCCGCTAGAGCTGAAGAGGAGGCCGAGGCCCTGATTAAGGGTGACTTCGCTGACTTGGAGAACGAGGGTGATGAGGCTCTCATTGAGCAGAGTAAGAAGAGATCGTTGAAGAAGAAGGGTATGAATCCAAATGCAAACAAGGAGGAGAAGAAGTAATTTTTGAAAGAGAAGGAAGGAAAACGAAGAAGAAGTAAAAGCATTTGCATATGAGACATAACGAAAAAAGAAGATACTCTCCCATGTCTACAGATTTTGTGTTTTATAGTCCTACATTGTACATTAGTTCTCGGTAATTTATAAGCGTAGCATCAGACAATGTTCAAATTGCCCAACCCATGCTCTTTGATGTAATCAGGGCCCATCTCCTCATACTCTTTCTTTGTCAGATAACCATTCTTGGATAGACCAGACTGTGCCCATTTGGCCATACCTCTCCATGAATCCAACAATGGATCTTGGGCCAATCTCACTTTCAATGGTGCATCATCTGGAAGGAATTGACGATATTCAGAGTGTAATCTTTCTTCAAAGTTCTGGAAAAGAGCCTGACCACCAGTGGCAAAGATGTCTTGTAACACATCATAACTATCACCTGAGAATCCACTGCCTTGTAATCTGTGTAACAAGATGTTTTCACCAATTTCAGTGATAGATGCTTGGTCAATACCAGCCATTGATGGTTGGAACAACACTTCTGGGACTCTGATTCTTTCAATGTTTACATGGACTTGATGCTGTTCATGTGAATCTTCAGAGTTGAATGGTCTTGGTCCTCTTAGGAACAAATGTAACGTGCTTTTTCTCCAATCGTATTGGGCCTCCATGGTGTCTTCCACTGTGAAATTTGGATCATAATCAAGTAACTCCTTCTCCAATTTCAACAACGCTTGTTCTTCTTCTTCGATCAACTCTTCATCATCAACACTGGCAATGTCTCTGTAAATAGCCCAATCGTCATCATTGGCACCAAAGTTATCATTGGGGTCGTTGTCGATAGTGGTACCATTTCTTTTTCTTTTAGCACCACTAGCTCTCACCGTTTCATCAGCAGCCAATGAAGCAATACTTTTCATTCTCATTTGAGCAGCAACAGATTTACGATCACTCAACTGTTCTTTCAATTTCTGTCTGTCTTTACGTTTTTGAACAACAACTTTCAACTTCTCACGACGATCATGGATCCAACCGTTTAAATCTTTTGAACGCCATTCAGCATCTTGTTGAGCTTTCAATAACAATCTTGCCTCTTCTTCTTCTTTCTCCTTCTTGGCACGTTGACGAGCATCATAGTTTGCCTTCATAAGTTTCTGTTTACGCTTCTCCTTGATGGATTCTTCATCCAATTGGTCGTCTGGGATGTCAACAAGTGGGAAAGATGGTTCTTCAACGGAATCTGTGTTATCATCACCAACATCTTGCTTACGTGCTCTTTTCAAAGATTTCTCCAAGTTCAAAACGTATCTGGTCAAATCGGCATCGTTCTCGAAACCTTCCTCTTTGATTGTAGATTGTTGTTGTTTCTTGTTCAAAGCGGATAGTCTTTCTTTCAATTTGGTGTAGTATTCGAATTCTTGTTCCTTTTGGATGAGTTTTTCAAGACGCTTCTGTTGTGCTTGTTCTTGGAGTCTTCTTCCAGACTCTTTACGTTTCTCTGCTTGACGTTCGAGTTCCTCTTCTGACTTTTGTTGCTTTTCCACTTCTGTGAAAGGTGCTTCAAGTACAACGTCTTTCTCCTCCAACACGTCCAAGTCCAGGACGGATTTGAGCTCTTCTTCATAGTTCTTGGAGACGTAACAGAAGTCCTTGACGACGTTATCGACGTGGTAGTTGTTGATCTTCGTTGGGAAGTATGGATACTTGAGCGTCAGCAGACTTGACATGTAGTTAGAGGCCTGGTGACCGCCCCAGTTGATGCGTTTGGCCTCGGGCATGAGAGCCTTACCCTTGAGCACGGGGATCACGTGTGTAGACTCATGCCCAGTTCCGATGACGATACCACTCGAGCCGTTGTTCTGGTGGTAGGAGAAGAGACTGTCAATGCCCAATGCGACCTTGTTGACGCCGTAGCTCTCGTACAAGAGTTCGTAGAAGCCCTTGCGCTGGAGCAGAGAGGCACCGGGTCTTTCTGTGAGGACGACGGGGTTATCGACGCGACCGTGGGACGAGACACCGATGTGCTTGAAGGTGTAGTCGAGCATCTGCTCCACGTAGTCCCAATTGGTGATGAAGGCCCCGTCGAAGGGGGAACGCGCCTGGGCCTTGATGCTCTGGTCGAGGAACACGTCCGAGCCGACAAAGGTCATTGGCTGGCCGCTCTTCCTGTCCCTGTACTTGGAGATCAGCGTTGGCACGTTGACGGCCGGGTTCTGTGCACTGACGACGCCTGCTCTGAGCTGTGAGGAGCCGAAGTCGATGGCAATGGGCACTCCGGTGGAATAGCCGCCGAAGAAGGGCGTGGGCTGGCTCTCGGCGTGTTCTCTGAGGTCCCACACACGGCGCTTCACGAGGTCGGCGTCTCTGGGCGTGGCAGTCATTGTTCAGCGTTGACTGGGCGTTTGTTTGGGTGAGCCGCTGTGTGTGGCTGTATGTTGTTTGTGTGGTGTTCGTGGTGGTTTGTGCTTTGTGGTGCTGTGTTGATTGGTGTTTCCAGTCGCGACGGTGCACTGTGATCTTGTTGTCTGTGTGGGGGAGCGGTGTCTTTAATGGGATTTGATAGCGGAAAAGACTGAAGAGTGAACCAACAGTGTTCAATTCTTCCTCTAAACACCAATTTAACACAGAACAACCCCACTAATCATTATAAATCACTGCTAAAACCGCTACATCACACATCGCGACCAAAGTAACCCGGACACCACAGCACTGAAAAATTTGTGGGATCGCGGGCCTCGACGACGAATCTGGAAGTGGGTTAACAAAGCACATCTGTTGGAGAAGGGCTTCTGAAAAGGTGCCAATTTGCAAAGGATTCCAATTTCCAAGACAAAATGCCCAGAAAGGCCACACTTCTGAACTCACTGTCGCGTGGCCGTGTGCGTGCCTCGTGGAACAAGTACAACCTCTTCAACCTCTACAAGAAGGGCCGTGTGAACTTCCAGGGACAGAACCTCTACCAGCAGAAATGGACCGCTAAGCAGGAAACGAGAGCCTACCACGGTGAGTTCTTGACAGAGGGCCGCTTTCAGTCGGACTTCTCGCAGAAACTGGAGTCCGTTGCCCACTTGGACGCCTCTCTCCGTGGTGAGAACAACGTCCCAACACCGGTGCCATTGCAGACATACGCCGTTTTGGAGAGAAGACTTGATTTTGCCCTCTTCAGATCGATGTTTGCCTCCTCCGTGAGACAGGCCCGTCAGTTCATCATCCACGGATACGTCCAGGTCAACGGAATCAAGATCCGCCAGCCAGGTTACACACTCCAAGAAGGCGACATCTTCAACGTCAAGCCAGAGAAGGTGTTACAGGCACTCGGTGCTACAAAGCCATCGGTTAAGGAGGCACTCAAAGTGGATGACATGCAAATCGCCAAGTGGAACGAGTACGTGCACAAGGCCAAGAAGAACCCAAAGGCAGTGTGGGATGCTCAGAAGACAAAGTTGAGACTGGGCAAGCAGTTGGATGACGTCGAACAAGAGGCTCTCGTACAGAAGGTCCGTCAGTTCAACGACAAATTGGAGCAGAGTATGCTCAAGAAGCAGAAGGAGTTCACAAGATCAAGCGTGTTGAAACAGGTGTTACAACTTGGTATCAAAGAGGAGTCCCCATCCCTGGCCACATTCACGCCGATCCTTTCATCAGAGGCTGCAGAGAAGGCACTTAAGCTTTACCAGAAAGTTATCACCGCAAAGGAGTTCAGCCCAGAGGCTTTGAAGACACAGTCCGAGAAGGAGATCACAACGCTTGTTTCCGGTGCTTTGAACAAAGATGCACAGACGACTCGCTCCGATGCCGAGAAGAAGATCTTCTCTGAGGCCAAGCAGTTGGTTTCCTCTATCCAATCCATCCACTGGGAAGACCTCAGAAAAGCATCCGAAACCTCAAAACTCGATGCTGATGCCAAAGAGCTCCCATACGACCCAGAATGGGCTAACAGACTTCAATTCCACAACAAGTTGGAATCATCTGCCATTTTGGAAGATGAATCAAAGGCTAACGTCACACTCCCATGGCAAAAAGGTCTCTTTGGTCGTCAACAGATCAAGAAACCATACTTCACACCATGGAAAGTCCGTCCTTTCATTGCACCATTTGCCATTCTTCCATCCCACATTGAGATTTCTTTTGAAACGTGTCATGCCGTTTATTTGAGAGATCCTGTTGCATTGCCAGGTAAATCTGAAGTCATTTCTCCATTTGCCTTGCCAGTTCATGAAAGAGCTTACATGTGGTACATTAGAAGAGTCAAGGCTTCTAAACATTAATGAGGAAACAAGACTGTTTTGTACATAGAGAAATTTGTAATGTCACTTATATACTACAAAAGTACTTGTAGATCAAATGCTTTAGATGATCCATTTTTGTATATAAAAAACCGTCGTTATCATAGAAAAACACAAAGACACAGGAGATCAACCAGCATGCTCCACGATGGTAGAGGTGATCTGACCATCGACAAAAGTGTGCTTGAACTGCTCGGGGACGGACAACTCCTTGAAGTCATCCTCGTCTGGAACGTTGATGTTCAAAGAAGTGGTAGAAGAGGTGTAAACCTCAGTTTCCAAAGAAGTCTTGGACAGGTAAATCTGACCCTCGTCAGACTTGTCAATTGTGATCTGTGGGACTCTGTCAATGATCTGGATACCAAACTTCTTGGAGTTAATGACATCAACACCAGAAACCAAACTGTCAACGACAATGGCAACTTTGGTGGTACCTGACAAATAAACAGCATTGACTTTACCCTTGATTTGAACAGTACACTCTTTACAATCACCAATGAACACAGATTGTGTCATTTCACCATCAATGATAATGTCATGTTTGCCTTCAACGTTCTTAACAATCCATTTGGTGTAATCCTGCAACTCGATAATTGGTTGAGGCTTTGGTTTCAAAGACAAGGCATTTGGCTTCTTTGGAACAGGTGGTGACTTCTTACCAGCAGATGGGGCACGAACGACTGATGATTCACGCAGTTCTGGGTTCTTGTGTGTCATTTGAGACTTGTCAACTTTCTTCAAACCTTTGGTGATGTTCTCACCTTGGTTCAACTCTGAGAAGACGGCGTTGATGCCAGGACCAGAGGATGAAGAAGCAACTGGTGCCTTGACGTCATCAAACAAGTTTGCTGGAGGAGGTGGAGGTGGAGGAGGTGGGCCACCGGCAGATGGTGCTGGAGGAGCAGCTGGAGGGGCAACTGTGGTAGTGCTGGATGTAGCAGTGGAGACAGAGGAAGTCTGAGACAGGTCCTGAGCTTTCAAGTTCTCAGAGAAGTCACCGCCGTTGGCATTGTAGGAAAGACCAGTAGTGTGGTACTGCTTAACGTACAACTTCAGACCTTCAAAGATGCTGAGGTACTGTTTGACCCACTCTGCAGTCTTTGGTTCCTTGTCCTTGAACTCCTTGAGAACTTTGTTGGTCCAGAATGTGGCGGAGTCCTTGATCTCTGGAATGAAAGACACTGGAGTTTCAGTGAGGATCCAACTCAACACACCGGTTCCCTCAGCGATGGAGTTGAGGTGTGAGAAGTACTCAGACTTTCTGTTGTTGTCCTTGAGCTCGTTGATGGCGGCAATTCCGTCTTGCAATGGGGAGAGAAGGGCAACGTTGGCCGGGTTGCTGAAGTCTGGCTTCTTGGACTTGGCAGCAGCCTTGATGAAAGTTAGCTGCTCCTTGAACACCTTAGCGAAGGACTCTGCCTGCTCACCGACAATGGCGTTGATCTCCTGGGAAAGGGAGGTGAAAGGGTCAACGTAGAGCTCGAGGAACTCGTTGAAGGCCTTTGTGGATGGCGTCTCCTCCTCTGGCTCGAGGTTGACGGATGTGGTGGAGACATCGAGGCCCGAGGCCACTGGAGCCGGAAGTGTGGAGCCAGTAGGCGTAGACTCAGAGCTGTGTCTGGTCACAATGTCCTCCAGGGCGGTGGTTGCCTTCTCGAGACTGTTGGTGTGTTAGTGCTCTGTGGTCGTGGGTGTGAAACAGCACCGTTTTGAGCGCCTTTTGAAGCAGCAGAACAACAGGAAGGGAACTCACCGTTCGAAGATCTCAGTGAATTTGTCGTGGCTGGCGTCGGTCATTGGCAATTGCGCTGCTTGGGCGTTGCTTAACTGGGGGCGTGCGTAGTTGTAGTTGGCGCCAGGGTGGTTCGTTGTGTTGATGCTTGGGCCGTTTCGTGGGTGGTGTCCGGGTGTGGAGGTGTCAACGGCTTTGAAGACTCTTACACTGGGGAGAATTAAGCAATAAATCATCGATAAATATACTGTAGAGGTATATTTGAGACTTATTCTAGCAGTTGTTCCTTCAAATGGGGGATAAGCTGGTCATTCAATGTATTATGTCTGATGACATAAGCAATGGCGTACTGATTATGTAATAAGAGCATGGTACGGGCAACAGCATTGCCTTTCCGAGGTTCCGGGCCAATTCCCACATTTCTGTCCCGCTCTCTTTTGCCACTTTGTTTCTGGCCACCTGAGAAATGACTTCTAAACACAAACAACTCAACCGTGTTTGACCCACGCATCTACCATGGCCGTCCACACACTCTACACACACAGCGACAGCTCCTAACAGACCATGGGTCACAAAGACTTCACTCGTTGTTTACCAATTGAGCTCGTGCTCTTGGTGATTGGGCATTTGGACCACTACTCGCTGATGGCCCTCTTGGAGGCTTTACCGTGGCTTAAAAGTGAAACGGTGCTCATCACAGACCATCACTTCCCACCAATGTTCACCACTGTCCAGGGACTCAAGAGACGCTATCTTCCATTGAATTGCCCGCACATCAACGACTTGCCACTCTACGGCAAGACTGTCGACACCGAGCCCATCAAGATCATAGAGTTTACCTATGGTGCTAATTCGTTCGATATGATTCAGAAAGAAGAGGCAAGAGGAGTCCCATCGCCAATCCAGCTTGTCAACTTCACCCACACTTCTTTCCTCTTTATCAACACATATGGTTTCAACACACCACGTGTTCCACAACTCATTGAAAGACTCGATAGGGCTAACAGTGGTTGCAAAGTCATGGCTGGACCTCACTTACTACCGTCATTCAATTTCAATACTGAGATTGGTGATTCAATTCCGAGATGTCCAAGTGTTCCTGAAATGCCTTGTGTGATAAATCACTTTTACACACTCCACCACCAGTTGAAGTTCTTACACGTTGACAACACGAGTGTCTTCACTGGACACACATTCCCTGCTCTTGAAAGTCTATCCATCATGTTCCGGAATACCAACAGTGCTCTTGCCTTCTCTCGGGTGACAGAAATAACCGCCCCATGCCTTCATTCCCTCACCATCCACTATCACACAAACCCTCCAATCATTAACAGCATCCACACTGATAGTACCAGATCTACCAGATCTATCAGATATGAAAACACGTTCGAGATGACTGATCTCTCTTCTGTTGGCTCCCACTGCTCAGAGCCCCATGATCATGAAGGATCGTTGAAAGAGATCATCACACAGTGTGATTTCAGTTTCATGGACAATTTCCCTGTGGTTAATCTATCTGGTATCCCCTTTGAGTTATTTGAAGCCTTAAACTTGTCCAAAACGTCTGGATTGCAGTGCTTGTTCTCTACAGGTGATTTCAGAATGGTTAAAAATGACTTTGAAGCACCAGCTCTCCATATGCTGTTGATTACTGTTCAGACCCAAGGGCTTCAGTTGCCAGTGATAAGATGCCCCAATCTCAGCATCCTGTATTTGTCGATTCTCTCCAATGACGTTGATATATCCGGGTTCGTTTCGGCTTTGGAGGAGATCAAATGTCTTCTCTACATCTATCAAAGTCCAGCCCTGGTACGGGAAAAGAAGTCCAACGAACTCCTTACAACAGCTCAATGGCGTGTGTTGTTTCAAAAAGTCTCACAAGGGGCGCATTCCATTGACATCTATGGTGTTCCCATGCCATTTCTCTTCACCTCAGTGTCACCTGTGTCTATTGGTTGTAAGAAGGTCTATCTTGGCCCGATGCTCGATGAACAGACACTCAGTATGATGAAGTACGGTACTGTCTCTGTGTGTGGAATACTTTTGAACCAGGAATTTGAAAGATGCATTTGGTTTGAATTCACTCCATTGCTTGTTGGTGATCGTGCACAACGGATGGCATCCAGGATGAAGGTGTCTATGAACTTTGGGCTTGATCGCTGGCCTTCTCGGCTGTCATTGTGCTGCTCAACCGGGTTCTTGTCATACGCTCTGAAAGGTCAAGGAGACCTATCCAAGGAGTTATCTCCTCTATGGAGAACCACCATCGCTACCAAGTATAAGCTCACGCAGTTTAAAGACGAGCAAGTGAGCCTCGATACCGTCTATCACTGTTGGAAGAGTCTGTCATTTACCAAGGAGATCAACAAAGTACACTCAGATGCTGTCATTTATTTACCTGTTGTCAAGATGCGACTGTACTCTTTTGATGGCTTTTATTCATTGTCTTGACCTTTGGCTGTGACGCTGTTGATTTGTTTCTATTGCATTGGCATTGGAAATGGGAAGCGCGAAACACTGGCACTCATTTGGCTTTGTCACTTTGCCCCTTTGCCACTTCTCTTCTGTTCATCCGCCGCCACCACCAACGGCAAGATCCAACGCACACACAGGCAGTTCCAACTCCTACGTCTCACACACAGGCAGAGCACTCATTCTCCCAGTTTTGCCGTGATGTTCTTCGCCGAGCTCTACGACGTACGTCTTCGGGATTTCTCTCCAGCCGCTGAGTTGAGAGCTGATGATTTGAGAGCAACCATCCGTAATGCGGCTTTCTACGGCTACTTCCCGGACTTCCGGTGCACCCATGAAGACCCAGTGCACTTCACCAACATATCCATCATGAATCGTCTTTGTCGTGTCCATGGTGACGAAGCGGTGTCCATGGAACAAGTGTTGACGTGGTTTGACAACTCAATGTTGGAGATCAGAAGGCTTCAGAACGCAGGCATCATTGACATAGAATATGTCGAAGCTGCTATTACGACCAACTTCCTGATGATGGTGAGAATCCAAGAGATTAATAGGAATTTTGTTTGCTTCTCCACTTTTGGTCTTTCGTGGCTTCCTGATGTTGACCCTTTTGTTTTAGACTGGTACACTCAGAGAGCACGCGTTGCTCGCTGAGGCTAACTATCCTTTCCTCCACTTAATGTATATCAATATAACCGCCAGAAGTGGTGTTGTCAAGCGTTGTAGTTGTGAGATCTGGTGGCAAACGCACTTTGATTTGTAGACTGCGGGGTAAATTGACGTGTTTTGACACCTTTCCAATCGGGCAGATCGCCTATAAATTGCTCCAATGGATGAGATTTGGATCTAACATTCAAATATTCACTTTCATCTTTAAAGAGTTGTATGCTGCTTTGAAGAGCCGTGTTTGGAGACTCTATCTCACTGTTATCAGTGCTTGCATCGTCACGCACAAGACAATAGAGCTGGTGGCGTGTCAGCATCATTCAGAGCCATTAAACAATCAATTGTATTGGTTGGAAAGCACCATGAGATATATACGCTTTCTTAAGATGGCTGAAGCAAAAGAATTCATCAATTATGGCTCTCAATTGATAGAAATGATGATAATTCTTCAAAATGGCATCTGATTACATAAGCTATCGCGTACTAGCTTATAACTAGTAGTCAAAACGTCGCTGTACTGATTTATATTCAATAAAGACGGCAATCCCACAATGCTCGTACTGGAGATTCACATAGAGTCAATATTCGTGTAAACCTCGTTCTTATGAGCCTGTGCAGCGTCCGTGATGGGCAGCGTTGGCAAATTCACTCTGTAGTTCAAATCATACACTTTCAATTGAGGAAGCTGGACCCAGCCTGGCTCCAACGGTGTAGCGTGGAACACAATCTCCTGTCTTGTACAAGGCAAAACTGACAACTGACTGAGGGATTTGGTTCCTGAAACTTGGAAGCTCTGGTTCTCAATAAGCGTCGTGGAGAATGAAAAGACACGAGATGTTGGGTTCTCAAGCATAAATATCAATTTCAAGTCGTTGTTCTCCTCACTTGGCTCCACTTGAAGAAGGACACGAGGGTCAAGAAGGGGAAGACTGAGTTTCCACGGCTCATGATTGTAAACATTGATCACGTCACTTCCCTTTCTCTTCCACTTCAAAGACATACTTGCCTCAAAGGAAATGTTTCTGTAAGTGTGTCCATCTTCAATGATAGTCTCAACATAGTGATCACACTGGATCTTCTTGTTCTCCAACGTTGTCATCTCATTCAAGTCTGTCTTTTCCTTACACACCATACCAGTGTTTTCAACTTTCAAGTCCAAGTCATTACCAACCAACTCCAAGTGTTGTTCGTCGTTCAAAGCAATAGTAGCTCTCATAAGCCAGAACCTTGATGGTTTCGGAACGGCAGCATCACCGTCTTTGATCTCAAATACCCTTGGTAAATCATTATCCTGAAGTCTTGGAAGAATAGTCATTGAAACCTTTAGTGGGTCAACCAATTGAATATCAAATCTCTGCTCATCGACGATAGGAACAGTTTCGTCGTTGTTCACAATGAAAGTGGTAGTCAAAGTGAGTCTGATCGAAGACTTCTTCTCCTTGGATACATGTGGGGCAGTGAACAACAACGATGTAGTGATGTCTTTTTCTTTCTCCACAGACTTGATCTCAAACTCTTTATCTGAGTCTCCACCCCAAGTACAAACAGTCTCAGTTTCATCATAAGTGACAACGGCAGTAGACTTTAAACCAACAAGTTCATGATCAGTGTTGAAGACCTTGATAGGAAGGGACAACTTCTCTCCAGAGATGACAGTTCCAGGCACTTCTCCAATAGTGACCTTAGTATCTGGCGCCCTTGGTATAACCTCGTAAACACTTGGCTCTGTAGTGGCGACAATACTCTCAATGCCAGTGTCATTATACCAAATGTGACGATATTTCAACGGTTTTGTGATAACTGGAATGTTGATGTTCACCTTGAAGTAATCTTGATAGAGGAAAGCACCAGTGACAGATGTGACAGCGTGACGACCAATTTTCTTTGTTGGAATTGCAAGTTTGATGATCTTCTCCTCGTATGGTTTGAAGGATAGGTTTGATGAACCAACAAAGCAATTCTTCTCGTTGTCATATTCAAGCGTCTGTGTTTCAGAGCTGGATGGAGCAAGGTCCTGGTCATGCTTTATGAGAAGTGAGGACTGTGACTCATCAAATGAGATCAATAGATCATCAACAACGGTGAGATCCATGACATCGTTCAACTTGGATGTAAGCCTCAATTGGATAAAGCTGTGGTTGGTCAATGGTACCTTGGCATTTTTGAACAAGACTTCACATTCAAAGAGATCGAAGTTTGAGTCTGTAGGTGCGTTAATGACGACATCTTGTTCTTGATCAAGGAACGACTTGAAAGTTCCAGTGGTAGGGTTCGTGATCTCCTTGACCTTCTCATACTCTGAATCCAACAGAGCTTGAGGAACGAGACCAAGTTCCAAGAGATTCAACACAGATGGATAGTACTTCTTGAGCTCAACACAACATTGGAAGAGTTTACAGTAAACTGCACTTAGTAAATGATTCCAATCGTCTTCTTTCAAGACATCACACGACTGTTCATACAACTTGAATGCCTTTTCATAGTTCTTTGACTTAAAGTTCTCTTCAGCAAGTTGATAGTTGACATAACCAATTGATCTGTTGAACGTGTTGTCCTTCTTTTGGAATGCCAACTTGGAAAATGTCAAAAGGTTCATCAAAGAGTCTTGGAAGTCTTCAGAACTAAGCGACGAGGAATATGAGTCCTGTGGTGATGTACCTTTATCAGACTGCTCTCGTCTTCTCAAGATATCAGCTGATTGGAGGTAGAGATAACCAACGTGAGGAAGAACCAACGGTGATAGTCTGTCTGAAACATCGGGTATGAAAGGGACTTCAGATGGGATGAGTGTAACTGGTGCCAAATCTGAAAGCTGGGCCAACCACTTGAATTGCAGAGAGAGCCAGTTGCAAACAGAGTAAGAGTCTGGAGAAAGTTTCTGGAGCTTGAGGAAGTACACAACACTTTGGATGTGAATGTCAAACTTCTTGTATGCCACGTTTGGTTGCTCGTTGTAGAGATAAAGTCTGACAATGTGGAATATGGTGATATCGAGTAAAAGTCGAAATTGTGACCAGTTGGTATGCGAAATGGGGAGTATGTTGAAGATCTCAATCAAGCTTTCATAAGCAGTCTCCAAGGACTTTATGGCAACGTCGTATTGCTGTTTGATCTCATTGACGATGCCAAGCTTCAACGAGTAACGTGCTTCTATTAGAAACTTGAGTAATGTGTTATCTGCGGGAATCATTCCAATGACTTTGCTTCTCTTTCTGCGGATCCTCTTATCCAGATTGTTGTAGAACTCGATCGATGATGGCTTGATGATCTGAAGAACATCGAGTGCGAATGTGGTGATCTCTTTTGGTGCTGACGATGGTAAGAATAACAGACCGTTTCTGCTGTTGAGACCCGTCATCTTCCTTATCGTGTTCACCCTCTCCTCTAAATCGGGGTTCAATGCAGTCGACTTCGACGACACGATGATGGCAAGAAGCCGCGTAGAGCCGTTGACAAGCTGGTCTTTGAGGATGTTGATTTCCGAGGCAAGTTCTGTGTCGATACGCTCAACGTCCTGCTCATCTGTGATCTCAGCGTCCATTTCATAGAAAGCGATGAAGAGAGCCGGCGTGATTGATCTGTAATTCTGGAGCCAGTCCACAGTCAAGATACCATCCGGGTATACCGGAGATCCTTCAACACTGAGAGACAACGGCGACTGTTCTTCTGGGTCCTTCTTCGGTATTGAATATGAGTTGTCCACGATCTTGAAGCGATAGCGATGCTGGTGTGTTGGTGCCTGTGATTTGGTCGAAGCTGAGTCCCACATGACGCCATCCACGTGGTACTTCCGCCAGACTTTGACAGCGTCCTCGACGAACGTGTGCTCCGAGATCACTGGCTGCTTCCTGAAGAGCGGATCGGCCCGCTGCATCAACGGGTTGGCGGAGAGGTCCTCGTTCTCCCCAGGGAAGACCTTCGAGGCGGCGGCGTCGAGGCCCTGGACAATGACAAGCGGCGCCAAATGCGCTAGTAGCTGTGAGTGGTACGACTCCATTGGTCCGGGCGTGGAATTGACGGGGCGGTCGTCGTTGTTGGCTCGTTTGGTGAGCGTGGTGTGTTCAGGCTCTTTGTTGATGTGGCGGTAACTGGTACTGTTTTGAAGGAAAATCCACTTAAACACCCGGAAACAGTAGGTTACTTCTTATAGTAATGTTCGCGAAAAAGACGGGTTACCCGGCCGGTGCCGCGCCGCAGAACGCCCACGCCCATCACCAGCTCGCAACCGAGCGCCGAACCCCCGCCAAACCTCTGCCACCGACACCACAATGTTCGCCGTTAGAAGCTCGCTTTTGAGAACCAGAGCTCCTGCTTTTACAAGAAACTTCTCATCCACGCTTACAAGAATGTCTGACCTCAAGATCGAGAGAATTGCCCCAGGTGACGGCGTTAACTTCCCAAAGGTCGGTGACAAGGTCACCATCCACTACACCGGTACCTTGGAGAACGGTAAGAAGTTCGACTCCTCCCGTGACAGAAACTCCGCTTTCCAGTGTGTCATCGGTGTCGGCCAGGTCATCAAGGGCTGGGACGAAGGTATCCCACAGTTGTCTCTTGGTGAGAAGGCTGTCCTTACCATCCCAGGTAACAAGGCCTACGGTGAGAGAGGTTACCCAGGTTTGATTCCACAAAACGCCACCTTGATCTTCGACGTTGAGTTGCTCAAGATCAACTAAGTTGTATTTCCGTTGAAATCTGATGTCTTTCCACCCGATTAAGGTGTTATCTTAGTTACAATTGCATTGTAGATTCATGATATTGGCACTATGACGTCAAACTTCGTTATATTTATAAAACCCCCTAGGCACTGGTTCTACTTCTTCCTCTCGCACGGCCACGAGCAGTTCCACTCCCACGACTGCTTCCAGTTGTACTTGCACGGCCACCTCGACCACCACGAGTGACGACTTTAGAACGACCACGGGTAGAGACTGTAGTTCCTCCGCGTCCACGCCCACGAGCAGTAGTACCACGACCACCACGACCAGTTCCAGTTCCACGACCACGACTAGTTTCACCACGCACTCTTTTTGTAGGTGTGGTATCTGCTGTTCTCTTCCTTCTATTGGTGCGTGCCTTTGGTTTTTCTTCTTCTTCTTGATCTTCTTCTTCTTCTGAATTACCATCATCCTCTTCTTCTTCTCCATCTTCTTCAACTTCTTCTCCCTCTTCCTCTTCTCCTTCTTCTTCTTCCTCTTCCTCGTTGTCATCATCTTCTTCATCTTCTTTCTCCTCTTCGTTATCTTCCTCTTCTTCCTCACCTTCTTCCTGATCATCCTCATCTCCTTCTTCGTTTTCTTGATCATCCTCCTCTTCATCTTCACTGTCTTTAGAATCATCATCTTCCTCTTGTAAATCCATAGCACGCGTTCTTCTTCCTCTTCTTTTCGTTTCGACAACAGGTTCTGGTTTTTTCTTCTTAGCTGCAGCTTTGTCTTCTTCATTCACTCTTGGACGGCCTCTTCTCTTCTTCGTCGGTTTTGGTTCATCATCTGCTTCAACATCGTCTTCGTCTTCTGATCCTTCTTCACCTTCCTCCTCTTCTTCACCATCTTCTGTGTTTTCATCATCATCTTCACCATCCTCCTCTTCTTCCTCCTCACTCTCTTCCTTGACGTTCTTTCCTCTTCTTCCAGACACCTTCTTAACCACTGCACTCTTACCTCTTTTTCTTGTGACAGCTCTATGCTTTGTTGGCTCCTCGGTTTCGTCTGCTTCATCTTGTGTGGCATCATCAACTTCGTCCTTTGATGTAGAGTCTGGATTCTTGGCTCTTTGTTCCATCAAATCACCAACAAGCCCCCAAGGAGGATGGAACTCTTTCTCTTTTTTCACCTGTCTCGTTGATCTTCTCTTCTTTGTAGGAGTCGTATCAGCCTTGTCCTGTTCTGGAGTTTGAGATCCATCCGTATCTTGATCTTCGTCTTCAAGTTCATCAAGACCCTTGAGGTCATAAAGCGTGTCGAGCTTCTCCCAAACATCAGTAGCACTCAACAACTTCGATTCATCAGTGACACCGTCGTTTATCGTCTTGAGGATCGTCATCATGGCGAAATGCTTCTTCTGACCTGTGGTTGTTTGTTAGTCCAACTGTCATATACTGTAGTGTGTCGTTGTTGCCCACTTACCAGCTGGTTTTTCCTTGCACATAGCACGGAAGAGCTTGATCTCCTCATCAATTGTCCACTGTCTCATTGCTGTTTAGTCTGTGTCTTTTGGATTCCTCGTATCGTTGTATGGGGACAGTAGTAAGTACTGTTTGTTGTCGTTCTTGGTGATGGCCCCTGGGAAGCGTGGTGTCCGGGTGTTAAGGAGTTACCTGGTGCACACTGCACAATCGCTCACTTGGGTGCAAATGTATAATCACGGCTCCCTACAAATCTGAGCGTATTGGAGTACAGAGATAAATGAGCAGTCGTGTGTACCGGGCAAATCACCTGCCAGGCCGCAACGTCAGTGGAGAAACTCTCTGTGTGCTCGATATTCCGCTTTGAGCTGAAAGAGCCATGACACAAATACCCGGCGATTGACAATTGTTTCCGTGCTTCAAGGTTAGCGGTTAGATGCTATAAAACATCAACAGCCATGCTGATTCCACACACAGCTACCACCGAGACCAGCTGCTGCCAATGCAACCAATCTCGACCCGAGAGTCCCGAGTCCACAGGCCAGGACAGAAATATGAACACTCCTTTGGTTTCTGTCTCCCCACTACATGATGCTTGAAGCGCGCCCATTGACACAGAGTTTGCAGTACGCTCCATGAGCTGAGCTCCTATTCCTGGATTTCTGTCTCTTGTTTCTTGTTCGTCTGTGGATGATGCCACCTCCAGAACGCCCTCATCGACGGCCAGAAACTCATCGCTGAAGGATGTCTATAAGAGCCGCCTGGGTTAACTCCTCTTTCCCTCCCTTGTGCCACCAGCTCTGATCTCCACACCAAAGGCACAATGTCGAAACGCAGACCAACCGCAGAGCCCTCTAATGGAGAAGGGCCTCCCCACAAACAGAGTGCCGGCACAAATCAGGACGGGACCAGGTCCCTCATCACCGTCGGTGTCGTCTCTGCAAAAGTACACAGAGAGACAGAGGAAGAGATGGACGAAGCGTTGGCCTTGGGCGAGGGCTATCCACCAGGACGATCACCAGCAGAGATCATGGAACAGTTGATTGCATATGTCAGAAGCATAGAGATCGAGGGGTTGACGTGGTGTGAAGGTGAACGGACATTTCCTTACCATGGAGAGCTGAAACTTTTAGTGATGAAAGCCATCGTTGTTGATGCACTTGTACCTCCTATGGAGGATCTTGGACGGGTTATTATGATGTATGGCACTCCTGGATTTATGGTGAGATATGCAAATGTTTGCCATGCGGAGAAGCTAATTGACTAGGCCCATATGCTGAGCAATATTCTGAATATTAGTCCAGCTTCATGTAGAACTTTTCCATGTCTTCATGTATGTTCCCTCATTACCCACACGTGATGATTCCAAGTTGTTGTACTATATATAGCTTAATCCTTTAAAATAGCAGTCTTATATATTAATGTACTAGCATACACCTTAATTGGCCAACATTAACTCCTCAACGAGTTTGGCAGTGGCCTTATCTTCACCCTCCCCTCTTTTCCCATATACACCCGCTTCAACTCTGTTTGTCTTTAACTCTGATGGGCCATACTCGAGGACTTTCTTCTTCATCGATTTTGGTAGTGATGTGATGTTGAGATAAGATAGTTTCTTCATTTCACACAATGAGAGAATTGGAAGTACTGTCTGGTTAGAAATGACAGGAACTAAAGTCAAAGCAGCAAGTTCTGGAAGTGAGTACGACAGCGAGGTCATAACATCACGCGGACGTCCAAGCAATTGTAATTTTGTTATCTCACATCCTGTGCAGATGAATCTCCTGAGTCTGGAACATCCAATGAGAATAATCTCAGCTTCAATCAAGTTCTTGATTTCACAATGTACAAATTTTGGACATGATGCATTATCCAACTTGATCAACGACTTCGACTCACTCGCTCCATGGTTCTCAATGGCCTTCGGCTTCTTCTTGTTCACCTGATCGAGATCACTTGCAACCGGCGTTGAATCATTTGTAATGTCACATTCAACCTTCAGCGTACATAATCTTGGGAATGTTGAGTTTTCAATGATAATTCTGTGGTTTTGGGTTGTTAGACGGATCCAAAGACGTTTCAACTTGTGTAAGTTTCTTCCCAAAAGTGAAATTTTGATTAATTCGTTCTGAACATGAGTAGAGCTGACGGCACGTCTGTATGCACGGCCCCTTGGACTGTGAATGATCAGGTCTTCCAGGTTGACCAGATTCTCCACCAAGTGTGGAAAATTGCAGTTACTCTTGAAATCCAGTGTAATCTCCAATGATTTTAAAGTTGCAGTGAAGTTAAGAAGAGCTTGGTCGAGATGTGATATGGTTAACACGTCTTGGGAACGCTTCATGAGCAATTTGTGAACAATATTGTTGTCTGATTCTTGGGAGATAGGTAGGACACATTGGCGGCCCCATACATAAGGATGGCGGCGGCCCCCATCAACCCCATAAATCCACAGGCAAGTGCAGTCAGCCGTCGCCCTTGAACCCAGCAACCCAGCAGAATGCCTCAAGTCGGCAGAGGACAGTCGACCCAGCTGTGCCAGTCGTCTCCAAATACGGCTGTTCCCACCTGTCCAAGAGGAGGATCAAAGATATGGGCATCGGCCCCAACAGGTCTTCTACGTCTATAAGCCAACGTCCACTCCAGAACCCACAGAAGCATCCACAACCACTACAACTCCCACGCGATTGAGAACATCTCTGAACAGTTGAAAGAGGCTGAGAAGTTGACAGCTCCAGCTTCAACCAAATGAAACAGGCTACAGAAGAAAGACACTTCCAATTCTACAAGAAACATTGAAGACAAAGAAGATGATCCGTTGCCAATGGTATCTTTGAGAAAGGGCCAGCCATGCCTTCTTGGAGAGAGAGATACACGTTCCACAGCCACTTAACTCAATAGAGCGCCCATGTCCAGTTTGAACCCAATTCAAACGCCAAAGCATACACCGCCATTGATTAATCAGAAACGTCAGTCCCAGTAAGGCAGAAAGTGGAGGCTCCCATACAACCTGCACAGCGAGTCGATCAAAGTACAAATCGTCGGGAATGATTCAACTCTATATATATAGAGAACAATTGCAATTGAATATGAGCTCAAGAATATATCGTCAATTAAACTCTAGAACGTCATGATCATGGCGCAAATAGTTAAAATTAATTGATTAGAATATTAAACATCAATCATTACATAGCTTCTCCACATCGAAAACGTTTGCGTATCTCACCATTCCAGGAGACCCAGACCGCAGAATCAAACGGCCAAGAACCTCCATTGAAGGCACAACATCATCAACAACAATGGCCTTCATTGTTAGAAGCGGCAGTTCTCCATGGTAAGGTCTGATATGCTCGCCTTCGCACCACGTCAATCCATCAAACTCTAGGCTTCTGACATGAGCAATCAACTGTTCCATGATCTCTGCTGGTGATCGTCCTGGTGGATAGCCCTCGCCCAAGGCCAACGCTTCGTCGATCTCAGCTTGCGACTCTCTGTGTCCTCTTCCAGAGATGACGTGGATGTAGATGAGGGACCTGGTCCCGTCCTGATTTGTGCTGGCGCTCTGTTTCTGGGGAGGCTCTTCTCCTTTGGAGGGCTCTTCAGTTGGTCTGCGTTTCGACATTGTGCCTTTGGTGTGGAGATCAGAGCCGGTGGCACAAGGGAGAGAAAGAGGAGTTAACCCAGGCGGCTCTTATAGACATCCTTCAGCGATGAGTTTCTGGCCGTCGATGAGGGCGTGTTGGAGGCGCTGTATCATCCACAGACGAACAACAAACAAGAGACAGAAATCCAGGAATAGGAGCTCAGCTCATGGAGCGTACTGCAAACTCTGTGTCAATGGGCGCGCTTCAAGCATCATGTAGTGGGGAGACAGAAACCAATGGAGTGTTCATGTTTCTGTCCTGGCGCGTGGACTCTGGACTCTCGGGTCGAGATTGGTTGCATTGGCAGCAGCTGGTCTCGGTGGTAGCTGTGTGTGGAATCAGCGTGGCTGTTGATGTTTTATAGCATCTCATGGAACCGATTCCTCAGAAACACCAGAAACAACCACCGGGCCAGGGCTCCAAAACCCAGAGCCCCAGAAATTTTTCAGCGGCGGCCCCATACAAAGGATGGCGGCGGCCCCATCAAAAAAAAAAAAAAAAAAACATCAAGAGACAGACAGATGCCTCAAGGACGTTGCCGGGTTGGCGGAGAGCCACGACACATGGATGAAGGAGTGATGTCGGTGCAGTGCCAAGTTGGAGGCTCTCATTGAGCACTTGGCGGCAACCTTGTGGGAGCACGTCAACGCTGCTTCCTCTTCTTGTGTCAATGGCGATGCTGCTTGTGAGAATGCCAGAAGAGGGCTCGAGAAATGTGGCCCGGTTGGTGTACTACGAGGCTCGACACTGGTGCTGAGATGTATTCAGTTCCAGGCCTTGTTGACTACTTGAAAGGCGAGACAGACGATATCATGGTCAAATTACTGCTCTCCAAGAACGATTCCAATGGCAAGCAAGACCTGTCTCACACAGGCCGTGATCACAAGTTTTACAAGGTTCACGAGCACAACGATCACAGATGATCTCCTCATCGATTGTACCCACTTCCTCATTGCTGTTTTGTCTGTGTCGTTTGGATTATCGGTATCCGTTGTATGGAGTACTGTTTGTTGTCGTTCTTGGAGATGGCCTCTGGGAAGCGTGGTGTCCGGGCCGGCCGCGTGCTAATGGGTTACCCGGCGCCCCATATATTGGGTGCAAATATACTACAACTCCGTACAATTATGGGAGCATTGGAGTACCACAGATAAGCCAATAGCCGTGTTGTGTATAGAGCAAACTCCGCATTTGTCACCGGTGTCACCTGCCAGGCCGCAACAGTGGAGAAGCTCTCTGTGTGCTCGATATTCCGCTTTGAGAAAGAGCCGTGGCACAAAATGTGGAGAAGGCCTGCGCGGGTATTTAAGGCCGGCGATGCCCACTTGGACTCCACACTGCTGAATTCGTAGCATTTGACCAATTGAACACCGCACAATGTCCTACAAATACATCCTCACAACAGTGCCTAAGCCGGGCGTGCTCCAGATTCAGCTCAACCGCCCAAAGGCCCTCAACGCGCTCAAATCAGAGCTTGTGGCCGAGTTGCTCCAGGCGCTCGCTAGGGCAGACCGTGACATTGATACCTATGGCGCTGTGGTGATCACGGGAAACGAGAGGGCCTTCGCCGCTGGTGCCGACATCAAGGAGATGCAGTTCGTCACCTCGGAGGAGGCCACCAAGAAGAACTTCCTCGGCAACTGGAGCGACTTCACCAAGTTCAACGTCCCAATCATCGCCGCCGTGGAAGGTTTTGCTCTCGGTGGAGGCTGTGAGATCGCCATGTGCTGTGACATTGTGTATGCTTCCAAGGAGACGATGTTCGGCCAGCCAGAGATCAAGCTCGGTGTCATCCCAGGTGGAGGCGGTACCCAGCGTCTCATCAGAGCCATTGGTAAGTCGAGAGCCATGGAGTACAACTTGACCGGTGATCTCTTCTCTGGTGAACAGGCTGAGAAATGGGGGCTCGTGTCCAAGACTTTTGAGGCTGGTACCGTGTTGGAGAATGCTTTGAAACTCGCTGCTAAGATTGCAAGAGGTCCAAGAGTCGCCACAAGAGCTTGTAAGAACTCCATCAACATGTCTATGGAGTCCAACCTCAACGCTGGTCTTGACTACGAGAGAAGTACGTTCCACTCCTTGTTTGGTAACTTTGAGCAACAGGAAGGTATGGCTGCCTTTGTTGAGAAGAGAAAAGCCAACTTCTCCAAGTCCAAGTTGTAAATGATTACGTGGTGTACATCTACAGAGATTCATTCAATGAAGGAGATTTATTGTGGTCTGGAACTTCCTCTCTTTTTTTGGTCATGATGATCTAACAATCTGTGCTTCTGCTTCGAGTTTGTCCGCCTGTCTCTTCAATTCCAGAAGTGTGTTGATAGCTTTGTAAACTTCTTCCTGTTTAGCAACGAGCTTTTCTGTAGCCATAACTGGTTTAGAACCCATGCCCAGTTCACCCAATACCCCAACAATACGTTGGTGGACTGCTGGTTTATAAGATGTAACCTTTGCCGATCTCAAAAACACACCAGGTGTGATACGTTCTTGATGAACTTTCAAACCAAATGCCTCTTCTTCTCTCGGTGTTAAACTCTTGGATAACAATGTGGAAATTGGGTTCTCTTTGCGTTTCTTTTGTTGTTCCAATTTCTCCTGTTGAATTTGCTTCTGTTTGAGTAATGCTTGTTGTTTCAACTTCTCATTCAATACCGTCAATGGGTTCTCAGGAGCCGGTGAATCAACTCTGCGTTTACGCTTCTCAGTCATAAGTTGGTTGTAAAGTTGTGTTAAACCTTGAGAAGTCAAGTATTGTGAAATGGAAGCATTGGCCTGTGGTGAATCCAACAACTGTAATAGTTGAGCCCTTTCAGTCATGGTCTTCTTAGCTGCAACTTCAAACTTACGAGCCTCGATCAACAAGGACTCCTCTTCTGCAATCTCAGCTGGTGATCTTTCCAATAATCTGTTGAGATATGCTTTTCTGTCAATCTCTTTCTTCTTGCTGAAGTTCAGATTTGAAATCAAGTTGGTATTCTGTGACGTTTCATCCTTCTCGTTCTCATAGATTAAAATTCTTTGACAAACAGTGTAGAATCTCTCTTGTAAGTCTTCCATGGTACGATATCTGTCTTTGAAGTCATATCTGTCATGAACAACAATCCATCTGAGGTCAAATGCCTTGGCAAGGTCAAAGAGATATCTTGTTTCTTCATAATCCCATGGACATGGTTTTCTTACCACTTTCTCTTCTTCATCCTCCTCATCAGCAACGGTTTTGGTCTCTGAATCAGTTGCTTTAGTGTCCTTGTTATCGACAGAACCTGGAGATTCCTTTTTAGCGTCAGATTCTGAAACATCTTCTGGTTCATCAACATCCATGACATCGTCAACATTATCACCCTCGGCAATGAAAGACGTGTAGTCATCTTCTGTGAAGTCAGGCACACTCAACTCAACGTTATACTTCTCAAACTTGTATGGAAGGTCCGAAGCTTCAACAATCTCTTTGGAACCTTTGACCCAATGGTGGAGTCTCAGTCCGTCCTTCCGCGAGTGGTTCTTGAAAGAGGCCCACGTCCAGCTCGAGGGCTTATCAAGCGAGTTGAGTCTGTCTTTGAACTTCTGCTGGTTTCGAACGGCAACCGGTGGAGTGTTCTGGCCAAGCAACTGGTAGAGCTCTCTGCTCATACCGGTGAGACCCTTGGGCCGCGGCTGGTCGGACCTCTGCTTCTTCTTGGCCGGCTGGTCATTGCCCTGGATACTGAGAACTTCAAGGATGTCAGACGACATTGTGGCGGGTTGTTCTTTGTGTTTGTTGATTCGTTGATTCGCTGATGTTGTTGGTTTGGTTGTTGTCTTTTGGTGCTTTCGTGTTTGTCCGAGATGGTTGAGCGAAAAGAACGCATTCGCGGAGACACCAACACCCGGACACCAATATGACACTTGCAAGATCGTGGCTCCATACAAAGGAGACAGGGAAGAAGGGCGGCACACAGACAACGGCACACACAGCACACCAACCGACTCGGCGGCTAGTTCCAAAAATGCTCTCCAGCAACGGCAGAAGAAGCAAGATCAGAGCGCCCAAGAAGAACCTGGCCAGCGAGGTCGACTTCGAGCAGTCGTGGGCCGTGCTCTCGGAGGCCATCAGGGAGATACAGAACAAGAACGCCTCCAAGCTGTCCTTCGAGGAGCTGTACCGCAAGTCGTACAACCTGGTGCTCCGGAAATACGGCAAGCAGCTCTACGACTCGGTCAACAGACTCGTGGGCGCCCACTTGCTGGACATCAAGGACAAGCTCACACAAAGACTCGCCAAAGACAGCAGACATGCCATTCTCAAAGAGGTCGCTGCGGACTGGTCGGACCACCAGCTCTCGATGCGGATGATCGGAGACGTGCTGATGTACCTCGACAGGGTCTATGCCAAGGAGAACCACTTGCCGCTCGTGTTCGATGCTGGAATCAACCTCTTCCGTGATAACGTTATCAAGCGGGACGGTATCTTGATTGGTAACACGCTCAACGCGTACCTCTTGGAGGAGATCACTGCCAACAGAAATGGGCTCATCGTCGATATCTTCCTCGTCAAGAACGTGATCACGATGTTTGAGTCGCTGGCCGAGGACGAGAAGAACATGGAGACCGGCGAGAACTACTACCTCAAGTACTTTGAGCCTTACTACTTTGACAAAACACTGGAGTACTATGACAGGATCGCCAATGAGTTGTTGGAATCCAACCACGGAACTTCATATCTCAAGAAAGCTGATGAGCTCCTGAGGAACGAACAGGACAAGTGTATCCTTTATGTGCCTCAGATCACCTACGAGAGACTCATGTCACTGGTTGACAAGGTCCTCATCTCTTCCAGGATTGACAAGGTTATGAGCTTTACAACAGAAGGCCTCAAGTACTGGGTATTGGAAGACAAGCACGATGAACTATCGCTCTTGTACAAGTTGCTATCCCGAGTGAAACACTTTGAGGGGCTCAACTCCCAGCTGAGAGAGATTATTTTGGAAGAAGGCTCTGCGTTGGAACAACAACAGACAATGGCTGCCGAGACAATATCAGCCCCAAAGACCAAAAGCAAGGGCCCAAGCGCTGGTAAGAAAGCATCAGTTCAAGCCATTGCTTGGATTGAGAAAGTGATGGGGTTGAGAGAGAAGTATGACAATATCATGAAGAGTTTGGGAAACGATTCTGGTATCCAGAAATGCATTGATAATGCGTTTGTTGAATTCTTGAACAAGAACGTGAAGTTATCAGAGTATTTGTCTTTGTTCATTGATGAGAGTGTTAAGAAGTCTGGTGATAAAACAGAAGAAGAACTCGAAGTTGTGATTTCTAAGGCCATCAGTATCTTCAGATTTATCAAGGATAAAGACATGTTTGAAAAGTACTACAAGAACCATTTGGCCAAGAGACTTTTGAAATCATCACATGAGATTGAGAGAACAATCATCTCGAAGCTCAAGAACGAAATTGGTGCATCATTCACATCAAAACTTGAAGGTATGTTCAGAGATATCAATCTATCAAAGGAAGTCTCCAAAACCTTCAACCACAAAAACTTTGAAATCAACGTTCTCACAAAGACGTTTTGGCCTATCCAACCGAATCCCAACAGCCAGGAAGTTATATTAAACACACAACTCAGTGATATGAAGGATTCTTTTGCTGGTTATTACCAAGTACTTCACAGTGGAAGAAACTTGACTTGGGCATACAACTTTGGTTCCGTTGACATAAGAATCAAATTTGAAAAGAAGATCCACGAATTGAACATGTCGTTATACTGTGGTCTCATAACACTTCTTTTTGAAGAACATGATGAACTCACTTTCCAGCAAATTGAGATGTTGACCAGAATACCCAAACCAGACCTCATCAGAAGCTTACAGTCCATTGCCGTTGCTCCACGTACGAGAATCTTGATCAAAAAGCCAATGTCGAAGGAAATCAAACCAGATGATATGTTCAGTTTTAACTACTCATTCACTGCCCCTATGACGAAGGTTAAAGTGCTAACTGTGGCAAGTAAGGTCGAGACTGACTCAGAGAGAGCAAAAACCATTGAGAAAGTTGACGAGGATCGTAAGTTTGAATTGGACGCTGCACTTGTCAGAATCATGAAGACAAGGAAGCAAATAAGGCACAATGAGCTTATCACCGAGGCTGTGAAGCAGATCACAAGATTCAGTCCGTCACCACAGTTTATCAAGAGAAGGATCGAGGCTTTACTGGAGAGAGAGTATCTCCAAAGAGACGAAGACGATAGAAACATTTACCATTATGTTGCTTGAAGATAAGTTTCAGATACGTACCATCATTACAAGATTATAATCGTCATAAAAAGTCATTAATTCATTAAATAAAATCGTAAGTTCTCAAACCCACACTTCGTCTTCACATCTTCACAAACTCCTCATCAAGCGTACACATAGCCTCAACGGAAGAAGCAAACTGATTGAACAGATTATCAAGTTCATCCTTCACCTTTTCGAAATTTGGAGCTCGATCATGGCCAGTCAAATTTGCTCTCAAAACCATAGTTCTGATGTACTCTGGAGTCTTGATGAGGTACTGAGGACTTCCAATTGGAGAAATAATCTCGTAGATAGCATCCGATGAAGTGAACTGAATGGCTATATCAACAAAGGGCTTCAACTCGTTGGTTCCGTCAAGCATATGGAAAGTGAAATAAAGAAGCTGGTAGATGTTCTTCAGCGTCACGATCTCAAAGACTTCGTACCTTGTCTTTCTGTGTTTGAGTGCAAATGGGAACAGTTTCAAGATCTTGAGTAAACAAAACATATCGGCTGGTGAGACGTTATGGTCTCTCTCAATGACTCTTGCTAGAACCTTGGTCAACTCAGCAAGCAGAATCCAACAAGAAGGAGAGAAGTTCAAAGCTTCAATATGGGCAGATATCAGACAACACAGGGAGTAGATCTTGGATTCAGTAACAGTCTCTGCAGATCCAAATGGTTTCATCTTGTGGCTCAAGATGGCATCAGCGACAAGGGAGCAGAAGTCCTCGCTAGTCTTGAAGCTTCCAATCAGTTTCTCCTCTACCCTTCTCAAGCTCTCACCAATGTTACCATGCAAGTTCAGGAAGTTCTTGGAATCATCTTCAGTTGCTCTCTGTTCGAGTTTGAACGTCTTAGAAAGCTGTTCAAAAGCCTTGGAAGAACGAACATACTCATACCCATAAGTGTTGATGAATTCAGTGACCTTCCTAGCAAAAGACTCATAATGGGGGTCATTCTTCTTCAGAGATGCATCGTACTCCTTCTTCACGAAGTTGATAATGACAGCCAAGAATCGGGCACGAACACCAACCGAATCGTTCCTGAGCAAGTTGTACACAAGGTTGATGGTGATCTGAAGACGATGTGTCTGGACCAGGATGTTCTTGCAATTCAAAAGCTTCGGATCAAGTTTGGATATCTCCCAGATGAAGGCGTTGAGACTGCTTGCGTACTTTCTCCGAACCAGGTTATTGATCAGAGAAAGAACGAATCTGTCCCTTTCAAGAGTGTAAATCCTTGTTCCGGATGTTTGAAGAATGAAGGAATACATCCGTGGCTCATCATCAAAGTTGTTGAAATGAATCAATCTGCTCCAGTTATCAACACCAACCCTGACCAGCTTACCAAAGAGAAGACACCACAAGTCTGGGAATAGTGATGGGTTCAGATCGTTGAATGTGTCTCTCAAGAAGACCAAGACACTCACATCATGTGTCTGTATCGTGAAGGTGCGAACAATGTCAACGTTTGTCTTGAAGAACAACTTCTGGGAACTGAACGGGGCAATAGCGGTAAATAAGTTCTTTTGTGTCTGTAGATTGAGCGTCATAAAGTCAGAGTTATCAATGAAGGTCTTCCAAGCATCCACAAACACTTGGTTCTCGGAAAGTTTCTCAATCATTGATCCAAGGAAGGACGTATTAGTTGGCATGCCATACGCATTGTTCACTCTCACCATCACATCAAACGCTTGAATAGCAGACTTGATAACAACAGAAGATTCAAAGTCACAAGCTGAGAACAACTCAGCAAATCTCAAATCAAAGTTCTTTCTGGATGCAATCAATAAGGCAAGAAGGATATTCAGTCTGTTGCAGAATGCACTGAGATCGGACGACACTTTGGACACTGGTGTCGCTCTCTCCAAGAACCTTCCATTCAACTTACCACCAGACTCACCGTACTCCATGAGAAGATTGATGTAGATATTGGCAATGGTGTCCTTGTTCAAGCCATTCTCTGATAGGATATCTGGTCTGTTGGACTCACCAATGAAGTTTCCAAACTTGTTACTCTTCAAAACATCGAACATCACCAACAATGTCTGATCATCAATGGACCAGCGTAGTTGTGAAACCATGTCGTTGATAACCAAAAAGTCCCGTCTTAGCTTGTCAGGCCTGGAAGACGAAATGTCTCTTTTCAAAATACTTCTTACGACTTCCCATTGCGGAGAATCAGAACCATGAAGTGCACAAACATCTTTGAAGAACTCGAGATCTTTCAGCTCAGCCATGTAGATAGCCTTCCAAGTCAAGTCTTGATGAGTAATGAAAAGCATCGATAAAGACTCAGAGAACAGACCATAGGTCTTCAACTTTCTGCGGATGGTATGTCCATCAATGTATCCAACAAACTCAAAGTACAGAGTCAAGATCTCCTTTGCCTTTATCTTGAAGTCAAAGATGGTCAAGTAGTTGGTCTGAAACACCTTGAAAGAGCAGTAGTAAAGCATGTACGACAAACTGAGATAATAGAAGTCAATGTCTTTCATACGGCCCGTTCTTCTGATAAGTGACTCTATCCTGAACCTGAAGTTATCCACCATCGTGACCAATGACCTAGCCTCATTGACAGGTAAAGAAGAGCACATAACAATAAGGCTATGGAAAGACTTGATCAGTGTTTGCTCCGATGCCAATCTCAATGCAGAAACGTTTGTCATTGTGTCAAACAACTCACTTAACTTTTCTTCTGTGTTGTGCTGTAGTCTGGAAAAGACAATGGTTTTGGAGCCAAGAACAATAGAATAGTCCTGATCAGTGTGTACGCGTTCCTTGGTAAACAAACACTTGTACGCCAACGATGTCTTGAACCCCATTCTCAATGCAGCACTCTCTTCCTCTTGAGCTTGATGTAGATAATGATCCGGATAGTCATCATTAACACCCACATATGCACTTGGTCTCTTGTTGGGGACGATGGCAAATTCATGGCCCAGTGTCTCACACACAACAGTGGACGTTTGAGCCTGGCGAGGAAGAATGCAGTCAACGCCAGGTTTAACAAAGTGGTACTTCTTTGGTGCTTGTTTGGACTTCTGCTTCGTGTCTTTCGAGCTCTGCAATCTTTTCAGAGCTGGAGATGAAATGTTTGACTTGGGTCTTGCTGATCCAGATGAGTGACCTCTGTCTTCACTGCTAGTTCCTGTGGCGTTTTGGGGTCTGGACTGTCTCTTGAGAATCTTTGGACGGTGAGGAATAGTTGATGGATCCCTGACTTGACGTACCTGTGGAGGCCTCGACCTTGGCGTGGATGGTTTCCTTGGTGTGCTGAGAGCTCTAGACACAGATGCTGGTCTTCTTTGAACCGTTCTCGTCTTAGGTCCTGCCAGTGATCTTGTATGAGTATCTCTTTTCTGTCTTGGCCTAGCGACTCCATTCTTCTTCTTGTACTCCCTTGAAGCCAACATCTGAGCAAATTCAGAGTGATTGTCTTCCATAGCTTCATCTCCATCGTCATGGTAATGGGTTTGGTGGTGAGCAACGCGGTGAAATGATTCTGTTGATGCAGATGTGTTGGAGAAGACCAGAGCGTCATCGAGATAGCTTTCCAGCATGTCATTGGATCTGTGACTGCTTGGCTGAACAGCGGATTCTCCCATGTAAATCAGAGAGTCCTGTGTTCCTTGTAATGTGTCCTGTGAATCTTCTCCTGTGGTGAAGATGGTGCCGAGTTGATCTTGTTCTGGGACAGTTGGTAGGTCCCCTGGAAGCCTTGCCTTTTTTCTTGCAACACCAACACGGTCTTCTTGAACTTTCGAGCGTTTCTTGGATGATGCATTGGCCTTTGGGCGAGTCTTTATCTGCATGGAGTAATATGACTTGGGGAGACCAGAGCCACGAGAGATCTGCTCGATGCTCTTGTACGATCTTCCTCTGAACACAACAAGCTCTTCTTGCTCCTCTTCTTCCGAGCCAACATCCGAGTCTGAGCTTGAGTCCGAGTTATCACTCGAGGCGTTGCCATCTTCTCCATATCCCTCGTCGTCATCATCTGGCATGAGGTCCTTCATTGGGACATCGACCAATGGCTGCGAAAATCGAGCAGGCCCACTTGAAGACTCCATATCTTGTGACTCTTCCACAGCTTTGCGATGGTTCACTGTAGGTTTGGGACGACTCTGTTTCGGTGGATTCTTCCCATCAGACTTCTCCTTGAGGTAATGCCGAAGCGTACCAGCGTGATACTCGTCAATCATTCTCATGTCCGCTTTGACCATATCGGTAGCTTGCTCCAGGCTGATCTTGAGCATGTACGACACGGAGTCGATGGTATAGATATGCTGCTGGTAGAATGATCTGTGTCTTCTCCTTGAGCCTCTGTTGTTGTACTCCGCATCCAAGTCGTCGAATGTTGGGATGTCGAGACCATTTCTGTTGTGGATCGAGGGCTCGGTAACAAGTGGCAACGGCTTGTATTGCGGTTGTGGAGGCCGTACTGTGTCCTTCTGGTCGTCAAAGAGATCGTCAAAGAGTAGCCGTGTCCTGCTATCGGTCTTTATTGTGTCTTCAATGAGCTGGAACTGTGGTGTTGGCAGCGAGGTGGTACGCTTGACGGCAGCGTTGCCTCTTCTCTTGAGCAGTTCCTGGAGATCTGGAAGCGAGATCTCGAGAAGGTCTTCTGCCTCGGAGTCTGACACTGCGTCCGAGTCCACGCTCACAGGACTGGGGCTGTGTGACATTGTGTGTGTTTTGCTTTTGTGAGTGGCTTTCAGTGCAAAGGAAGACCTGTTGCCCTTCAACTTTGTATCTTGTGCGAAAGGTAAACAAAGGGTGGTGTCCGGGTGTTTGGGGAGCAGGGCCAAAGCGTGCGCGCACGGTGTTGGATCAAGAACAGGTGGAACTAGTGGTTGACCTGAAAGAATACGGGCGGCTAAGACAATTGGGCACGCAGAAACGTCAGGTAAACAGACGAAATGGCCTCGCAGTCCCCAACAAAGCGACACTCAGTAAGTACTTCTGTCCATCTTCCCACAGCCACGCAAAGCACACAACGGAAGAACACAGTCGGATGATTGTTGATCCCTTTGGAGGTGTGGAGCGGCAAGTGTATCCGCCGTCTTTAAACAGTCACTAACACCGCACACAGATGAGCACCATCGAGTCGAGTGTCACACGTTTGCTCGTGGCCACAAAGCACTTGCTAGAGTCCTTGACACAGTGGGCCAAGCTCGCCGCCACGGAAACAGACATCTCAGACGCGTACGTCCAGCTCGGTAACGAGTTCAAGGTCGCCTGCAGGGCCTTCTCCAACGCCGGTGTCGATGTCAGCGATCTTGGTGACGTCCCACACTCACTCAGAATCGTTCTTGAAGAGGCGCTCTGTGAGCCCCCTTCGCAGGAGAGCCTCGACAGATTCTTGCCGGGTATCCGTGAGATCATCGTCTCCCTATTGCAGAACCTCAAGAACAAGCAGGCCATTGCTCGCACTTTCAAGGCCAACAAGTCCAGGGAGAGTGTCAGATCCACAGCCACTGAAGAAATTGTCAGAAGATCAAGTGCGGCTTCATCTCAACAGTCGAGGAGCAGCACACCTGATAACTCCAGTCAACGCGGAAGCACCATCAAGAAGTCTTCGCAACATGCCTCTCAAGAACCATCACCACAGTCTACCAAGAGCATCACACAGGAACCAGCCCAACATCCTCTATCTCTACTGGCAGTGCCTTCACAGCAACATGAACAGCAACAACAGCCTGATACCTCTGATACATCCAACTCCAAGCGCACTGCTAATGCTTTGGCGCAACTTCAGAAAGGAGACTCCCTGCAACGTCGTGCCTCCAGGAGATTCTCCGCATACCAGTATGCCAAACTCACAAGCTACTCTCCAGGAAGGGATCCTGAGCTCCCAGATCAGTCCGTGTTGGAGCGCAGCAGAGGAAGCATACGCCAGAGCAGCCCCTTACAAAACCGTACCCCTGACTCAAACAAGTCTATGGGACTCCTGTCAGCTGAAACGTTGGATGTGTTCTTGAAGATTGGGGATAAGGTTAAAAAGTGTCAATTGTCGTTGCCTATAACTTTCACCTCTTTGAGACTTCTGTTTGTTGAAAAGTTTGCTTATTCACCTGGCAATGGACAGTTTCCAGAGATCTACATCCAAGACAATGATAGTGGGGTATCCTACGAGCTTGAAGAACAGCTCTTCTCTGATGTTAAGAATGGTTCCGTTATCTCACTCAATGTGAACAAGAATGCAGATCTCCTTGAATCCGTCCACAGAAGTATCGAGGAACTCAAAGACCATCTTAAGGCCAACCAAGATCAATTCTTCCAGAGCACCAGAAGCTACATCGATGAGTCAAACAGCAACATCACCCAGAAGTTACAAACCCTTGCTGAAACCACATCTGTCGCTGTTTCTCAAAATGGGTCTTCAAGCGATGGGACTAAGACTCAGAGCAAAGAAGTCAAGCAGATAACCCCAAAGACCAACGGTATCCTGAATGACATGTCAGATCTTCTTGACATAAGACATGAGATTTCTGTCATAAGACAGATCAACAACACGAACAAAACAGCGTTCAAGGACTCTATTGAGAACGTGCTTCAAAAAGTCAGAGACTTCAAGTCATTATCTCTTGATACTTCCAAGTCTTCTATGCGTACTTACGTTGAAGAATCTCACCAGAAGCTCTCCAAGGACTCCGATTTATTGCTTACCAAGTTTGATGACTTGCAAGATTTGATTGAAGCACTGCGTAAGGATGTTGCTCAAAGAGGTGCCCGTCCTTCAGAGAAGCAAATTGACTTTGTTTCGAAACAGATTATTGGTGCTCAAGAGAATCTTGAAACCATGGTGAAGTACATGGACACAGAGAAGCCACATTGGAAGAAAATTTGGGAAACTGAGCTTGATACCGTTTGCCAGGAGCAACAGTTCTTGACTCTTCAAGAAGATCTTGCCTATGATTTGAAGGAAGATTTGGAGAAGGCTACAGAGACTTTCGAGCTTGTCAAACAGTGTTGTGATGAACAATCCAAGAATCCAAGAACAAGAACTAAGAACATCCCATTGTTGGAGCCAGGTGCTTTACCCAATTTGAGAGATGCCTTGATGTCCGAAGTGTCTGCTCTTAAGCCTAACCATGACAGTCGTGTTGAAGCAATTGAAAAAGCTGAGAAGTTGAGAGAGAAAGAGAGAGAACTGACTATGATGAATGGGTTTGAAGAAGAATTAGGTGGATTTGTCGAAGACAACAAGCTTAAGAAGAGTGGAGGCATTGAAGAAGTCGAGAGGGTTCGTCGTATGAAGGATGAACAGAACCTGAGAAGTGCATTCCCTCCTTTATTCTAGAAGCAACCGGACACTAAATAGCTTATCAAATCATATGGGACATCCTTTGTGATCTAAATACCAAGTACTTTATTTGATTCTATGAAGTCGACCTCTGTAGCATTGACGCTGAACAACACTCCGAGTATTGAACCTACTATGAGATAACTGGAATATTTATACGCGTGTATTGTCAAGCTCAAGAGCATCTGGATATTTCCAACTCCTTACTGAGAACGTTTATGCAAGACTTGAACTTTGGACGTCTCTGCAACTGCGAAATGAAGGCATTAAGGATCACTGCCTTCAACGACGACTTGATCTGACGGTTGTTTCTCTCCTGGCCTCTCAGATTATTCTGTGCCTCCTTCAGGATCTCGTGGATCATTTGCTCAAATCCTGTTATTGATATGCGAACGTCCTTTGCTGTTTTGTAGTATGAGTGTGCCAAGTTCGTGGAGAGAAGCCTCAACTGTTCAAATATCTTCTCTGGATGATTCAACTCTGTGTCAAGCGTGTTTTGTCTGATTCTGATCTTGAAGATTCTAACCATGCTGTTCAAAGCTGCTCTGTGTGATTTGACATATGGGACATAGTACATGGATGGCCTATACTCTTTGATTATGTCAAGACTGTCAATGTCAATCTTGTAGCCACAAAATGTAAAAGAATGAAGAAACGAGCCACCTTGACTCTGGCTCCCAAAGTTGACTGCAGACTTGAAGTCGTTGATTGTGACACCATAGTCGGGAAACCCAGCGGTGGCCATTGCTCTCATCTTGACCAAGAGGTCCACTTCGCTGGAGATAACCAGGAAATCATCAGCAATTCTCAGAACTAAGCTGTCCGTGTTGGCCAAGAACCCAAAATGTTCTTGGATCAAAGAGTCATACACCAAGTCACAGAACAAACTCGACATGTGCATACCCTGATGTACACCTTTTGATCTGGAATACGATACGTTGTTGGACTTTGTGATGGTATCTTCAAGTTGTGATCTGCAAATATCCACAATCTCACTTCCACTGAGAACATATTGTCGACGGGAGTTCAGAAGTGAGGGCGTCTTTCTCATCGATTTGAGACTCAAGATATCTTTCAAATGTCCATATTTCTTCGCTTGATAGGCCCTTATCGATTCAAGCTCCAGATTCATCTCTTCGGAGTAGTAGTATGGCCTATCCGGCACCACCATCTCAGAAACGATATCAAGTATCTTCTCTTGTGGCAAAGTGTCATAACATGACCTGGCATCAAACTTCAAGAAGAAGAGGTTGGGTACAAGACCTGTCTTCTGTGTCATTCTCTTTCTGAACTTGGCAATCTGGATAGGGATCTTGCTGACAGATGTCAACTTGGGGAAAAGTGAAGTCTCCTTGATTCTGATGTTGTTCAAAATACGTTTTGCTGGTCTGATCTCTTTGAATATATGATCATTGTAACGAGTGATCTCGTCTTTGGTATAACCTCTTCTTGGAACACTGATAGCACGGAAGTCGTTGTTCTTTTTGGGCATAATTCTCAAAGTTGATGGGAGGATACCAGTGGTAGCGACTTGGGAGGCGCTTACAGGAGCTGGTACCACGGAGAGATTTTCAGATGCGTACTTCTCGAGGTAGGGACGTGATAATCTCTTCCACGTGTCGTGCCTGAAATAGAAGAGATCCTTTCCTGAAGAGATGTGAGTTATGTGGAAGAACGAAGCCAAGATCTTGGAGAAGAACTCGGTAAACAGCCAGCCAATGAATTGGTGCAAGAGTCGCATTCGCTTTTCGGTATCTTGCTTGCTCATCTTCCCATCAAACCTCTTACCAAGCCATGGAATTCTGGAGATCCTGATTCCTGAAAGACACTCTTCAAGACTTAACTTGGTCCCCTTCTCTCCATTGACCAACTTTGACAGACAACCAAATATCACAGACTTATGCGATGAGCACCCATAAGACTCCACAGGGAACACTTTCTCGAACATAACAGTGCAAAACCTCACGACATCCTTCGTAGAAATGGACAATTCAATGTTGTCGTGCCACTCCATCTGTGGCTCTGGGCAAATGTTGTTGAAGATATGAATGTACTGTAGGTTTTTGTGGCTGGATACGATATGAGTCGCCAGTTTGCGGAATCCTTTGATGCTTGGTGGAAGCTTCTTGGTAGAGGTCAGTCTCTTGAACTCTTCCTTGAATATAATCCTCAGTAATTGCTGTGCAGAGTCTGGAAGCGGGGAGAGGTACTTGACTTTGTGGACCTCTTGGTACAGAGCACGGTCAAGGGAGAAGGACGGGGGATGTTTAGTCTTGAACCGCGTCGTTTCCCAAACATCACCAAAGAGGTGTATGATATGGGATCCTTGTTGTTCATAAGCGGAGAATGTCGTGAGAAGCCTTCCCATCAAGGCGTTGCCAATGCAGTGATGCAGTTGTCTCCACTCGTGGCTCTTGATGATGGAGTTGTTGATGTTGGAGCCCGAGGAGTGCACGGCAGATGATCCGCCATGAGAGTTTGCCAGCCTGTAGCCTTCCGTCAGTGCATTCTTTGGTCCGTCTCGTTTTAGTAGAGTCGCTCGACAAGCGTCGACGAGCTCGCTGTATTGCCAGTTTGGAGGGACCTCGAGATCAGTGGTGGATGCTTTGTTGTGGCAGACGACGACACGGTCCAGCAGTGCGCCCAATGCGGTCTCTTGATCCGGGGGAATGGCCACGCGGAGGTCCTTAACGAGGCAACGGCGGAGAGAAACCACAGCGCCAGAGCCCATTGTTATACCCGCTGACCTGTGTGCTGTCATCACCATTAAAAGCTGGGGAAGAGAACAGGAGCGCGCGACCTCAACTTTTTCTCACCAGGCCCGTAGCTCATCGCCATTTACCAGGCACCGGGGCACAGCATCCACACGATCATGGTGAAGAAAGTGCACAGCAAAGTGAGGATCGACTACGCTGAGTGTGTTGTGGAGGGCTGCCTCAAACAGGTGCGTGACCAGAGCGCGTCCTCAGAGCTCTCGCTGGTCCCGGCGTGGTCCATCAAGATAAAACCACAGACATCGCCCAAGGTGCTGGGTCTCATCAGGGAGCTCAGCGCACAGGACCCTGTCCCACTCCAGCACGTCAAGCGTCTGCAAAAGCTTGATAAGGATGAGCTGACGGTGATTCCGTGCAGTGTTGAGATGATGGCGGCGGAAGAGCTGGCTGTGAAGCTTGAAGAGAACAGTATCGAGTACTCGGGCATCGAGAAGAGAGAGGTTCCACAGCACTGTCCACCAACGAAAGAACTGGCTTTGAAGTGGGGGAGCATACACTGGCCACTGGTATGGAAGGGTAATCCTAATGACCAGATTTTGGCCGAGATGGAGTTCGACATGTCACAGATCCGTCATCACTTGAAGCTGGTATCTGAAGCATCACAAGAGGTCTCTTCCCATGGCACGGGCCGTCTACCGGTAACGACTGCCATAGTGGACCCTCAGACGAACAAAATCATGGCTATCTCTTCTGACAACAGACATGTTCATCCTTTGGACCACAGCGTTATGCGTTGTATCAACTTGGTATCTGAAGAAGAACAAGAGAGCCGTCAGGGAAAGGACGCATCTGAGTACAACTACCTGTGCAATGGCTACCACATTTATACCACACACGAGCCATGCACCATGTGCTCTATGGCTCTCATTCATTCAAGGGTATCAAGGTTAGTCTATTTGAAACAAAGCAAGATCACAGGTGCCCTACACCCAAAGAGTGGAGAAGGATACATGGTTCATGATCACAAACTCTTGAACTCCAAGTTTGAAGTGTTTGAATGGTTGGGCGATGAGTACCTAGTTCCTAATATTAACGAAAGCATAAACGCATAGATTAAATTCATGAGATACATATAGGTCATTAGGAAAGAAGAGTAGATCCACGTAAGGTCAGTGTTTGTTGAACTTGTCCAGAGAGTCCATGATGTCTTGGACAACCTCTTCCTGTAGCGAGGTCTCTTTTTGTGTGGGATATGCGATATCGTTCAACGATGAGATCTCTTGTCTGAGCTTATTCAATTCGGAGTTGTAGACAATCTCCAGTTCCTCAATTTCGGCGTCCAGAAGCTGTGATATTTGACTGAGCTTCTCTGTTGCCTTTTTGGCCTTGAGCTTCTTCTCCTTCTGTGCTCCTTCCAACGGCTCCTCATCATCTTCAAGGGAGGTCTTCGCTCCTTCTTTCTCCTGTTGTACTTGCCAGTCGTGTATATTGTCGTTCACTGTTGCCAAACGACGATCCATCCGCTTGATGATGATTTGACGTGTCTCTTTGATAATGCTGTCTGGTGTGTTCTTGGGAAACATCCTCTTGAACCGCTCCTTAGGAAGCGCGTCTTTGATGTTCGTTCTATCGAGGAGGAAAGACGTGAGGATCTCTGATTCAGAAACCATTGTGCTGCTGGTGATAATGTGTTTGTACGTGGTGGTGAGGTTGTGGCTTGTGGAGATGTCAATGGTTGTGGTGCAGAGCTTTTGTGTTGCTGACGCGTCGCGCACTCTTTGGCACAACATGGTGCTATAGATAACGATCAGGATGGAAGTCTTATTTGATCATCTCCAATATCGTCACTACAGAGCTTCTATTACACACTTTGTCTATTCAAACAAAACAAAACATAAAAGGTAGGGGTCATTATCATCGTGGCTCTTAGAAGTCATCGTATCTTCTTCTGCTTCTTCTCTTGTTGGAGCCGTCATCGACTCTCATGGACTCTCTCTTCAAACGTCTGATGTTTCTTTCTCTCTCCATTTCTCTTCTTTCAATTTCCCATGGCGAAAGCTCTTCCACGGATGGAACCCATCCAGCACCAAGGGTCTCATGATCCAATCTAACACCAGCTTCATATCCAAATGCAGACTGATTGAAGATCTCCTGTGGCAAATGACCGTCGATACAATCCTTCTTGAGCTTCAAGATGGTCTCATGTAAAGTATGTGCAATGGCTGGGAGGAATTCACGGGTCAAACCCATGTCCATGACAACGTATTGGGCAAATTGTTCTGGTGTCACCGTGTCACTTGATAAATCCCATTCGAATTTGTCTTCATAGAGGTTCTTATCCAAGTTACAAGACAAATTGATGATCACATGAATGTCAATGTCCTTAGGCAATTGTATCGTGACAAGGTTTGTGTACTCCTCGATCTGTGATTTGATGGAACCGGAGATCTGTTGTTGGAAAGAAGTGGGGAGGTCCATGTCCTGGCAGGTGATTAATGCAAATTGTTCAGGTGTGATGAGAGACTCGTTCAAGTTCCACATGAAGAAGTCAACGATTCTGTTCGAGTTGTAGTCCAGGTCGAGTCTGATTGGGATAAGGATCTCCTCGTTTTGGGAGTTCATGTTCAAATCGTACTCGGTGAAGTTGACGTGTTTGGTCTTAGTGGCGAGCTTTCCCATGGCGCCCGCAGAGCTGCTGTTGGCGTTGGCCGGGTGTGACGAGAATGCGCTACCGCCAATGCCATCTTCGTGGTTGGCGTCGTTGTCGTCGTCGAAGTTGAGGTCCTCGTACTCCGCGTAGTTGACCACTGCTTTGGCTCTCTTTGTTGATCTGGTGGGAATGGCGGCGATCCACAGCGCAGTCTGCTCGTTCTTGACTCGGTTGTGGAAGTTCGTGGCGAGGGCCTGTGGGATCAGTGGGCGCTCCATTGTGTCTGTGGCTGTGGGTTTCTCTGCTGTGGCCGGTGGAAAGACGCGTTGTTTGCCCGTTCGATGCTCTTTGTTTACCCTACAAAAGTGCACTCCTTCACCAAATTGTCGAGAAGTTGAAGCCCTACTGTGCCTTAATATTCGCGGAAAGGCCCACCTCCCGGCGTATTTCTCAGCACTAATAACTCCCGCGCCAACGGCCACCACGTTGAAAAATTTTCCTTTCTTCTTCCAACATAACTTCACCTTCTCCGTTCGATTGTTGAAGAACCAGCACACAAAATGTCTTTCACCGACTTCTCCAAAGCTGACTCCTTGAAGGAGTTGAACACCTTCTTGGCTGACAAGTCCTACGTTTCTGGGTAAGTACTCCTACCACGCAATTGCCGAATTTCTCCCAGCCCTCGTGGGCTCTCAAACTTGAATCACCTCACTCGGGGGTGATCTGTTTGTGAAGGCTTCCAGAGGGTGCTGTTGGATCAATTGATCTGGCATTGAACTATAATGATGAACGAACTTGGTCCGTGTTTATGAGGCGACTTAAGACCCGCTATATGAGTATCAAACCCAATTTTCACTTTCCTGAAACAACAGTTCAATGCCATTTTGATTTGATCATTGAACCAACACATGGGAGTTAAGAACATTCTGCAATTGTGATACGCTTTATCGTTCAAAGAAAACAACTAACATTCTATTTCCAGCTCTTCTGCCACCCAGGCTGACGTTGCCGTCTACAAGGCTTTCCAGAAGCAGTACCCAGAAGTCACCAGATACATCAACCACATTGCTTCTTTCACTGAGGAGTTTGAGACCTTGCCAGCTGGTGAGGCTTCTGCCGCCGTTGAGGAGGAGGATGACGATGATGTCGACCTTTTCGGTTCTGACGACGAGGAGGTTGATGAGGAGGCTGAGAAGTTGAAGCAGCAGAGATTGGCTGACTACGCCGCCAAGAAGGCTGCTAAGGGTCCAAAGCCAGCTGCTAAGTCCATGGTCACCTTGGAGGTTAAGCCATGGGATGACGAGACTGACTTGGAGGAGATGCTCGCCACCGTTAAGTCCATTGAGATGGATGGTTTGGTTTGGGGTGGTCACCAGTTCATTCCAGTCGGTTTCGGTATCAAGAAGTTGCAGATCAACGTTGTCGTCGAGGATGACAAGGTCTCTGTCGACGCCTTGCAGCAGCAGATTGAGGAGGATGAGGACCACGTCCAGTCCACCGACGTTGCCGCTATGGCCAAGTTGTAAGCAACTGGTGTTTTTTTCCTACCCTTCACTTCTTTTTTACATTCTCGTGTTACGAAATTCTGTTATTTTGAAACTGGGATAGCCAGCTAATGTACTTTGGTTTCCTTGTTACCCATTCATCCATAACTATAGTCTACTTAAACAACCAAGAAGTCAATTCCAGAAGCTAACCATTCTTGTCCGGCAAGAATATCTTCCCATTCTTTACTTGTTGACCAACATTCTTCCACAATAGATCTTAGCGAACTCACGGTACCCATGCGAACTTCGAGATAAAGCGTATCCATAAACTTTTTCAAATTGGTTCGTTGATGAGTGCTTTCTGAGGCACATCCAATAGTGAACACGGGCCAAACCATCTGGGTGATCAAAGGAGAAGAACTCTCCATTGTGGAGTAAACTGATATGAACTCTTCAATAAACCCATTGATTGTCTGCTTGTCCTCACCACGGACCAACTTGTACAGATTCACCAACACAGCCAATGCCCAACACTGTGCACATTTGAGTCTCATATCATACTCATACTCAAAATCAGAGATACCAGACTGGAAAACAACATAGTCTCGATAGTTCAGTAAATCAAACCTGATGGCATTGAATTTTTGTTCAACATTCATGTCAACCACGTTGTAAGTCTGCTTCATATCTCTCCTCAAATGACATAATCTGGAAATACAACGGAAGATCTCACCAGGGCACCCCATCAACCTAGTGGTAGACTTTGGACTGTTCTTCGTTCCATACCATCCTTCTTCACAGTATGGGAGACGACAGTCTGGTGATACAACTGCTGCAATTGTATCAAACCAGGAAATGTTAGCAATCACCGTGGAACTCTCATCAATCTGTTCAAGATAAGATCTGAAAGTGGAATCATTGACAATAGCTGCAAAGAGTTCACAGAAACTTCTAACAAGAGCAGATCTTCCTGACTCTAAGACACTGAACAGAAAGTGAACATGAATCAACAACAAGATGACGAAGCAATTTGATCTCTGTTTCTCTGGGGGCTGTTGCTTCATATTTCTGATGATGGTCTGGATATTCAAAGAGTCATCGTCGGCTTCCGCACCATCGCCTTTTCCTCGAAGATAGTCAATCAGGTACTCCATTGTGTTGTTGACATGTGTCATTCCTGTTCGGAAGAACTCTTGGGCACCTTTAGTTTGATACATGTGGATACAAGCAAGTGCAATGAAACAACTCTTAGCCACTTCAAAGTCACAGTATTTCAGGGCAAGTTGAGGCCAGGGAGAGCTCGGATGTGCATCGAGTAATGGGAGAAGTCTCTTGAAGAAATGCTTGAGCATCATGTTCTCCTCAACGTCAGACATCTGATTAGATGAATCTCCCGTGATAGAAGTGCTGTCTGTGTCTTTTGGCTTGCTTGTTGGTAGCTCATAGTTGAAATCACTGATGAAAGATGGAATCTCTGAGTCTGACAAGAAAGTAGGAAACAAGTCTTGAAAGATGTGAAACTCCTCCATGATGTTGATCTTTGGGGTGTCCTTGCCTGTCAGTGTGATCTCCTTCTCTGGTCTCTGTGGAGAAAGTGGGACTTGTTCTGCAATTGGGATCACAGAATTGGCCTCCTCGGTTGAAATTGGTAGATTCGAATCATCCCTCTTGGCCAAGCTCTCTTGTAATCGTGGTCTTCCACGGAAACCATGAACAACTTCACCTTTAGAATTAATCTTCGTCTCACTGCTGTTGCGGCTGTCGTCGACGTCGAAGGACAACTTCAAGTCATATCCTTCGCAGGATCGTCCAGTTTTCAGGCAATTGTTACACCCAGGCTTACCCTCATCACATTTGCGCCTCCTTCATTAGTTTTGTTAGTACTGGCTTCATAGTATAGAGTCAAAGGTAATACACACCTCTTCTTGCAAGTCCAACATCCAGTTCTCACTCTCTTGATTCGCACTGCTCCCATAGTTATATCTTATAGCTTATAGGTGGCCTTTGGAGAGCAAGGTCTTTCCATAGACACAAAACAAAAGTATGAGAAGCCTTTTTTCTTCTTCCATCAAAAGCACTGAGGACTGAGGCGTCGCGTTCTTTCTCCAGATGGAGATAGGAATCCCTGGGAATTCGGAGTCGCGATCTTGCAGCTTGTGTCTTTTGATCCAAACAGGCTTCTGGTTTCAATGAAATCCCGCTTCAACGAGGCTGCTAGATATTTCCAAGACGTCTGTAACGGTAAGACGTTCAATCTGATGGATTATGAGCTATGACATACCATTATTGTTCGTCAAGTTCGTTCTCTCCGAGCCACTCAACATACCAAATGTCGCCGGAATCACTTAAAAAAAAAACCCCCTGATCGGGCTCGAACTTCGCGGCTTTGAGTGCTCAGGTTTCTCAGAGGCGCAACCGCACAAGTGAATTCAAATTTGAATTCCAAACTTTTGGTCTCAGAATGACTCAATATTCTGAACTATGGTACTTCTGTGCTAGAGAAATCATTCTCGCGCTCCAAAAGTTGCAATTTCCTACTGTTACCCCCACAAATTCACCATTTAAACGGCGCTCTGTTCGAGCGTACATTATTGACGCCTGACGATATTAAAGTGGCTGCAACAGTAAATGCTCGCTTGAACAGTCCCCATGGTAGGGAATCTGATGCTCAACTATGCTATACATCTCCCCGATCACCCTCTGGCTGACACTGCGTGCAATATGCAATCCTGAAGCTTACATTGTTCACTCTCGACCCAGCTCAACAACCTAGTCGTTGACAACTATGCTCACCATGAGGTTTTGTTACCTTATCAGTAGGAGAGTAGTGCCATATCCATAGTGCATTTCAGCAAGATGAAATATGGACTCCATGAATAACCTCTCGTTTCACCTCATACTCTTTCTGGGCACCCGAACAGGATGTATATAATGCCTCTAAGCCGGTGGCCTTTCCCTTCCTAATTCTGGGCACCCATATGTTACCAACATATTGTTGAAGTTGTTTTTGAGGCAATGCTAAGGTTGCCATTGTGTTGTACCGATTGGGTAAGAGTGTTGAAGTTGTTTTGA